>CM067371.1:63444303-63904303 GCA_034401795.1 Chaetoderma sp. LZ-2023a
CGCATGACACGTGTGTTAAAAGCCTAAATCAATTGTCCTGAGAAATATCCATTAATGCAGGGCAAATCATTTTTTGAAAATTTACCACTGGAATGACTGGCTCGGTAACAGAGCCTGTAATTCCAGTGATATATTTTCCAAATTTATTTAGACTATTTCTGTAAGTATGACGCTTCCTGAAAATCAGAGCAACAAAATTATAGGACTTCCTATAAATTTGATTAGAAAGAAACAGGGTTTTCTATTAAAAATAGGAAAAATCTCATCCCTTAGATTCTTTGGGAGAATGCCCAATGTTGTGAAATTCCCAAATGTAAGGTTCACACACACACACACACACACACACACACACACACACACACACACACACACACACACACACACACACACACACACACCACACACACACACACACACACACACACACACACACACACTTTCCTGTGTTAAAATGTTAGACGGATCTGACTATTAGTTTCCGAGATATCCACAGATCCAAAGTTTGATCAGATCCAGAAGAGGGGGTCTTTTATCTGGATCACAGCAAGTTCCTTTGAGTTAAAATATGAGCCAAATCGTATTGGTAGTTTTTAGTTGCAGAAAGCAACAAAAAGCTTATTTGTTAATATCTCTACTTCTACTGGAGATATCTTGACCAAACTTGGGTGGAAGGTCACCCATAGTGCCGCGAAGAGATGCCATAAATTCAGGCTCAAAAGCTTAAAATATCATTATTTTGAAAACAAATTTGTCAATAACTCTGGTTCTACTGACTGGAAGGTTGTCCGTGGGGTCCTGAAGGAGTCTGATAAACTTAGATCAAAAGGTCAAAGACCAATGCCATGGGGAGCAGATTAATTTTAATAATATTTTTTAAATGCCAAAAGGTCAAGGTAACAGCGACCAGATCAATTCAAATATTATTTTGAAAACTAATTTGTCGATAACTCGGGTTCTATTGGAGATATCTTGACCAGACTTGGGTGGAATATGCGCATAGAGGCCCAAAGAAGCATGATAAATTTGGGGTTAATAGGTCAAATATCTAGCTCATGGTGACATAATTAAAAATTAAGGAATGACGCAAGTCTTGCACAAATATTGTGTGCTTGTTTGCATATGTAGAGCAATCGCTGGATGCCAGTTTTAGCTATGCCCCGGCAAATTAGTTTCAAAATACTCAACAGCATGTTTATTAAATAACAAAGACATTAAATTCGTATGTACAACAATCCTTTAGTCCGTCATCAATTATGCATTCGCGATGAACTTATCTACGTCATTCATGATGTCATTAATTATGCCATCAGTCTACACATCACGTAGTAGATTATGACATAATATGATGGATAGATATAGCAGAAAGGTCCATTATAAGACTTATAGTAGCAGTAGAAAGAGAGATGTATATAAGATAATGGTTATAACATACCAAAGCACTCCTGGCCATAGAATCCTGAGCAACAACCCAAAACCTGGAAGAGAAGAAATAGAGTGAACCATTTCTAGGTTTGCCACACATATTTGTAGCTGAGCTCCGCCTGCTTTTTTGTGTTGGGATTCATTAAACATATAAATTTCAAGGTAATTTTAAAGACAAGAGGCCCAAGGGGCCTGTGTCGTTCACCTGGAGCATTATGCATTTTTGTCACAATTGTTAGTGGGTGGTTTAGGAGTAGTCTTGATTTTGTGGACATTTTTGCAAGTCCAATATGGCCGCCAAACACGCTACATTCTGCCATGTTTCTGACGCAGCGCCTTCCCTTGAAAAAACTTTAAAGGCACTCAGTGCCTAATCATATCTCTCAAATTTCGGCCCAATCCGCTCAGTGGTTCTGGAGTCATTTTAGCACAAATTAGGTTATCCAAGATGGCCACCAAACCATTTGGCCAATCAACTTCCCTTGAAACAAACTTGGTGCAGCTCTTGCCCTAGATGATATTTCATGCGTTTTGAATTGATCCCCCAAGCGGTTTTGTTGAAGATTATTAAATACATTTTAAGCGGCCAGTTTTTTGACGGATCAACTTCTCTTGAACAAACTTTAATTGCCCTTAGTCCTTAAATCATATACCACAAATTTCGGCCTGATCACTTCAGCGGTTCTGGGGAAGGAGTCGTTTTTGCGAAAATGAGGTCATCCAAGATGGCCGCTGAACCAGTTAGTCAATCAAGTTCCCTTGAACAAACTTTGGTCAGCTTTTACCACAGATAATATTTTATGAGGTCTGAATTGATCCCTCAAACGGTTTTGGAGAAGATTTTTAAAGACATTTCTAAAAATCAGCTGAAATCCAAGATGGCCGCTGGCCAATTGGCCGATCGGCTTCATTTGAACAAAATGGAATCTCTATGCCCTAAGGATGCTTCCTACCAAATATAATTGAAATCGGCCCGGCAGTTCTCGAGAAGACATTTTAAATTTCCCATTGCTTTAGTATGGGAGCTTTTGGCGGGAAAATGATCCAAGATGGTCCCCAAACCATTTATCCGAGTTTCGAAAATTGCACATTTGAGATCAGAATACACAAAAACCTATATAAAACCAATTTCGGCCTCAAAATTCATCAAATAATAAAATCCAATAAGGCCACCAAACACACTATATTTTGATTGGCCCACCGCGGTCACGTTTTTTGATGGATTAACTTCCCTTGAACAAATATTAATGGCCCTTAGTCCCTAATCATATATCACAAATTTTGGCCTGTTCGCTTTCGCGGTTCTGGGAAAGAAGTAATTTTTGCGAAAACTAGGTCATCCAAGCTGGCCACTGAACCATTTGGTCAATCAAGTTCCCCTGAACAAACTTGGTTCAGCCTTTACCCTAGATCATATTTTGTGAGTTCTGAATCGATCCCTCAAATGGTTTTGGAGAAGAAGATTTTTAAAGACAAATTGGCTGATCGGGTTCATTTGAACAAACTTGAATCTCTCTGCCTTAAGGATGCTTCCTGCCAAATATAATTGAAATTAGCCCAGTAGTTCTCGAAAAGAAGACATTTAAAATTTCCCATTGCTTTAGTATGGAAGCTTTTGGCGGGAAAATGATCCAAGATGGCCAAACCATTTATCCGACAACTTCGAAAATTGCAAATTTCAAATCAGAATACCCAAAAACCTATATAAAAACAATTTCAGCCTCAAAATCAATCAAATAAAAAAATCCAATATGTCTGCCAAACATGCTATATTTTGATTGGCCCACGCCGGCCATGTTTTTTGACGGATCAACTTCTCTTGAACAAACCCTACTGGCCCTTAGTCCCTAATAATATCTGCCAAATCTCGGCCTGATCCCTTCAGCGGTTCTGGAGAAGTCATTTTCGCTAAAACTAGGTCAACCAAGATGGCTGCCGAACCATTTGACCAATCAAGTTCCCCTGAACAAACTTGGTTGAGCTCTTGCCCTAGATCATATTTCATGAGGTTTCCTTTAATCCCTCAAGCGGTTTCGGAGAAGATTTTTAAAGACATTTCTAAAAATCGGCCAAAATCCTAGATGACCACCGGCCAAATGGGCCGATCAGCTTCGTTTGAACAAACTTGGATCCCTATTCCCTAAGGATGCTTCCTGCCAAATATAATTGAAATCGTCCCAGCGGTTCTTGAGAAGTCGTTTTAAAGGTAACGTTGACGGACGGACGACGGACACACGACGGACGGTCGCCACGACATAAGCTCACTTGGCCTTTCAGGTCAGGTGAGCTAAAAACTATACAGTATTAGCATGAATGTTGAACAGTGATGGCTATGGCATTACAACTCCCAGTGGAATTAGTTTCAAAATTTTCAGCAGAGTGTTTATTAATTTGGAAATTCATGACAAAGACATCAAATTTGACATACACTTTTATAAAAAAACTTTTTGATTTTTGTGATGACAAAATGTCATATTGATTGTGACATAAGCTAACAAGTGACGTAATTCACCTTTCCATTATTAGATATGCCAGGGCCATCTCTATCTAAACTCCACCCACACCACGCTCGTGTTGGGATCGATCGATCTCTGAACTCCCTGACTATCAATTTCCAGAAAACTACGCAGGTAAGCTGTTGAATATTTTGAAACTAATTAGATGGGTGCTGTTGCTGCCTATGGAATGTTTATTAAATAGCAAAGACATAAAATTTGTACAACGTGTCGGACTACTAAGTGCTAAAGACAGACTATTTGGAATCATTCATGACATCATTTAGCTGAATATGACGTCATATGATGGATGGATAAACTTGGAAACATCCGTTGAGTATGACATCAGATACTTGAGTGACAGATCGGATAACTCCATAACCAATATAATATACTGGTTATATATTATGTGGCTAGGCTGACCAACTTTTTCTAAGGAGCATACTAAACAAACATGTCCTATTAGTAAGGTAACCTGGATGGTGGAGATTAGTGATCAATGATCATACAAGACTTGACGCTATGCAGTGATGTCATTATAAATATATTTAACCCCTTTCGTGTCAACAGCGTCTCAAAGCACTCAAAATACTACTTGATGTATCAATTAAACATTTTGATGGTCAATATTTTTCAAGATATTTTAATTTTAGAAGACTATTTTTGTAAATTTACCACTGAATTTTTTTCGCTGGCTTGATGATTAAAGGGGTAATGGCCAAGAAAAGTGTTTAATTAGCCAGTGTCTATCTGCAGGTCGAGAGAAGTATTTTGGAAAATTTACGCCTAGAATGACTGACTCGCTTACCAAGCCAGTGATTCTAGTGGTAAATATTCAAAAATACTCTTAGTTAGGAGTTTCAAATAGCCATGTCTGAAGACCACTGCAATGTTGTCTTTTGGTCAGTTTGACCATTAAACAGTTAAGTTGACACAAGAGGAGTTAATGCCACCAAAATCCAATTTCCAACACTAAGTGCCGTGGTTGTTTTCTGTTTGGGTAGTTAGGTGGGTGTTTTGCGGTGGATAGGTGAGTCATGTGGTGGAGAGGCTGGGCCAGTGGCATCATACCTCTGGCATGTATGGATGAATTATCATACAAATTTGAGGCAACCCCAGTATCAAGAAAAGCATGCTCTGCCTATATCTTACATTCTCAGCTATAATGTGCTCCTAACATTCTTCATTGGTATGTTCATAAATCAATTCTTTATTAACAAATTAACACAGATCAATGGACAGGCAGGAAGAGCATAATACTTATGGCCCAATGTGATGATGTATGAAACAAAGAAATGGTAAAACTTAGCACCATCGTTGGTAATGCATGGATGGAAGGATTAAACAGATCGATAAACAATTGGATGATGGAGTCATAGCTATAGTTCAATTGGCTCCTCATAAAGAATAAGCGTATGTACATTAGTTGTGACAGACAGATAGACAGACAGACAGACATGGACAGACGGATAGACGCATGCATGGCCAGACGGACGCATAGACGGACGGGCGTACAAACGTAGACACTTGTGCAATTTTTAACTTGTGGGGTGCATCATTGTACAAAGGCCATTTATGAGTAGCACCCTAGGACCACCTATATGTGTGGGGTTATCAGGACATAATAAACGGGCTAAAAGCGCCATAAGTGTGTGGTGGAATGGCCATGCGCACGGGGAATTTTATTCACTATTGCGGGGTTCACTGGTCATATAATGTGGGTTTAACAGCCATATCCATGGGGAATTTTGTTCTCTCATGTGAGGTTCATTGGTAATATCCTGTGTGGTTTAATACTTATGTATATGACAAATTATTTTCAAAACTGCTGTTTAAGGGAAGTAACTCTTTAATGATTTAATTCTTTACCAACAGAGTTACTGGTGGATAGACCACAGGCAACAATAAAACCAGGGGCGCCGGAAGCACGGGGCAGCGGGGCCAGCAGGCCCCATTGCCCTTTGGGCAGGCGGTGGGGCAGCTGTGCCCTTTACCCATTTCTTTGCGAAAAATGGGTACACTTTACTTTAGAACTTTAAACAAGATTTCTAGGATATTCAGAGCAGACTGAGCAGTTGTATTACTTCGGTTGTTTTGACATAAACATAGGTCTATAAAGTAATATGGGAGTCCTTCTAGGCCGAATCAAATCATGAATGCAAGCACTATTTATGTAGTGGCAGTTACATGTAACATATTGCCTTTTTATCTGTAAACGTTGCATGTATCTTTGCAAGATATATACTCATGATACTGGTCCATGCTCCGTTAATGCCTTGCTTAGTCGGTATAATATAACATATGTGCAATGATGGGCGGCTGGGTGCAGCAATGTGGGATATTAATTAGAATTAACAGCAGCTCTTAAACTCAAATTTTTAATTGACGTGTGAAGCAGATGCAAAGGTAGAAATAATTTGTATACTGATGACCGAAGTGCAATGTCAAATGGGTGCATTTGAGGAATGTGTCTAAGATTTGTTAGCTCTACACCCCCCACCCTGCCACGCACGTGCGCGCACGCACGCACGCACGCACGCACGCACACACACACACACACACACACACTTAGAATGGGAGGGGCGTGTGTCTGGGGCCTCCATCGAAAGAATGTAAAAATTAGATGCGCCTGGATGGCATCTCCTATAACTCCTACATAGATCTCTAAGTAATAAATATCATCCTCTTGTATTTTTAACACTGTGCTAAATATATGTGTATGAGCTCCACCCCCACCCCACACATCCCCCACTCCCCACCGCCACCCGACCAACTCGTATGGTCGTGATACATGTACATGTCTAGCCATGTCAATCGCTTTGAGTTCTAAACATAAAAGATGATACCACCATTCACACATAAACAAAATCAGACATTTGAAAGCCTCCTTTGAATAGCCCGGGCCAAATGAACATCTGACACGCACACTCCAATAGAGCTAAGTAAAATGCTGCGAAATCATAATTTAAATGACTCATTCCATACACACTAGCTGTTGAATAGTTTGTTACTAATTTGCCGTAATTGTGTTGCGACCTCATCTGTCTATTCATCTAGCACATGTACATCGTATTCTTAAGCGAGTCCTTAAGAATTGCTGGGCAGTAGGGATCCATAGGGTCAGACACAGGGTTGGTCCAGGAAAGCTGCTTTGATCGATTTTGTCGGTGGCCATCTTGGATTTTAAAAAGTACACTTAAAGACCTGTGAAACTGCTTGACATGAAACTAAAGAAACTTCATGGTCTTTATCTAAGGCAAGGGCTGAACAAACCTTGTTCACATGTTCAACTTGATTGATAGATTTGTCTTGGGTAACCTAGTTTTCACAAAAAGCACTTTTCCTCTGAAATATTTTCAAGGCAAACTGTGCAAGTCCACCATACAGACACATGAATGAATGGACGCACACTCAACGTGTGCATCTGACAAAACAACCCACCCGCCAGCCCACTCGCTAAACATTGTGAATTGAGAACAGGTTCAATTGAGCAAAGTATACATAAGTTCTTCGATTAACATTAACATCGCTCTAACATTTATACGTAATCATAAGAAACTCAGAATGCAGGAAATCGAATCATGAGCCTGCACCTTTCAATGTGTTTTTCTCGTGGTGGCTAGGTAGGTGGGTATCCCCGAGCACACTTCTATGAGAGGCAGGTGGTGGGGTTGGGGGGCGGGGGGGTTTGGTGTGGGAGACCCATTACGTCTCTTCCTCAGGCAATGCCATCCAGCGTGCGCTTTTGTGGAACCTGGCCCCGCCCCTCAAATTTGCATCCGGCGCCCCTGAGTAAAACAGATGATAAACAGACATGCTGTGTATACTTAGAGCTGGTCAATTGTATGGTCTTGGTTATCTATACCTGAGTTACTGTGCTAAAACATTTTATATTATAAAGAATATACTTTTTTTAGGGATTTGTTGTGCAAGGCAACAGTCATAATATAGTTCAGTCTTTTATTGATATTGATTGATCACTATTCTGCGATTTTTGTAGAAAACCACACAGCTTCAATCCGTCCTTTTCATCTAACCACTGTGTCTTGTCCTTGGCAAAATCCTTCCTTGAACTGAATCATGTTTTCTTGAGGTCATCTCGCAGTATGCTCAACAGACTTATGCAATGGCATCATCGTGTGGCTTTGTATTTGTTGACACACAGAATGGCGAATTCCAAAGCTCTCTGTATAGGTGTTTCTTCTAGCATCCTTAGCACATGGCCAAACATGGAAATCTTTGTCAGGTTACTTTTACGGACTGCAGTGATTGCATAGTGCATCGTTCTTGATATGCATGTACTGATACAGGTGACATTGGGCACATCCACATATGACAACTTACATAATGTATTGCTTACATTTGGGGTGGGGAATACATATATGTTTCAATTTGCAAGGTGGATATCCCATTATCGCAACAAAGATAACCAGAGTGCTGTCGTGTGTGTATTTACTGCAATTCTTAATGGGCTCGTCAGCGAGCAATAATATAGTTTTAAATATGCTAGAATTTGATAATTAATGCTCTTTTTAGAAACAATTTTGGTGTATACTATGCCACAGCTTACAGCAATATTGTTTCCATATGCACAGACCACACACTAATGGGGTTCAATGCACACAAACAACGTAGCACTTGTAATTGATGACTCCAATCTGCCGCTCCAGCTTATAATAATCAATTATGCCACATGTAGGCATTGGCTGTTGGTAATCATAATTCACAGAGAATACGTTGTCATGTTGCTGGGAGGTTCATCAATTGTATGAATTATATGGCTTTGATAGTTTTACTATTTAATAAACATTCATTATTTCGAAATAAATTTGACTCGGAAGTATTGCAGCCATAGACAGCAACAGTTTACATGCATTGTTACTATGATAATGACAGTAATGTCGACAAAGTTAGATATTACGCCAAATCCAGCCAGTTGCAGGTTTTTATCTGGAAAAAATTCTTTCGTAGTGGAAGCGAGTCTGGGGGTTATAGGAACTCACACATCCTATTATGAGTGGGTCAATATGTTAATGCTGGATTAATCTGAAATGTATGACCTCAAAATGAAATCAATGACAAATAGCAAATTTAGTGATGATCAGATCAAGTTTCAAGCGTATTGGAAGCACTTGAATTTAAGGTAATTACACGGATCAAAAGTGAATATCAGTAGATCACGGATTATAGAGTTAATACCGCTAGGGGATTTATAGCAACATGATGACCGTGAGTGAAGGCAATGAACTAGAATTCAAAGTTATTTAACTGATCATGAATCTAACATGCAGTGGTGTGGATCACTTAGTATGAAAGATAAAGCTCACATGTCTCTGCTTGCCGGCCAAATTTGCTTAACAATATCGATATACCCATAATTAAGGTACAATCACAGAAATGTATGACTAAGTTGGTCGGATGTTGCTCCTGATTACACAACCACAATAACACTGTCAATCTCTTTAACAGTGTTGATCTAAAGCTTCAACTCAAATTGACTAGCAATTAAGGTTCAACAGCTCTGATCTTTATTTCAAAAGATGGAACTGCCTAAACTACCTTGCAAGAGCCAGAAATTCAACCTATCCAGGAGGGAACAATTATGCTATTCAATGGTTGATGACCACATGCATCACCTCAAAGTATTGACCACTGGCTTTCTGATAACAACGTTCTGTTATCGGATTTCTGTAAGGAAATTTGAAATCCCATCTCAAATCAGTTTTTTTCTCAGAAAATCTAAAGATGACAGCTGCTATAAATAACGAATAAAATTCCTGCATACAATTAAGAAAGTCTACGGCCCTCCTGCCATGCTTGTCTGATTAAAATTGGTCCATGGGTTAATGAGTAGTAGTAGTTTTTCAAAATAATTTCCTGCACACTTTACAAGATCCTAGATAACACCCAGAAATATCATAGTTCCTGCTAAGTTTGGCTGAAATTGGCATAGTGGTTAATGAGTAATACTCTTGGAAAAGCCTTCCAGAAGATTGTCACAAAATCCTAGATGTCTGCCAAAAAAATGACGAATCAAGTTCCCGCATAGAATTAAAGAAAGATACTACCTTATAGCAATTTTTTTTTAATCCATGATGGCTGCAAGACTCGACCAATCGTCTGCATTTGAGCAAACTTGTATTGCTATGATGCAAGGGTGGTTCCTGGCAAATTTAGTAGAGAGCGATCAAGTGGTATCAGAAATTGAAGGTGTTTTAAAGAAATAATGCAAAATCCAATCAGATCGCAGGTCAAGTTCTCCCAGGATGAATGCGTCTGTGCATCCGACATGCAACTGCCAATTTGCATAACTGATTTTGCGCTAGCATTAAATGCAATATTACCACAAAGACTAGTAGAGGAAATCATTCAGATGAAATCTATGGAGTCAAATTTAAACATATTCTGACAAGATTCTCTCATCATATAGAATATATGCCATGCATATTGTTACTCATATGGTGTACTAAACTATTCGAGGTTCACACAAATCAAAAGTATTTCCTTATTAACATATAGGTCAACCTTGAAGCTGCATAATCACAACAAAATGTGTGAAACTAAAATTGTTTATAGATCTAAATTAGATGATGTAATATAATGCAATGAGATAAATCTTAGCATATGATGGTTTACTTATGCATAGATTAATACACTGTTTTCTTTTGTGAAATTGAATTAGGGATTCGTACCTCTATTTCAATTTTACAATTAAAACCAATTATATTTATTTAAATGTAGTAATATATATATATATATATATATATATATATATACGAGTTGCACCCCAAACATTTGGACAAATCACCTCAGAGATGATGACCATCTCAACCCATGCAGTATGGACAAAACATGCATGAGCTGCATCCCGATTATTCAGGCAAATCACCTCATAGATGATGACCATCTCAGCCCACACATTATGGACAAACTTGCATATGAGCTGCACCCCACTTATTCAGCCAAATCACCTCAGAGATGATGACCATCTCAGCCCACACATTATGGACAAACTTGCATATGAGCTGCACCCCAATTATTCAGACAACTCACCTCAGAAATTATGACCATCTCAGCTGTGTCATGAAACATGGTACACCTCGTCCATCTCGTCCGTTTTTGTCCGAATAAAGATTTGTCCATAAAATTTGAGGGGTGAAGTGCCCAATTTTTTGTGTAGGCCAAAAATGATGGGGGGGGGGGGAAGAAGTTTAGGCACATACGCCTGTGGGCTGCACCTCCTAAGAGCAAATATTCTCACAAGTATCTTCTGTACTTGCCACCCCGCCCCTTTTACCCCTTAACTGTATTTCCACAGGTGCAGACGGATGGATGGACGGACGGACAGACGGATGGACAGACAGACGGACGGACAGACAGACGGATGGACAGACAGACAGACACACACGGAGACAGGCAGACAGACACACACGGAGACAGACAGACAGACAGACACTAGTTGTGTGTCATACTTAACGTGCCATCTATACATTTCTTTAGAAATATGGGGTCAATTACATAATATATCTTTAGCTTTAACCATTAAACACTTGACATTTGAGTGTCTCAGTTTCAGTCAAATTAGTTTCAAATTATTCCGCAGAATATTCCTTATATCATAAAGACTTTGACATTTCTTGTCTGTAAAGGTTAAGGTTTGAAGTGACCTCTACTGCCAGGATCAAAGGACTACATGTTTTATTCTCACCATCATTACAACCCATTTTTACATCCTATCTGTCATGCAGTACACTTCCAAAATAACTTAACCTGTTCCCATAACAAAATAAAATGTTAAGGCAGCAATGGTTTCCAATCAAATTAAGTTCAAAATAGTTCACAGAACATTTTTTACATCGTGTTCAAAATTTACTAACATGTTTCTGTTTTGGAACATGTTAACTTATTTAAGAGGTGTACTCTAGATAATCTTTATTCAGAACAAAGAAGATAAAAATGTGTTGGTTTTTTTTAACCGCTTGACTAACCGGTTGTTAGTCAGCAAACCGTTAACAAAATTTGAGGAATTTTTTTTTTTAATTTCACTGAATGTAAACATGCTTTCTATATATCCAAGGCTGTTTAATTAATTGCTTGCCATATCCTACACACTACTATTGATCTAATCATTATGAAATATGTTGAATATTAATGTGTATCAGGACAAGGTAAATGATCCAAGCAACAAATTATATCTAAGTGAAAAATCAATTTTGTATATCATTTGTATGGAAACTGTGAAAAAACCCATCCACGCCGACCTCCATCAATTTAGCACAGCGCGAGATGACAGAGCGCATAAGAAATTTGGAAACGTCTGTCAAATACCGCTCCTGTAAATGATTCGATAGTGATAGGCCAGCTCATAGAGCCGTTATTTCCTGTTTGTCCAAATGTGAATTTGATCAGATTTGCGCAAAAGAATTTGTGCAATAACTGCAGAAACGGTAATATCTGTCAGTTTGACAATTCCATTACATGTCTTAACTAACAAAATAAACAAGTATGGGAGCGAGTACTAGTGCTAATTTTGAAAATAATTTAGTTTTCAGCTGTTGCTGTCTAAGACAGCAACAGCTTAGAGCAAAATCATTTTCAAAACAATACATTAGTGTTACACTGATGGGATATTGGCAAAAATCTTGACATTCTGAATTTCCAAATGCAAATCTAGATTTGTATCAAGATCATGATGACAATGGCCTCAAAAGTCTGAATGTCTTTGTGCTGCTCCTACCAGTTGAAGTATCTGTATCACCATGCTTAGTTCCTATAATTTGGCCAATTCTGAAATGAAGGCAAATTTCTAAGCTAAGCAGAGGAATCTACCGGTAACTGTTAGTCTGCATTTTATACCAAGTCAAATAATACAATGACCTTGATGTTTGACCTCAATATCATTGTGTCAGGAAGAATATGTGTCCAAGTTTAGTACCAATAAGGTGAAGCCATACCGAGATACAAGACAATATGTTGAGCTAAACAAAAAACTTAAACAAAAATAGTTTCATACCAAGCTTAGAGTGACCTTGAACTTTGACCTCATGACCTCAATATCATTGTGCTTCATCCACGTGATATAAGGAAGCATGTATCGATGTTTAGTCCCAATAGGGTGAACCAATCCCGAAATATAAGACGATATGTTGAGCTAAACCAAAAACTTAACTGTAAAAGTTTTATACCAAGTTCACAGTACCCTTGAACTTTGACCTCAATATCATTGTGATCCACCCTGTTGGATGACAACCAACATGCTAAAGCTGAACGAAGAAAAGACTGAATGTATGTTGGTGGGTCCATCTATCAGACGAGACAAAACAGAGCTAAGTAGTCTAGTCATTGGTACAAATATAATTCCGATCTCCAACACGGTTAAAGACCTCGGCGTGATACTGGATAGCGAGTTGTGCATGGATAAACATATAAACTATCTGCGCAGAGTGTGCTTTTTGCAGCTGCGGAACATTGCACACATCAGGAATTATCTTACCACAGAGGCTACCACAAAATTAGTGATCATGACGGTAATGTCTAGGTTGGACTACTGCAATAGTCTCTGTATTGGTATGGCAAAAGAAAACATCCACAAGCTCCAAACTATTCAGAATACAGCAGCACGAATAATCTCACGCCAGGCAAAAGATGCACACATCACTCCGATTCTCCATAAGCTTCACTGGTTGCCAATTGCTCAACGTATCCAATTTAAAATCCTCTGTCTAGCTTACCAGTGTGTCTCAGGAACTGCACCTACATACCTTTCTGCATTAGTCGAGCCATACCAACCAACCCGGTCACTTAGATCCCTAAACAAGCAAATGCTCAAAATCCCAAAATACAAAATGAATTCATACGGCTTTAGAACATTTTCTTTCTCGGCCGCCACTGAATGGAACAACCTCCCTATTCATCTAAAATTGTCAAAAAATCTTACAACATTCAAATCAAATCTTAAAACTCATCTCTTTAAACAAGCGTACCAGAATTTAAATTAATGTTTATATTATCATTTCATTGTCTTGCGCTACGAGCATGCTTGCGTGGAGTTTGGCGCGTTATAAATTCACTTATTATTATTATTATATAAGGAAGCATGTGTGTCCAAGTTTAGTCCCAACAGGGTGAACCGATCCTGAGATATACGACGATATGTTGAGCTAAACCAAAAACGTAACCGTAAAAGTAATTTTTTTATCAATGTGACGCGACAAACAGACAGGCACAGACAGACAGACAGACAGACAGACAGACAGACAGACAGACAGAAATGGCATAACAGAACCGATCAATCTATTGGCGAAAATTTGAATTTTAGCCAATAATAAATATTGCTTATGATGCTGAGACTTGAATTATAATGGAAGTAAAAAAATTTTTTATAAAAAGCTTAAATTCCGCCATTTATATACATGCTTATATTCCAGAAAATATTTTTGATAAATTAATTGTTGTAGTCACCCTCAATTATCAACCTCTACTTACAGTTTCAATTTTTTGGCATAAAGCTTGACAGCCAATAAAGTTGTATGTATATCCATCATCTTGGTTCGCTCGGTAAGTGCATTCTGTGGGCATAAGTGATGCCTCCTCTAACCTCTGAAAGCCGTGAGGACATATAGATCTACCTCCAGTACATGCCACACATGAACCCTGTGCAGACAGAAAACAGTTAAACAGTTCACTTCTAGTTGATGCCACGGTGAAATGAGTTATTCTAAGATTGAGATGTTTTGGTGTTAATGTGTGCATGCATGATTATATATAAACATGAAATCACATATACACCTGTGCAAAAGTTAAGCACCACCCTATTTTTACGCACATGCGAGGGTATATTCATGTGCTATGAAGAAAGCAATAGCATAAACATTTATGTACCCATCCATCTTAGTGCAAGAGGTAATAATGCAACTAGAGGAATGCTGATTATGATGGTGCGGAAACACTATGTTTTTGTTTGAACTTGAAAACGAGGCCTGAATATGGTTACGTTGACACAACTGACAACTATTGCCCTACAGTTGACACACGTGGCTAGATTGTCATTAATGGTGTCTGAAAACGAAGTTTAACATCTGTGCACGAGTTTGAGACTGTCATTATTAATACCGGGTATATCCACCTTGTGCCTGGATGACGGCCTGGACACGACGTTTCATGCTGGTCACCAACCGACTGATACACCATTGTGGTATTCGTTGCCATTCAAGATGGAGTGCGTCTGTTAATTCCTGTAGGTTCTGCACAGGAGGATCCCTCCTTCTCACCATGTTTCCCAGAATGTCCCAGATATGCTCAATAGGGTTCATGTCAGGGATCCTTGCTGGCCATGGTAGGGTTTCGATGGCATTCTGGCGGAGGTATTCATGCACAGCTCTAGCACGATGTGGTCGGGCGTTGTCATCCATGAATATAGGGTGGGTTCCAGGTGCATGATTTACAAAATGAGGGACCACAACTCTATCCAGTATGGAATCTTGATATCTTTGTCCATTTAGTGTTCCAGGTACAGTCAACAGATCCAGCTTACAATCAAATGAGATGCACCCCCATATCATAACGGAACCTCCACCAAATGGAACTTCTTCCATGATGTTACGTTGGTCGTACGCCGTGCGTCTGGACCTCCATACACGAGTTCGACCATCTGTGGCATGAAGCAGGAACCGACTTTCATCGGACCAGTGTACCCGTCTCCAGGATCTCATGTCCCAGTGTCTTCTTTCGTTGCACCACCTCAGACGCTCCTCTTTGTGGTGTGCAGTGAGGAGAGGACGTCTGACAGGTCTCCTAGCTTTCATGCCAGCAGCATACAGTCTCCTTTTGACGGTAGACATTGACACTCTATTGCGCGTTTCCCATTGCTGGCTGAGCACTCTGCTGTTGGTGAATGGAGATCTCCTAACAAGGCGTACTAGGGCTCGATCATCACGGGCAGTAGTCTTCTTCGGTCTTCCAGATCTAGGCCTGTCCTTCACCTCGTTAGTTTGCCCATGTTTTGCAATCAAACGACTGATTACAGTATGGTTAATGTTCAGCTGTCTGCCAATCTCTCTGCATGACATACCAGTGGTATGCATGCCTATGATTTGCCATTTCACACGATCACTTAACCTTTGTCTTGCCATAGCGGTTCACAATCAAGAGCTAATTCTCTCTGTACAAATAAACAACGGTCATGAACACAAAATTCCTAATCTTGTCGCCTAAATCTGTATGTAATGTTCTACACCTCAAACTGGACTTTTACATAACTGAACACGTGTGCTGTTTCCCGCCACGCACGGACATCAAGCGGCGTGAAGTCATGCATGCATGTGCATTTCGTACTTGGAATTATGTCAGCTAACGCGGGGACAAAAAGTATGGCAGCCTAGTTGTACCATCATGTTTCTACGTTCTATTGTTTTTGCTGGTGCTTAACTTTTGCACAGGTGTATATATAGATACAAATTTTGAAAAATTCAGCAGAACTTTTCAATCCGATCAAAACGTTTGCATGTCTGCTAGTGACAGTCATATATACAAGAGGAACAAACAAGAGGATCAGATGCTCAGCTGTCTAAGAGTTAACCTTTTGACGCTACATGTTTACCACTTCCCAAGTGTTTTTAACATACTTGGTATAATAGCTGAAAACAAGAGGCCTGTAAAGGGCCTGTCACGCTCACCTGAACCATTAGCATTTCAACCATTTGTATTAGAAATAGATATGATGGATAGGTTTCCTAAAATCCAAGATGGCCTCCATAGAAATTTACCAATTCTAATTCTCGTTTGGTATGTTGAAGCCTACCATCATAGGATCATTCCCCTCATATTTCACTGAAATAGGCTAGGTTAACCATTAATTAATGAGTAGTATTTTAAATGGTTCTGGAAAATTTTCAAAAATCCAAGATGGTTGCCAAAATAAAGACCAATCAAATTCTGAATAGAAGTTCTAAAGCTGACCATGATAGAATCTGTCCAGCCAAATTAAGTTGAAATCCGACAAGCGGTTAATGAGGAGTAGCGTTTGGACAATTTCCATTGGATTTTTCATAAATTCTAAGATTTTCACTCAAAAAATTGACCAGTTAAAACTCTGAATAGCTGTTCTAAAGTCAACAGACATAGAGTCCTTCCAGTTAAATTAGTTTGAAATCTGCCTAGTGATTAATAAGGAATAGCGTTTTGACAATTTACGGTAAATCTGTCATAAAAAACTAAGATTTTCACCCAAAGAATTAACCAATTCAAATTTTGTATAAAAGTTATAAACCACACCTGCATAGGATCCTTCTAGCCAAATTTGCTTGAAATCTGTCAAGAAGCAGAGGAGTTACGCTATGACACTTTTCTGTGAACCTCTTACAAAATCTAAGGTTTTCACCAAGAATTTACCAATTTCTAGAGGATCCTTTCAGGCAAATTTATTTGAAATCTGTGAAGAAGCTAAGGCATGATACTTTTCGGTAAACCTTTTACAAAATCTAAGGTTTTCACCAAGAACATACCAATTTCCAGAGCTTACCACTATAGGAGGATCCTTCCAGGCAAATTTAGTCGAAATCTGTGAAGAAGCTAAGGAGGAGATGCATTTTAACACTTTCCGGTAAATTTTTTACAAAATGTAAGATCTTGAAAGAAAAAAATTGACTAATTAAAAATTGGAATAGAAGTTCGACAGCCTACCTCCATATAGAGGGCTGACATCTGTCAAGAATTAAACTAAGGAGGCGATACATTTCGACACTATGGTAAATTTTCTACAAACCCTAAAATTTTCACCTTTTAGATGTACCTAATGGCTGCCATCCACACATATGCAGGTTTAAGTCAGCAGTTCTAATTTACTACAAACATGCCATCAAATTGTTTTTATTAGGATTATTTATAGAGGAGTCCATTTCTAGCTATGCCCTGCACATTTCTAGCTAAGCTACGCCCACACATTGCTCGTGTTGTGATTTCAAGAATCCCAATATCAAGGTAGCAATACAGGTAAGCTGTTGAATATTTTGCCTATGGCAGCAACAGCGCCTAGTCAAATTAGTTTCAAAATTTTCAACAGAATGTTTAGTTTACGAATAGTAAATCCATCAAAGACATACAATTTGTACACTTGACAGACTATTCAAGCTTAATGTTAGAGTATTTCTGTCAATTATGATGGTAATGTCAGCCTACATGTATGTGACCGAATTGATTGTTATGTCACATACTTAATCAACAGATCAAATTCATTCAATGGCTTCATTATTGCGCAATAACTCAGGAATTTGGGATTTGACATCAAATGAAACTCAATTTAATAATACAAACGGTGGTATTTCCAGGAGTAAAAACACCGCTCCCACTCTTAGTTGTGGGAGGACAGATTATTGAGGCATCAGTGAACTAAACGAAATCATGGATTTCTTTTTTCATGAGAGAGTTGATACTTACCTCCCTAATACTCTTTGATATTGCTAAATATCGGCTTTCACTTAATAAAACACTCAGATTTAAAAAGAAAGGTGCCCCTTATGGGCAGGTAGTCAGAAGTCAGTCAGGCGGATGCCACCCCCACCACCGCGCATGCGCCGACTAGTACTTCCTCTGACTAATTTATTGGCTGACACACATGCAACATAATAAGAGCCTGAAGACTGAGCCTCAGTGGGGCGGAGAGGCCGGGTCAGTATTAGGGAGGTATCAACTCTCTCGTGAAAAAAGAAATCTGTGATTTCGTTTATTTCACTTCAAGAGTATACTTACCTCCCTAATACTCTTTGATATTGCCAGAAATCGTCAGTGAATTCAGCGGGAGGGAGGCGAGGTCAAAAGACCAGCTCTTCCCTATGCGCTTTTCTGCGATTAAGGCACTTAAACTTCTGAAATTGTGTGGAAACACAATCAGGAATAGATAGGAAAAACATCGACCAACACCAACCGATGGCTGAGAGATGACCAAAAGTCGTAAGCGCTCACCACCCCCCCCCCCCCCCCCCCCACCCACCCCACCACCCTCCTCTTGGGAGGAAGACTGAATGACCTCAATGTCCCATACGCTCTCTACGTACAAGTGCCATGTACTATAAGACATTAAACGAAAAGGCTACATTTTCGTATACTCTCAATAATGAACCACATAAAACACGTACCATCACCATATTAATAACGAGGGGTCACGTGACATTGAAAAACACCATGGACAACACACACAAGACTGACCTTGTGGAAGATTGGCGCTGTCATCATCTCCCCATTGGTGAAGACTGATGCAGCCCATAAAGTAGATGTTTCCATTGATTAAATGTGAAATATATAAAAAATGAGAATACCTCATCAAAATATGTACACCTAGATTAGCTTTTCAAAATCGATAAGGTGAGAGGTATCGAGGTGTCACAGAGATAATGGTCGGTAAAACTTGACTCACAGTGCCACTGAGCTACTGACATAATGTCATCCACAGGTACCCCATTAAATAGGGCAGTGGAAGCCACTACACCCCGGACACTGTGAGCCTTGGCCATGTCAACTTGTTTACCTGTGGCGGATTTATGGCAAAATTGAATACACTCTACAATCCACCTGGAAATGGTGTCCTTTGACGCCCTGCCATGGGGCTCAATATATGACAACCATAACGCTGTTGGGTCCGTCCGCCAATCGTGAGTACGTTGTTTGTACCGGATTAATGCTCGGACTGGACACCATAGTTTTGAATTAGGATCAAACCTAGTCAAAGCTGGTACAATTATCGGTTGACCCGGATATTTCAGACTGGTTTTTCGCCCTGAAATTTATCCTGGGTAGAAGCCTAGGGCCTTCCCCTGTAACCACAAAACGGTCTGCCTCGGCTGACAAGGCATGAATCTCACTCCTACGCCTAGCCGAGGCTGCAGCAAAATACAGTTTTAAGCGTCAACATTTTCATAGAAATGGAGCTTAGTGGTTCAAATGGCCTATCAGCTAGCACCTGAAGCACTAGTGATAAACTCCAAGACGGAATCACTGGGGGATTCCTTGGTCTTAGATTGCCCATACCTTTGATTAAAGTATTTAATGTATTTACTTCATCACTTCCCCTATTAGCCAAGCAAGGGATAACTGTCATTAAAGCTGACTTATAGCCAGCAATAGAGTTAGGCTTGAGGCTATAGGCATCATACAGGTGACAGAGGAAATCGGCTACTACCTGAATAGATGAATCCATTGGATTAATACATCTTTTTGAGCACCATTCTGCAAATCTGTTGATTTTATAATTATATGCTCTGGAGGTTGACCCCCTCCTGGCTTTAGCCATGAACATGCCTGCTTGCTCAGAAAAGCCCTCCTTAATTCTAGATTCCTTGACAACATCCACGCAGTCAATTGGAACATTGACGGATTGTTGTTAAGGTTCTTGCCCTGGAAGATTATATTGTCCATCAGAGGCAGAGGAACCGGATTGCAGACCAGAAGGTCCAGCAGATCTGTATACCATGATCGGCTTGGCCAATTTGGGGTGATCAGAAGCACTTGGCACTCCTCCTGTCTGATTTTCTGAAGAATTTTTGGAATCAGGATTGCTGGAGGGAATGCGTATGCATACATTCCCACCCAGCTGATAGCTAACGCATCTGTTGCGAAAGCGCTTGGATCTGGAATCGGAGAGACGTACGTCGTCATCTTCGCATTCTTCTTCGTTGCGAATAAATCTATGTTGGGTTCCCCCCAGTGGTCGAACAGACGATCCGCCACACATTGATTTAGTTGCCATTACATAGGTAAAACACTCATCCTTCGGCTCAATGAGTCTGCTAACAGATTTAACCTTCCCAGAATATAAACGAAATCAAGGATTTCTTTTTTCACGAGAGTTGATACTTACCTCCCTAATACTCTTTTGATATTGCTAAATATCGGCTTGCACTCAATAAACACTCAGAATAAAAACAGTTAGGTGCCCCTACTGGGCAGGGAGTCAGGGTGCAGTCCGGCGGATGCCAGCCCCACCACCGCGCATGCACAGACTAGCACTTCCTCTGACTAATTTATTAGCTGACACACATGCAACTATTAAGAGCGGAAGACCGAGCCTCTGTGGGGTGGAGAGGCCGGGTCCGTATTAGGGAGGTAAGTATCAACTCTCTCGTGAAAAAAGAAATCCTTGATTTCGTTTATTTCACTTGAAGAGTATACTTACCTCCCTAATACTCTGATATTGCCAGAATTCGACAGGGAATTCGGCGGGAGGGAGGCGAGATCAAAAGACCAGCTCTTCCCTATACGCTTTTCTGTGTTTAAGGCACTTAAACTTCTGAAACTGTGTGAAAACACACTCAGGACTTGAAAAAACATCGGCTAACACAAACCGATGGATGAGAGATGACCGAATGTCATATGCGCTCCACCACGCCCCCCCCCCCACCCCCCCCCCCCCGCCTTCCTGGGAGGAAAAGTCGAATGATCTCAATGTCCCATACGCTCTCTACGTACGTGCCATGTACTGTAGGACAGAGACGAAAAAGCTC
Organism: Chaetoderma sp. LZ-2023a; assembly: GCA_034401795.1. Taxonomy (NCBI): domain Eukaryota; kingdom Metazoa; phylum Mollusca; class Caudofoveata; order Chaetodermatida; family Chaetodermatidae; genus Chaetoderma; species Chaetoderma sp. LZ-2023a. The sequence continues at coordinate 63,465,713 of CM067371.1, forward strand.
CATTTTCGTAAACTCTCAATGAAGAACCACATAAACACACAAACCATCACCATTTTAATAACAAAGGGTCATGAGACAATACAATCAACAATGAACAACACATGAACAAGACTGACCTTGTTGAACTTGGCTGCTGACTTCATCTTCCCAGTGGTGAAGGCTGATGCAGTCCCAAAGTGGTTGTTCCCATTAATTAATTGTGATATATATAAGCAATGAAGAAACCTCATCAAAAAAGTACACCTGATTATCCTTTCAAAATCAACAAGGCGAGAGGATTAGAGGTGTCACGGAGATAATGGTCTGTAAAACTTGACTGACAGTGCCACTGAGCAACCGACATAATGTCATCCACAGGGACCCCATTAAATAGGGCAGTGGAAGTCACTACGCCCCGGACACTGTGAGCCTTAGCCATGTCAACCTGCTTACCGGTGGCGGATTTATGACAAAACTGAATACATTCTACAATCCACCTGGAAATGGTGTCCTTAGATGCCATGCCATGGGGTTCAATTTATGACAACCATAACGCTGACTGGTCCGTGCGCCACTCCGTAGTACGTTGTTTGTACCGGATCAGCGCTCGGACGGGACACCATGCTTTAGAATTAGGATCATATCTAGTTAAAGCTGGCAAAATAATTGGTTGACCTGGATATTTCAAAGACTGATTCTTAGCCAAGAAATTAATCCTAGGTAGAAGCTTAAGGCCTTCCCCTGTAACCACAAAATGATCCTCCTCGGCTGATAAGGCATGAATTTCACTCCTACGCCTAGCCGAGGCCGCAGCAATTAAAAATACAGTTTTAAGAGTTAACAGTTTCATAGAAATGTAACTAAGTGGTTCAAAAGGCTTATCACCTAGTACCTGGAGCACTAGAGATAAACTCCAAGATGGAATCACCGGGGGATTCCTTGGTCTTAGATTGCCCATGCCTTTAATTAACACATTTAATGTACTTACTTCATCGCTTCCCCTATTAGCCAAGCAAGGGATAACAGTCATTAAAGCTGATTTATAACCCGCAATAGAGTTAGGCTTGAGGCTATAGGTATCATACAGGTGGCAGAGGAAATCAGCTACTACCTGAATAGATGAATCCATTGGATCAATACATCTTTTTGAGCACCACTCTGCAAATCTGTTGATTTTATAATTATATGCTCTGGAGGTTGACCCCCTCCTGGCTTTGGGCATAAACATGGCTGCTTGCTCAGAAAAGGCCTACTTAATTCTAGATTCCTTGACAACATCCACGCAGTCAATCGGAACATTGACGGATTGTTGTGAAGGGCCTTGCCCTGGAAGATAATGTCGTCCATCAGAGGCAGAGGAACCGGATTGCAGACCAGAAGGTCCAGCAGATCCGTATACCATGATCGGCTTGGCCAATCTGGGGCGATCAGAAGCACTTGGCACTCCTCCTGTCTGATTTTCTGAAGAATTTTTGGAATCAGGATTGCTGGAGGGAATGCGTATGCATACATTCCCGCCCAGCTGATAGCTAACGCATCTGTTGCGAAAGCGCTTGGATCTGGAATCGGAGAGACGTACGTCGTCATCTTCGCATTCTTCTTCGTTGCGAACAAATCGATGTTGGGTTTCCCCCAATGGTCGAACAGACGATCCGCAACACATTGATTTAGTTGCCATTCCGTCGGTAAAACACTCATCCGTCGGCTCAATGAGTCTGCTAGCAGATTTAACCTTCCCGGAATATGAACTGCTTTCAAGGTAATCCTGTGATCCAGGCACCAACAAAGCAGTCTCCATGTCATCATACAGAGACTGGGCGACTTCGTTCCACCCTGGCGGTTTGTGTACGTCACAACTGTTGAGTTGTCTGATCGAATAAGAACAATCTTGCCCTGAACTTTCTGTAAGAAATGTTCCAGGCCCAGGACTACTGCTCTTAACTCCAGTAGATTGATATGTTCCTTTGACTGTTCCAGATTCCAAAGCCCTGATATCGTGGATTCTTCCAGGCAAGCTGCCCACCCCTCCATCGAGGCATCTGTATACACAGTCACCTGAGGGTGAGGAGGGGTTAGCATAACCCCCACCAGGAGATTCTCTGTCTTCAACCACCATTGCAGGTGGTGAATTAGAGGCGCCAACACTGACACGTTCGAGTCCAGTGAACCTGTACTCTGGGTCCATTGCGTCATGAGAAATAACTGGATCGGCCGCCTGCGTAAGGCGGCCTGAGGAATGACTGGTTCCAAAGAAACCATCAACCCCAGCATTCTCAAGTAAACCCGTGCCAGGACATGATGACTGTTGCACACTGACTGTATTACTGAGATGAGTCTCTGAACCCTCTTCTGAGTAGGATAAACATATCCTGTCTCTAGATCGAAGAACATCCCCAGGCACGATTACCACCACCAGATCCTCGCGCGCCACAACCAGCACCACGCGCACCACGGTGCGCGGGTGGCTGCCTGGCTGGCTGCGCCTGAGGAGCCTGCGCCCCCCCTCACTGCTGGCCGAATCGCACACAGCCGAGGCCGACGCTGCGATGGTGGCTGGCCTCTGACATGGCCACCTCCACCTCGAGCCTGCAGCGGATGGTACGCAGGGGGTGCAGCGCGAACGCGCTCCCTACGCAGCACCTCAAACTGTTCGCGCAGCACCCTCTGGTTGTTGACCAGAGTAACCGTCTCCTGGAGGTGCCTATATCCCTCACCTCCAAAGAGACAAGGACCTGCCATAGGCGTACGCAGAAGCCTATTGTACAGGTCCTGGGAAGGGCACAGGTTATCCAAAGCAAACGTGCGCCTCGCCCGGACACTTCCTGTCACCGCCCGAGTCATACAGTCCAGAGCCAGGTTGATACCATCCTGGATATCTCTCTGGACTGTGACCAGGCTCGGTTGGCGTGATGCGGATGCTGTTACTACCCCCTGTACCAGCTGGGAGACGTGAGACAGCGCTGCAATGGACGCTCTCCCACTCCCCTCCGCATCACGTAACGCGGCATTGGCCGAACGCAGTGCGTTCGAACACAAGGCTCCCGTGTTAGAATGGGAGCCTGGCCACGCATCCTCACCCAAATCTGCGCGGTTATCCACGCTAGGCTTGGGTACCACACCGTACCTCTGGTAATACACGGGTACGATGCGGCAGCGCCTTGCGACCTCGCGAGGGGACTTCGCGAGACACCCATTCGCCTTGATGGACGTCTCCACCGCCGAGAACATATCAACGATATGCTCTGCTAGCGGCAGAGATGGCATAGCGCTAGCAGTCGACTTACCAGCTAACCACGGCCTGTGGTCTCGCTGGCTAGCCGACTGCTCTACGGGCAGGTCTGGCCTGAAACTTATCAGCCATTGACAAGCGTCAGACCAATCCTCCTCCATGGCTAACTGCGAGAGCTCTACTAGACGAGGGCCTTCGTCTTCCTCCTGAGCAAACACAGCCGAGCTTGACATCGGATATGCTGACACTCCTGGCAAGCCAGAGAAAGCATGCGGGCCCGAAAGAGCAGGCATGTTAATCTGACTGGCTTGTCCAGGAGCAGGCGCCGTGGTAGAGCGTGGGGCAGATACTGCCACACCACGGCCCCGGCCAGCACCAGCAATACTCTCGGCAAGCTGAGGTATGCGGAACAACTGACCATAAGCACCGACCAGGGCCACCTTCTGAGCCGTGAATCCTACTCCTGCGTGAGTAGAACCGTGGATCATGTCGCCTGTATTCCCCGCGAGGGGTGCACAGACGTCAAAATCCATGGCCACGTCTTCAGAAGGGGACCCTAACAGATAATCCTCTCCTTCCTGGCCAGAAAGATTAGACTCCGGGTCAGCAAAGAGAGCTAACCCGGACTGGCCAGGAAAGGTGCCATAGGAGGTACTGGCACCTGCGGCGTGCGGATACCCTTGGGCTGATAAGCAGCCAGCAGGTTCCAGCGAAAACCGTCCATGAACCCCCGGCGCGGCAAGCCTGCTGCCAGGGTCCTGGAACGCCCCCACTAATGGGGCCACATCTGAATCGTCGAAAACTGGTAACGGCCTAAGGAAGGTCGATTCAGAGGCGGGGATTATCTGCTCCGAAGCACGGAAGGCCTCAATGTCCACTGAGGACAAGGCCTTCCTCTTACCCTTTTTACTCACAACCCCTCTTCCTCTCCTCCTCCACAACCTTGTCCTTAGCCTGTAAGCATAAAAGTTTGGTCATTAGTTCCCCCCCCCCCAATGCTTACATCACAATTGAGCAATGGCCCACAGGGGCTACATTGGAAGCAAAGATGTGGTATGAACTTCTCTTTCAGGAAGCGACCACAGGACGGGCAACCAGGTCTCTGAAACAGGACAGAAGACGAGGACAATGAGTATTTTAGTTAAAGTTAGAAACTCAAAACCAAAATAAAAGAGAGGGAAAATGATCATAAAGATCACTAATCATATGAAAACCAGCGTTGGACAAAACTTTAATTGTTAATAAAGAGCAAGGCTGATTATGACGTCATTAATCCCAGACAGAAATTAAATCGATCCGAAACAAACATCCAGGTGTAAGGACGAATTGTATTCCTAACCAGAACATCTTCAGGATAGATATTCAGACTACACAACATCAGATACACAATGATAAAAGTGGCAATTTATAGTTTACATAATTATCATCACCTCATATCATTAACTAGAATACCTGACTCTTTGTATAGACAAACCATCCAACGTGATGAACTGGAACACTCCACCAAGACTACGACCTCTAAACTCTCTCCACCTTATGGGAAGGAATTGGATCAAGCGGGCAAAGTGAGAAGACCTTCATACGAGGCATCCGAGTCACTGGACATAAACTTTTTGGTTAGATAACCTAACAGTATTAGTAGGAAATGGAACCTTGGTGGAGAGAAACAAACCCTCTGATGATGTGATGTCCCATACATATCCAGACAGATACCTGTGGACACAAACACAAAGAGAGATTAGTATTATATAGCACCATGTTGACATAAACAACTATACTAGGCGCTTATCACGATAAACGCGAGTCCCGGAAACACATTACACCGGGGAAAACTCGCTAAAATATAATAGAAGTCACCTGATGGATAGATCCTGGGCCCTCCTCTGGCGAAGTAACTCTATCTGCCATCACTACAGGTGTTCAAACTTCTATCAAACGCTTAAATTGACTTAAAAAAGACTGGGAAAAGCTTAGAGCACAAAAGCATGTGTACACCCTCTGCCAATAAATTAGCAAAGAGGAAGTACTAGTATGCGCATGCGCGGTGGTGGGGCTGGCATCCGCCGGACTGCACCCTATCTCCCTGCCCAGTAGGGGCACCTAACTGTTTTTATTCTGAGTGTTTATTCAGTGCAAGCCGATATTTAGCAATATCAAAGAGTATTAGGGAGGTAAGTATACTCTTGAAGTGAAATGAACTGCCTTCAAGGTAATCTTGTGATCCAGGCACCAACAAAGCATTTTCCAAGTCATCATACAGAGAGACTGGGCGACTTCGTTCCGCCCTGGCGGTTTATGTAAGTCACTACTGTTGAGTTGTCTGATCGAATTAGAACACTCTTGCCCTGAACTTTCTGTAAGAAATGTTCCAGGCCCAGGACTACTGCTCGTAATTCCAGTAGATTGATATGTTCCTTTGACTGTTCCAGATTCTAAAGCCCTGATCTCGTGGATTCTTCCAGGCAAGCTCCCCACCCCTCCATCGTTGCATCTGTATACATCGTTAACTGAGCGTGAGGAGGGGTTAACATCACCCCCACCAGGAGATTCTCTGGCTTCAACCACTATTGAAGGTGATGAACTAGAGGCTCCAACACTGACACGCTCGAGTCCAGTGAACCTGTACTCTGATTCCATTGTGTCTGGATTGGCTGCCTGCGTAAGGCCGCCTGAGGAATGACTGGTTCCAAAGAAACCATCAATCCCAGCATTCTCAGATAAACCCGTGCCAGGAAATGACGACTGTTGCACACTGACTGTATTACTGAGATGAGTATCTGTACCCTCTCCTGAGTAGGATAAACATATCCTCTCTCCAGATCGAAGAACATTCCCAGGTAAACAAACTTTTGGGATGGAGTCAGCTCTGATTTTTGAAAATTTATTATCCAACCTAAATCTGTGAGAGTTTTCAAAACTATCTCCAGATTTGCTGATAAACTTTCCTGGTTGTGTGCTTTTAACAGCCAGTCATCTATGTACGTGTGGACTGCTATGCTTCTCCTGCGGAGGTATGCTGTTATCGCAAGAACCACCCTGGTGAAGACCCGAGGAGCCATAGAAATTCCGAAGGGTAACACCCTGAATTCCAACTGTCTGCCCTGGAATGCAAATCTCAGGAAGCGACGGAAACTCCTCGCTATTGGAATGTGGAAATAAGCATCCTTCAAATCTATTGAAGCTGTCCACATTCCCTTCTCCAACCCTGCCAACACCGATCTCACAGTTTCCATCTTGAAACTATTTGTGTCTATGAACTTGTTCAATGGCTTGAGGTTGAGAATTGGTCTCCACCCTCCAGTGCTTATCGTTACCAAGAACACGGTTGAATAGAAGCCTGGTCAATTTTGCGCCGGCTGAATTGCTTCCTTGAGTATGAGGGAATTTATTTCCTCTATACACAACCGCTGATCTGGATCTCTTGGAATTTGAGCCATTACCGGGACCAGAGACAGTCGTGATGGTGGGCCTGTTATCCAGTCGGGATGATACCCGACTGAAAGCCATCGCAAGACTAAACGGTCCTGAGTCAACCGTTCCCACACTTGCATGTGGTTGGCCAATCGGCCTCCCACTGGTCCACCTAGGGAGAGAGGTGGGCATAAGAAGCGCAAGAGTGGCACTGTCTCCTGGTGCAGATGCACTGGGGTAGCTCTTACTGCGGTAATCACCCTGTCAGGTACGATTACCATGACCAGATCTTCGTGCACCACGGCCCGCACCGCGCGCACCACGGCCCGCACCGCGCGCACCACGGTGCGTGGGCAGCTGCCTGGCTGGCTGCGCCGGAGCCTGCGCCCCCCTCGCTGCTCGCCGAAGCTGCGCCGGTGGCTGGCCTCTGACCTGGCCACCGCCACCTCGAACCTGCAGGGGATGATACGCAGGGGGAGCTGCGCGAACGCGCTCTCTACGGAGCACTTCAAATTGCTCACGTAATGCCCTCTGGTTATTGACCAGGGTAACCGTCTCCTGGAGATGCTTAAATCCCTCACCTCCAAAAAGACCAGGACCTGTCATAGGCGTATGCAGCAGCCTATTATACAAATCCTTGGACAGGCACAAGTTGTCAAGAGCAAACGTGCGCCTCGCCCGGACACTCCTGGTTACAGACTGGGTTAAACAGTCCAAAGCCAAGTTAATTCCATCTTGGATGGCTCTCTGGACAGTCACCGGACTAGGCTGACATAATGCGGATGCCTTAACTACCCCTAGTAACAACTGTGAGACATGCGAAAGCACTGAAATAGACGCCCTCGAACTCTCTTCCGCATCACGTAACGCGGTGTTAGCTGAACGCAAAACGTTTGAACACAGTGCTCCCGGTTCAGACCGGGAACCTGGCCGCGTATCTTCACCCAGCGCAGCACGGTCATCCGTGCTTGGCTTCGGTACTACACCGTATAGCTGATATTGATCAGCTGTAATACGGCACCGCTTTGCCACTTCGAGGGGGGGCTTCGCTAAACGTCCATGTGCCTTAATGGACGTCTCCGCCGCAGTGAACGTATGAACAATATGATCATCTAACGGCAAAGATGGCATAGCGGTAACATTCGGCTTTCCTGCCAGCCACGGGCGCTGGTCCCGTTGACTGGCCGACTGATCCACGGCAAGATCTGGCCTGACGTTGATTAGCCACTGACAAGCGTCAGACCAGTCTTCCTCCATGGCCACCTGTGAATGCTCTACAAGACGAGGGCCTTCGTCATCCTCCTGAGCAATCACAGGTGTGTACGTGGCTGGTGGAACTGATACAAGCATGCGGGCCTGAAAGAACAGGCATGCCAAACTGACTGGCTTGACCAGGAGCAGGTGCCGTGGTATTGCGTGGGGAAAATTTTGCCACACCACGGCCCTGGCCAGCACCTGCTACACCATCGGCAAGCTGAGGTATGCGGTAAAACTGGCCATCAGAACCAGCCCGGGCTACCTTCTGCGCCGTGAACGCTACTCCTGCGTGAGTAGTACCGTGGACAATGTCGCCCGTGTTCCCCGCGAGGGGTGCACGTACGTCAATGTCCATGGCCACGGCGCCAGAAGGAAAACCCAGCAGATAATTCTCTTCTTCCTGGCCAGAAAGATTAGACTCCAGGTTAGCAAAGAATGCTAACCCGGACTGGCCAGGAGAGGTACCTTAGGAGGAACTGGTATCTGCGGGGTGCGGATAATCCTGGCCTGATAAGCAGGCAGGTTCCAGCGACACCTGACCACGAACAACCGGCGCGGCAAGCCTGCTGCCAGTGTTCTTACCATGGATTTCACCCTCTATTAGGGCCACCTCTGAATCATGGTCGAAAACTGATAGGTCCCTAAATAGTACCGATTCAGAGGCGGGGATTATCTGCTCCGGAGCAGATGAAGAGGACAACGAAAGATTTGGACCAGGAAGCATTCCACGAAGCAACTCTGAGACCAAATCTTTAATTGTCCTCTTCATCTCTCCCATCATCTCAATACGGAAGGCCTCCATATCCATAGCGGACGAGGCCTTCCTCTTACCCTTCTTACCAGAAGCCTCTTTCTTAAGTTTCCTCTCCTCCTCTGGAGCCTTCTCCCTGGTCCGCAATGATAGAAATTCAGACATTAGCTCCCCCCCCTCCACTTTTTACAGATCTCACATTTAAGCAATGGCCCACATGGGCTGCACTGGAAGCATAAATGTGGGAAGAACTTATCCATCCTACCACATGAAGGACAACCAGGCCTCTGAAACACACCAGAGGACGAAGACAATGAGTATTACAGATATTGAATTAAAACTCAACACGAAATAAACAAGGAGGAAGGGGCCATAAAGACCCAAGCTAATAATAATAAATCAGCGTTGGCCAAAACTTATAACTGACAGAAAGGCGCAAGGCTGATTATGACGTCATAACTTCAAGAATAAGAAGTTAAATCGATCCGAAACAAAACCTCCAGGTGTAAGGACGAATTGTGATCATATCCAGAACATCCTAACTAGACAGGATAGTTTATACAGACTATACAAACATCAGATAAACAGTGATAAATGGCAGTAAGATTTTATAAATATTTTCAAATATAATTGAAAAGCCTCATATCATAACTAGAGTACCTGAGTCTTTAGCATAGACAAACCATCTGATCTGATGAACCGGACGCTCCACCAACATTATGACCTCTTAACTCTCTCCACCTTAGGGGAAGGAAGCGGACCAAGAGGGCAAAGTGAGAAGACCTTCATCCGAGGCCTCCAACTCACTGGGCATAATTTTTGGTTAGAAAACCTAACAATGTTAGTAGGAAATGGAACCTTGGTGGAGAGAAAAACCAACTCTGATTATCTGATGTCCTAAACAACTGAAGGCAGATACCTGTGGACATAAACACAAAGAGAGATTAGCATTTCATAGCGTCATTTTGAAATAAACTAATTATTTTAGGCGCTTATCATGATAAACGCGAGTCCCGGAAACACATTACAACGGGATAAACTCGCTAAAATATACTAGGAAGTCACCTGATGGCTAGGTCCTGGGCGCTCCTTCAGCGAAATAATCTGATCTGCCATCACTCCAGGTTAATAAAACACTTCTAATATATATAATATCCAAAGAAACCATCAATCCCAGCATTCTCAGATAAACCCATGCCAGGAAATGACGACTGTTGCACACTGACTGTATTACTGAGATGAGTATCTGTACCCTCTCCTGAGTAGGATAAACATATCCTCTCTCCAGATCGAAGAACATTCCCAGGTAAACAAACTTTTGGGATGGAGTCAGCTCTGATTTTTGAAAATTTATTATCCAACCTAAATCTGTGAGAGTTTTCAAAACTATCTCCAGATTTGCTGATAAACTTTCCTGGTTGTGTGCTTTTAACAGCCAGTCATCTATGTACGTGTGGACTGCTATGCTTCTCCTGCGGAGGTATGCTGTTATCGCAAGAACCACCCTGGTGAAGACCCGAGGAGCCATAGAAATTCCGAAGGGTAACACCCTGAATTCCAACTGTCTGCCCTGGAATGCAAATCTCAGGAAGCGACGGAAACTCCTCGCTATTGGAATGTGGAAATAAGCATCCTTCAAATCTATTGAAGCTGTCCACATTCCCTTCTCCAACCCTGCCAACACCGATCTCACAGTTTCCATCTTGAAACTATTTGTGTCTATGAACTTGTTCAATGGCTTGAGGTTGAGAATTGGTCTCCACCCTCCAGTGCTTATCGTTACCAAGAACACGGTTGAATAGAAGCCTGGTCAATTTTGCGCCGGCTGAATTGCTTCCTTGAGAATGAGGGAATTTATTTCCTCTATACACAACCGCTGATCTGGATCTCTTGGAATTTGAGCCATTACCGGGACCAGAGACAGTCGTGATGGTGGGCCTGTTATCCAGTCGGGATGATACCCGACTGAAAGCCATCGCAAGACTAAACGGTCCTGAGTCAACCGTTCCCACACTTGCATGTGGTTGGCCAATCGGCCTCCCACTGGTCCACCTAGGGAGAGAGGTGGGCATAAGAAGCGCAAGAGTGGCACTGTCTCCTGGTGCAGATGCACTGGGGTAGCTCTTACTGCGGTAATCACCCTGTCAGGTACGATTACCATGACCAGATCTTCGTGCACCACGGCCCGCACCGCGCGCACCACGGCCCGCACCGCGCGCACCACGGTGCGTGGGCAGCTGCCTGGCTGGCTGCGCCGGAGCCTGCGCCCCCCTCGCTGCTCGCCGAAGCTGCGCCGGTGGCTGGCCTCTGACCTGGCCACCGCCACCTCGAGCCTGCAGGGGATGATACGCAGGGGGAGCTGCGCGAACGCGCTCTCTACGGAGCACTTCAAATTGCTCACGTAATGCCCTCTGGTTATTGACCAGGGTAACCGTCTCCTGGAGATGCTTAAATCCCTCACCTCCAAAAAGACCAGGACCTGTCATAGGCGTATGCAGCAGCCTATTATACAAATCCTGGGACAGGCACAAGTTGTCAAGAGCAAACGTGCGCCTCGCCCGGACACTCCTGGTTACAGACTGGGTTAAACAGTCCAAAGCCAAGTTAATTCCATCTTGGATGGCTCTCTGGACAGTCACCGGACTAGGCTGACATAATGCGGATGCCTTAATTACCCCTAGTAACAACTGTGAGACATGCGAAAGCACTGAAATAGACGCCCTCGAACTCTCTTCCGCATCACGTAACGCGGTGTTAGCTGAACGCAAAACGTTTGAACACAGTGCTCCCGGTTCAGACCGGGAACCTGGCCGCGTATCTTCACCCAGCGCAGCACGGTCATCCGTGCTTGGCTTCGGTACTACACCGTATAGCTGATATTGATCAGCTGTAATACGGCACCGCTTTGCCACTTCGAGGGGGGGCTTCGCTAAACGTCCATGTGCCTTAATGGACGTCTCCGCCGCAGTGAACGTATGAACAATATGATCATCTAACGGCAAAGATGGCATAGCGGTAACATTCGGCTTTCCTGCCAGCCATGGGCGCTGGTCCCGTTGACTGGCCGACTGATCCACGGCAAGATCTGGCCTGACGTTGATTAGCCACTGACAAGCGTCAGACCAGTCTTCCTCCATGGCCACCTGTGAATGCTCTACAAGACGAGGGCCTTCGTCATCCTCCTGAGCAATCACAGGTGTGTATGTGGCTGGTGGAACTGATACAAGCATGCGGGCCTGAAAGAACAGGCATGCCAAATTGACTGGCTTGACCAGGAGCAGGTGCCGTGGTATTGCGTGGGGAAAATTTTGCCACACCACGGCCCTGGCCAGCACCTGCTACACCATCGGCAAGCTGAGGTATGCGGTAAAACTGGCCATCAGAACCAGCCCGGGCTACCTTCTGCGCCGTGAACGCTACTCCTGCGTGAGTAGTACCGTGGACAATGTCGCCCGTGTTCCCCGCGAGGGGTGCACGTACGTCAATGTCCATGGCCACGGCGCCAGAAGGAAAACCCAGCAGATAATTCTCTTCTTCCTGGCCAGAAAGATTAGACTCCAGGTTAGCAAAGAATGCTAACCCGGACTGGCCAGGAGAGGTACCTTAGGAGGAACTGGTATCTGCGGGGTGCGGATAATCCTGGCCTGATAAGCAGGCAGGTTCCAGCGACACCTGACCACGAACAACCGGCGCGGCAAGCCTGCTGCCAGTGTTCTTACCATGGATTTCACCCTCTATTAGGGCCACCTCTGAATCATGGTCGAAAACTGATAGGTCCCTAAATAGTACCGATTCAGAGGCGGGGATTATCTGCTCCGGAGCAGATGAAGAGGACAACGAAAGATTTGGACCAGGAAGTATTCCACGAAGCAACTCTGAGACCAAATCTTTAATTGTCCTCTTCATCTCTCCCATCATCTCAATACGGAAGGCCTCCATATCCATAGCGGACGAGGCCTTCCTCTTACCCTTCTTACCAGAAGCCTCTTTCTTAAGTTTCCTCTCCTCCTCTGGAGCCTTCTCCCTGGTCCGCAATGATAGAAATTCAGACATTAGCTCCCCCCCCTCCACTTTTTACAGATCTCACATTTAAGCAATGGCCCACATGGGCTGCACTGGAAGCATAAATGGGGGAAGAACTTATCCATCCTACCACATGAAGGACAACCAGGCCTCTGAAACACACCAGAGGACGAAGACAATGAGTATTACAGATATTGAATTAAAACTCAACACGAAATAAACAAGGAGGAAGGGGCCATAAAGACCCAAGCTAATAATAATAAATCAGCGTTGGCCAAAACTTATAACTGACAGAAAGGCGCAAGGCTGATTATGACGTCATAACTTCAAGAATAAGAAGTTAAATCGATCCGAAACAAAACCTCCAGGTGTAAGGACGAATTGTAATCATATCCAGAACATCCTAACTAGACAGGATAGTTTATACAGACTATACAAACATCAGATAAACAGTGATAAATGGCAGTAAGATTTTATAAATATTTTCAAATATAATTGAAAAGCCTCATATCATAACTAGAGTACCTGAGTCTTTAGCATAGACAAACCATCTGATCTGATGAACCGGACGCTCCACCAACATTATGACCTCTTAACTCTCTCCACCTTAGGGGAAGGAAGCGGACCAAGAGGGCAAAGTGAGAAGACCTTCATCCGAGGCCTCCAACTCACTGGGCATAATTTTTGGTTAGAAAACCTAACAATGTTAGTAGGAAATGGAACCTTGGTGGAGAGAAAAACCAACTCTCTGATTATCTGATGTCCTAAACAACTGAAGGCAGATACCTGTGGACATAAACACAAAGAGAGATTAGCATTTCATAGCGTCATTTTGAAATAAACTAATTATTTTAGGCGCTTATCATGATAAACGCGAGTCCCGGAAACACATTACAACGGGATAAACTCGCTAAAATATACTAGGAAGTCACCTGATGGCTAGGTCCTGGGCGCTCCTTCAGCGAAATAATCTGATCTGCCATCACTCCAGGTTAATAAAACACTTCTAATATATTAATTAAAAGATTAAACAGCTCAGAAAAGCCTTAATCATGAAACATGTGTGACCCCTCTGCCAATAAATTAGCAAAGAGGAAGTACTAGTCGGCGCATGTGCGGTGGTGGGGCTGGCATCCACCTGACTGACTTCTGACTACCTGCCCATAAGGGGCACCTTTCTTTTTAAATCTGAGTGTTTTATTAAGTGAAAGCCGATATTTAGCAAAATCAAAGAGTATTAGGGAGGTAAGTATACTCTTGAAGTGAAAATGTAGTTCCCCAATCCTCCATCTGTAGATATACATACCATATCTCTAACTGATTGGATGAAGCAATTCAATGGAGGAATCAGGTTTCAGCTATGCCCCGCCCATCTCTAGCTAAGCTCCAACCACACTTTGCCCGTGTTGGGATCCAATCGATCCCTGCACTCCCTGAATCTCAATTTCCAGAAAAATATACAGGTAAGCTGTTGAATATTTTGAAACTAATTTGACTGGGTGTTGTTGCTGTCTATGGCAGCAACAGCGCCCAGTCAAATTAGTTTAAAAATATTCAACAATGTTTATTAAATAGTAAAGACATACAAGTCATACAACTCGTCGGACTATTAAGCGTTTGTGACGGATTAAATCGCATCATTCATGACGTAATTGTGACATAGTTGATTATGAGAGCGTATGACAACCTGAGAAACTGGATTCCTCAATTAAAGATATATCACACATAGATATTCCTCTGGGAGGACAGAACATGTATAGAAGGCATATCTCGAATTGGATATATGAGGTATGAGATATATCTGTCTATGGGAGAACAGATAATAGGGTATGATTGTCCATTTAGAGACAACAAGCATCCACAGGGAATATACTATTGATCGACAACATGTGACAGGGTATGAGGCACTCATTTAGAAATAGGCATCCAGTGGTATATAGTCTTTGAGTATATTCTGATAGGTAGTGATTCAGTCTACATCATCATTGCAGGAAATAGTCTTGATGAGATAGTATACGAAGAGACTAGCCCATCATCTTCTGTACTACATTGACAGCTCAGAAGTCAAGGCAAAATGCTCAGCCAAAGGAACATCTGAGCATGAGAATGATGTCTCCTGGCAAAGATTCTACAGTGTTCTCCGTAGTGCATGGGACAGAGCTACTAATTGAGGTCTCTGTATGTGCAACCAAACAATGGTGGCATAGGACGGGGAAAAGTACCTTTCAGCTTACTATGATAAGCATTATGTGCGGTCAGATTGTGTCCATATTGAGCCAAATGTGTTCCATGCACTAGAGCTGACACAGCCAGTCACCCTGATACTCGCAGTTCAGGCTGTGAGTTGTTATGATCTACAAGAGCTCTACCTGACTTGAGCAATCCATGTGATGAACGCTGTGTGTCTGCAGGTACTGGCTGATGCTCCTCTCACATAAACTGGTGCTTGGGGTTGTTCTCCTGCTCTTTGAGCGGACCTGGTATCACAGTATACTGTCCCATTGTCTCCACAGCAATCATGTCTGTGGATATATGTCAATCAGTTGGGATCTGCCACTCATTTGTGACCATCTTAAAAGCTAACCAGGGCCATATGGCTAGCGAAGCAGGGTATCAGATGAAAGTCTGTCCTCCTTACCTGATAGTCCCCATGGTTAAACAACAGATGAGCACTGTATAGCCTGAAGCAGAGGGATGCCAATCAGTCAGACAACCTCTGTAATGGATCGTGCCACAACAACGGGCAGACCTCACATTAGATTCTGCTGTAGTCACCAAAGGCAACCATCTCCTGAGCATACTAATGTAGGAACAGCCTCTTTGTCAGTGTTCGGTTCGACCAGTTATGCCCCACTGCACCCCGTCTAACCGCACAACCCTGTTTCTGAATTAGTTTGCCATTTCATTTCTGACCAAATTTCCCCTAAATGACGCATTCAGCTCTATGTGCACATGTGGCTGAACATGTAGTTAATGTGATCAAATCTCTGGGTGTATACAAATGACTGGCCGTCATGGATGTATTGGTAGATTGCTGTGGTGGAGTAGGGTTAGGCAGAGTGCACAAATGGTTGTGCCGGAGACCAGTGTAGGTGCGTGTATGCCCATGTACCATAATGTGGAAGCATAGGTAGTATCATTTGGGTTTCTGACTGTGTAGTCATTGTGGTGGTGCTGATAGAAATGGACAGATGGTGAAGTTGGACAGAGTAGAGTAAGAAAACGATAACGTTGCAAAGACTTACATAGTCAGTTTTCTTTATTGTCGCGTCACATCTGTTCATGGTTATCTTGAGAATATCACTAATTTCGTGTACCACACCTCCCTCTGTCAATATGTCAGGCGACATAATCTTCACTTCATTCACCCATACCTAAAAGATAACTGTACCTTTTGCCCTGTCATTCTCCCTAATCAGTGGCACAAGTGAATGCCTTAAATTATTAAACATCTTTATTCAATGATGTCACCAATAATCAGTATTTATATTTTAATTTAACATGATTCACAGCTAGTACGTTTCAACCATTCAATGATAAAATTCCCTGTATCTCATGTCAAGGCAAACAAACATGAAAGCTTAGACAGCAATGGCTACCAGCCATAATAATTACAAATATGCTATATATTGTAGTTATTGTTTCAGGGGTTTGTCATTGAAAGGGTTAAAATGAACAGCATTAATACTTTAACTCTTTCACAATGAAGCCGGCCAAAACCAGCCTCTGTAGACTTTTTTTGAAAATTTACCACTGGAATGACTAGCTCGATAACTGAGCCAGTCATTCGAGTGGTCAATTTTCAAAAATAGTCTTCTCTTGGCCTGCAAATGGCCATTCTATAAGTAAATATTTAAAATTTGTGATCAAACTTAGTCATTAACGGTTTAAACCTTACAGAACAAATTCTTTATCATGTAAGGAATATTCTAGATTAAATTTTGTGACCCACCAAAATAATAGCCTTGGATATTGCCCAATGGAACATATCTACCAAATTGATATTAATCTATCAACAAATATTCTAGATTAAATTTTGTGACCCACAAAAACATGAAGTTCAATAGCCTGTGATGCTCGCCAGCATCGTTAGCCCATTTCCATTTAAATAAACATGGATAATTTTAGAAAAAATCCAAGATGGTCACCAAAGAAATTGACAAATTAAAATTGTTGAAGCCTACTGACATAGGATCATCCCACCCAAGTTTCATTGAAATAGGAGGATTAAGTAAGGAGTAGCATTTTAAATGGTTCCGGATAATTTAAAAAAAAATCCAAGATGGTCGTAAAAAAATTTACCAACCTAAATTCTAAATAGAAGTTCTAGAGCCTACCACACTATAGAAGCCTTAGAGCCAAATTTAGATAAAATCTATCATTTTCACCCTCAAACTTGACCAAGCTGAATTATGAATAGAAGTTCTGGAGCCTACCATTGGGTGATTCTAGCCATATTTTGTTGAAATCTGTCAAAAATCGGTACATTTTTCATAAAGTCTAAGTCCAACAAGAGGCCCAAGGGGCCTGTATCGCTCACCTGGTCCATAGGCATTTCAACTAGAATGCTCTTTATCAACAAGATGGCCACCAAACCGTCTATCCGACAGTTTCGAAAATTGTAAATTTGAAATCAGAATACCCAAAAACACATATAAAACCAATTTTGGCCTCAAAATCCATCAAATAAAAAAATCCAATATGGACGCCAAACATGCTTTATTTTGATTGGCCAGTGGTGTCCAGGTTTTTTGATGGATCAACTTCCCTTGAACAAACTTTAATGGCCCTTGGTCCCTAATCATATCTGCCAAATTTCGGTCCGACCCCTTCAGCGGTTCTGGAGAAGTCGTTTTCACTATAACTAGGTCAACCAAGATGGCCGCCCAACCATTTGACCAATCAAGTTCCCTTGAAAAAACTTGGTTCAGCTTTTGCCCTAAATCATATTTCATGAGGTTTGCATCAATCCCCCAAGCAGTTTCGGAGAAGATCTTTAGACATTTCTAAAAATCAGCCAAAATCGAAGATGGCTGCCGGCCCAACTGGCCGATCGGCTTCGTTTGAACAAAACTTGAATCTCTACACCCTAAGGATGCTTCCTGCCAAATATAATTGAAATCGTCCAGGTAGTCCTTGAGAAGAAAACATTTTAAAATTTCCCATTGCTTTAGTATGGGAGCTTTTGGCGGGAAAATGATCCAAGATGGCCACCAAACCGTTTAGCCAACAGTTTCGGAAATTTCAAATCTGAGCTCAGAATATCCCAAAACACATACAAAACCAATTTCGGCCTCAAAATCCATCAAATAAAAAAATCCAATATGGCCACCAAACATGCTATATTTTGATTGGCCCATGGTGGCCATGTTTTTTGACGGATCAACTTCTCTTGAACAAACCTTAATGGCCCTTAGACCCTAATTATATCTGATAAATTTTGTCCCGATTCCATCAGCGGTTCCGGAGAAGTCATTTTCGCTACAACCAGGATGGGCCACCAAACTATTTGACCAATCAAGTTCCCTTGAACAAACTTGGTTTAACACTTGTCCTAAATCATATTTCATGAGGTTTGCATCAATCCTCCAAGCGGTTTCGGAGAAGAATTTTAAAGACGTTTCTAAAAATCGGCCAAAATCCAAGATGGCCGCCGGCCCAATTGGACGATCGGCTTCGTTTGAACAAATTTGAACCTCTATGCCTGAAGGATAAATCCTGCGAAATATAACTGAAATCGGCCCAGTAGTTCTCGAGCAGAAACCATTTTAAATTTCCTATTGCTTTAGTATGGGAGCTTTTGGTGGGAAAATGATCCAAGATGGCCGCCAACCCGTTTATCCGACAGTTTCAAAAATTGCAAATTTGTTATCAGAATACCGCAAAACACATACAAAACCAATTTTGGCCTCAAAATCCATCAAATAAAAAAATCCAATATGGCTGCCAAACATGCTATATTTTGATTGGCCCATGGTGGCTATGTTTTTTGACGGATCAACTTCTCTTGAACAAACCTTAATGGCCCTTAGGCCCTAATTTTATCTGCCAAATTTCGGCCTGATTCCTTCAGTGGTTCTGGAGAAGTCATTTTCGCTACAACTAGGTCAACCAAGATGGCCGCCGAACCATTTGACCAATCAAGTTCCTTTGAACAAACTTGGTTCAGCTCTTGCCCTAGATAATATTTCATGAGATTTGCATCAATCCCCTAAGCGGTTTCGGAGAAGATTTTTAAAGACGTTTCCTAAAATTGGCCTAAATCCAAGATGGCCACCGGCCAAATTGCCTGATCGGGTTCATTTGAACAAACTTGGATCCCTATGCCCTAAGGATGCTTTCTGCCAAATATAATTGAAATCAGCCCAGTGGTTCTTGAGAAGTCGCTTAAAGGAAAAGTTGATGGACGAGGTGAGCTAATAAAAATTTGGAATACAGGTTCTGGAGCCTATCCCGATGCACCTGGATCCAGCCAATTAGGCTTGAAGTTCGTCAAGCTGTTAATGATTAGTAGCGTTTTGACAATTTCTTGTACATTTTTCATAAAATCTGATTTTCACCCAAAAAATCTACCAATCAAAATTTTGTATAGTAGTTCTGAAGCCTACACCCATAGGGTACTTCTAGCCAACTTAGATTAAAATGCGCCAAGCGGTTAATGAGGAGTTGCATTTTAAACAGAAGTTGATGGACCGACGACAGACGAATGGTGGAATGTCTCCATGCCATAAGGTCACTTTCAGGCCAAGTGAGCTAATAATAATCCTGGATATTGCCCAATGGAACATATCTGCCAAATTGCTTTTAATCTATCAGCAAATGTCGAAATGAGCCACTCTTGGTGATACCCGGTGGATAATTGATGATGGACAACAGACCATGAACAGATCACTGTTGCATAATCCTGGGTGAGCAGGAAATTACATTGATAGTGAACATGCTGTCTCCTGTGAGAAAACATTAATTTCACTGTCTGGCTGCTACAAGCTACAAGACAATAATCTCAATGGCAATAACTCTGGAACTGCTGAATATTTTGAAAACAAATCGACTGAAAGTTGTTGGTGGCTCAGCATATCTACCGTAGGCCACAGCAAATCAACAGTCAAATAGCTACGTTTATTCTCGATTGACAGATAGCATCAATGAATTACATTAACCTTTTAATGGTCAATTTTGGTAAAGTAAATCAAAATATTTGCTTATTGAATGCATTTGCAGGCCAAAAGAAATTTTTTTTTTAATTACCACTGCTAAATTTTCAGAAATAGTCTTCTCTTGGCCTGCAAATGGACATTGCTTAAGACCACTGCATATAGGCCGTTTTGGGCTGGTGTGACCATTAAAGGGTTAATAAATACACATACTGTAAATAAGTCTACTACCTTTTTGTCATGTACGGCGAAAATAAGTTTATGATTGGCACCCAACACTGTGTCCTCTGTTTGCCCATCAATGAGGCTGTATGACAGCAATGCCTTGGCCACGACGTAGAATGAGAGAATCCTCTTGGTCTGTGCAGAAGAGATGAGGAAATCAGACAATTGTTAACCCTTTTACCTCTGATATTCTAATATCTCAATTTCAAGGCAGTCATATAAGGTGCAGCATATTTTGAAACTAATTTCTAAAGGATTACCTTAGCCAGCAACAACTTTCATTTGAATAGAATACCAGTGCTGATAATATGTCTGGTGAAGATTTTAGCTATTTCAGAAAATACAACTCTGCTGAACAAGAATAGGGCCCGAACTCAAGAACACTCTTTAGGTCCTAAGTTCGACATTTTGGGAGACCTTGGCCCGAATTCAAGAACACCTTATGGGAGACCTTACCTGCTAAGACCCCCTTATGTCATCCAAGAATGGACCTTAAATTTGGTTTAAAGAATTCCTTTAGAACATTTCCTAAGATTTAGGTGAGTTGATTTGAAACTTTTTTGGATATTATGATTTCCTTTATTTTGGTTTAGGTCAACCGTAAATCTTAGGGACAGTCTGATGGTTTCTTAAACGCCACCTTAGGCATAAGGACTATACTGCAGATAGAGGACACCAGGTGTGAGAGATCATCTGCCTGTGATTCAGGCTCGATTTGGCCACCGCCAGTACGATGATGATCTTTTTTTTCCTTAGCAACATCTTTCTTGGCCCTTGTCTTTAGAGTATCCCATATCTTTTTAAGCATCATGACATCGGTTAAACGAAATCACGGATTTCTTTTTTCACGATAGAGTTGATACTTACCACCCTGATATGATATGATATTTCCTAAATATCGACCTAGCTTCAATAATACTCAGAATTAAAAAGAAACCGCCCCCACTGGGCAGGTTACACAACTGCCAGTCCAGCAGATGTGCAGCCCAAACTCGCACATGCGCGGGGCTGACTCATTCTATTCCAAAATATTGGCTGACCTAATTGCAATATAAAACGCTGATAGAGCGAGCCTCTGTGGGGCGGAGAGGCCGGGATCGTATCAGGGTGGTAAGTATCAACTCTCTCGTGAAAAAAGAAATCCGTTATTTCGTTTATTTCACATCAAGTGTATACTTACCACCCTGATATTTTATGATATAGCCAGAATTCGTAAGCGAATTTGGTGGGAGGGAGGCAAGCTTTTGCTTTTGGACCACAACAAACATCTGAAATTGCGTATGTAAACACAATCAGGAAATGATTTGGACTTCGGATAACACGACCGATGTTGAGAGTAATGACCGTTTCACATCCGCTCCACCCCCCCTCTTTTAAAGAGGGAGCGATAACCTCAATGTCCTATACGCTCTCTATGTACTCGTGCTAAAGTACTATAAGACATCGGACGAAAGCTTCATTTCGCATACTCTCAGATGGAACTACAAAGAACACAAAACCATCACCATTTTAGTAAGTAATATAAAAAACGTGACAAAAAATAACCATCACCAAATATAGGACTAACCTATGTTGACGAGATTCCTCTTTGATCACGGCTGGCGATGATAGGTACAGTACGGAAAAGCGGGGATTCCCCCCACTAAATTGCACTGAGAGTGAGTCAATGGCCTTATGTACAATATTTACAAATTTATATACAGATTTAACGTTTATGTAAAATAGATACGGCAAGTGGATTTGATGTGTCATGTAGGTAATGATTTGTAAAACTAGCGAGCCTTGGCCATGTCAACTTGTTTACCCGTGGCGGCTTTGTGGCAATGCTGGATGCATTCCACAATCCACCTAGAAATGGTATCTTTAGAAGCTCTCCCATGGGGTTCAATGTAAGATAGCCTTAAAGCACTAGGGTCCGTCCGCCATTCATGTGTACGTTGTTTATAACACGTTAATGCACGGACTGGACACCAAACCTTTGAATTAGGATTAAACCTAGACAAAGCGGGTAAAACTATAGGCTGACCAGGATATTTTAAAGACTGGTTCTTCGCCATAAAGTTAACTCTAGGGGGAAGTCTAAGGCCTTCCCCTATCACCACAAAACGGTCTGGCTCTGCTGACAAAGCATGTATTTCACTTCTTTGTCTGGTTGAAGCTGCAGCAATCAGAAAAACTGTTTTAAGCATCAACATTTTCCTGGAAATGGAGCTTAGTGGTTCAAAGGGTTTATCTGCTAATACTTGAAGTACTAACGATAAACTCCAAGATGGGATCACTGGAGGATTCCTTGGTCTTAGATTACCCATGCCTTTGATTAAAGTATTTAGATTACATACTTCATCACTTCCCCTAATAGCCAAGCAAGGGATAAGTGACATTAAAGCTGACTTGTAGCCAGCAATAGAGTTAGGCGTGAGGCTATAGGCATCAGAAAGGTGACAGAGGAATTCGGCTACTACCTGAATAGATGCTTCCATTGGATTAATACATATTTTTTAGCACCATTCAGCAAATCTCTTGATTTCATAATTATATGCTCTGGAGGTTGACCCCCTTCTGGCTATTGCCATAAACATGGCTGCTTGCTCAGAAAAAACCTTCTTAACTGCTGATTCCTTGACAACATCTACGCAGTCAATCGGAACATTGACGGGTTGTTGTGCAAGGCCTTGCCCTGGAAGATTATGTTGTCCATCAGAGGCAGAGGAACAGGATTGCAGACCAGAAGGTCCAGCAGATCCATATACCATGATCGGCTTGGCCAATTTGGGGCGATCAGAAGCACTTGGCATTCCTGCTGCCTGATTTTCTGGAGAACTTTTGGAATCAGGATTGCTGGCAGGAATGCGTATGCATACATTCCCTTCAACTGATACATAACGCATCGGAGAGACGTACGTCGTCATCTTCGCATTCATGTTCATTGCGAAAAAATCTATGTTGGGCTTGCCCCAGTGGTTGAACAGGTGATCCGCCACACATTGATTTAGTTGCCATTCTGTGGGAAGAATGCTCATACTTCGGCTCAATGAGTCTACTAATAGATTTAGCCTTCCCGGAATATGAACTGCTTTCAGGGAAATCCCATGATCGAGGCACCAGCAAAGCAGTTTCCACATCATCATATAGAGACTGGGCGACTTCGTTCCGCCCTGGCGGTTTATGTAAGTCACTACTGTTGTATTGTCTGATCGAACCACAACACTCTTGCCCTTGACCTTCTCTAGGAAGTGTTCCATGGCTAAGACTACTGCTCGCATTTCCAGCAGATTGATATGTTCTCTTGACTGATCCAGATTCCAAAGCCCTGATACTTTGTTTTCTTCCAGGCAAGCTCCCCATCCCTCCATTGATGCATCTGTGTACATCGTTAACTGAGGGTGGGGAGGTGACAACGTCACCCCTGCCAGGAGATTTTCTCTCTTCATCCACAATTGAAGGTGGTGAATAAGAGGTTCCAACACTGACACCCTTGAGTCCAGGAAATCCATACTCTGGGTCCACTGTGTCATGAGAAATAACTGGATCGGCCGCCGGCGTAAGGCTGCCTGAGGAATGACTGGTTCCAAAGAAACCATCAACCCCAACATTCTCAAGTAGACCCATGCCAGGACATGAAGACTGTTGCACACTGACTGTATGACTGAGATGAGTATTTCTACTCTCTCTTGAGATGGATAAACATATCCTATCTCTAGATCGAAGAACATGCACAGGTAAACAAACTTCTCGGATGGAGTCAGCTCTGACTTTTGAAAGTTGATTATCCAGCCTAGATCTGTAAGTTTTCAAAACTATCTCCAGATTTGCTGATAGACGTTTTTGAGTGTGTGCCTTTAACAGCCAGTCGTCTATGTACGTGTGGATTGCTATGTGTCTCCTGCAGAGGCATGACATTATAGCTTAGACCACTCGAGTGAAGACCCGAGGAGCGATCGATATACCAAATGGGAGAACCCTGAATTCCCATTGGCGGCCCTGAAATACAAATCTCAGGAACCGACGAAAGCTCTTCGCAATGGGAATGTGAAAATAGGCATCTTTTTAGATCTATTGATGCTGTCCACATTCCCTTTCTCAACCCTGCTAACACCGTTCTCACAGTTTCCATTTTAAAACTTGGTGTGAGGATAAACCTGTTGAGAGGTTTGAGGTTGAGAATTGGTCTCCACCCTCCAGTGCTTTTTGTCACTAGGAACACGGTTGAATAATAACCCGGACATTTTTGTGCCGGTTCAATAGCATGTTTTAGTATGAGGGATTGAATTTCTCCCTCTATACACAACCGTTGATCTGGATCTCTTGGATTTTGAGTCCAGATCGAAACCAGAGACAGGCGTGATGGCTGATTTGAAATCCAGTCAGGATGGTAACCGACTGAAAGCCATCGCAAGACTGAGCGGTCCTGAGTAAGCCGCTCCCACTCTTGCATATGGAAGGCCAGATGGCCTCCCACGGGTGCACCTAAGGACTGAGGTGGACCCGAGAAGTGCAAGCGAAGCCCTGTCTCTGGTGCCTGTCCTAGCAGCACTGGTGTGGTCTTTTTGAGAGGCGACCCATCAGGTTCGGCTCCCATGACCAGAACCCTGTGCCCCTCTACCAGTGCTACGCGCACCTCGGTACGCAGGCTGTCTCGCAGGTTGCGCTGGAGGAGCCTGCACCCCCCCCCCCATAGCTGGCTTACACTGTCGTTGCCATGGCCGACGCTGCGTAGGTGCTTGGCCTTACGCAGGCTGTCTGGCAGGTTGCGCTGGAGGAGCCTGCGCCCCCCCCCCCTAGCTGGCTTACACTGTCGTTGCCATGGCCGACGCTGCATAGGTGGTTGGCCTCTGACAAGGCCACCACCACCTCTAGCCTGCTGAGGGTGGAAGGCAGGGGGCGCTGCTCGAACATGCTCCCTGCGGAGCACTTCAAACTGCTCTCGCACCACCCTCTGGGTGTTCACCAGGTGTCTGGTTTGTTGGAAGTGCAGACATCCTTCACCTCCAAACAACCCTGGACCCGCCATCGGCATCCGAAGAAGCCGATTGTACAAGTCCTGCGAGGGGCACAAATTGTCAAAGGCAAATGTGCGCCTTGCCCGTAAACCCCTGGTTACGGATCTCGTCATGCAGTCCAGAGCCAGGTTAATGCCGTCCAGAATGGCTCTCTGGACTGCAAGAGTAGAAGTTTGGCGGGCCAGAGATGCTGCTACTACCCCCTGTAGCAGCTGGGAAACGTGTGAGAGAGCTGAGATGGCTCCTTTCGTACTTTCCTCTGTGTCCCGCAGCGCGGAATTAGCGTTGCGCAGGGTGCTAGCACACAAGGTTCCCGTGTCAGACTGGGACCCAGTCCGTGTGTCTTCGCCCAAGGCCGCACGGTCATCCGTGCAAGGCTTTGGAATGATGCCATACTTCTGATTTAGATCAGAACTTATACGGCAGCGCCGTGCCACCTCACGAGGGCCCTTTGCAAGGCGTCCTTTCGGCAGAATAGACGTCTCTGCCGCAGCGAACATATCAACGATATGCTTCGCATACAGCAGAGATGGCATGGTGCTCATCACCGGTTTCCCTCCCAACCACGGGCACTGGTCCCGCTGGGAAGCCGGTGGATCCAACTGGAGTTCTGGCTTGATGTTCACCAGTCATTGGCAAGCATCCAGCCAGTTTTCCTCGGTGGCCACCTGTGAATGTTCGACGAGCCTAGGGCCTTCGTCATCCTCAACCACATTCACGGCATCATGGGAGGCTAAAAACATGACGTCACAGTCCGGGCCTTCATCACGGTAACTCTCGGCAAGCCGAGGGATACGGTATGGATGGCCATCGGCTCCTAGCCAGCCTAGCCGTTGAGCCATGAAACCCACTCCCGAAGAAGTAGTTCCATGGAAAAGGTCACCAATGGGCCTCCATGGGGGCCCATGGGAATCCATTTCCATGGCCATCAACTCATCGGTAGGCCATACCAGAGTGTCCTCTCCTTCCTGCCCAGAAAGATTAGACGCCAAGCTTGAAAAGGGATCAAGCTCGGCCTGGGCAGGAGGGATATTGCGTGAGGCGCTGATACCCTTAGCCTTAGGCTGCTCTAGAGCACTCGATAAGCAAGCGCCCGAGGCCATGGCTTTCGCTCCCGGGTCCACGGGCGAGCAAGCTGCGAAGCAACTCCGGGACAAGATCCGTGATCATCTTCTTCATTTCTCCCATCATTTCAAGATGGAAAGCCTCCATGTCTGGCATGGATGCCTTCCTCTTCTTACCACACTCCTTTTCCAGACGCCTCTTCTCATCTGGCGCCCGGTCTTTTACCTGTTGATTTAAAAAATCAGTTAACACCTCCACTGGCCACGACTCACACACATGGCAATTTAGAAGTCCCGCACGTACTGCACCTAGTGCAGTCATGAGGGAAAAAGCGGGCCTTTACACAATGGTGGCAGGAAGGGCATTTGTTCTCAATAACCCTCTGAAAAGACACAAACGGAAACAATTAGTTTTTAGTTATAACGAACCAAAAAAACAATTGCAGAAGGCTAATAAGATCCATACGGAAAACTTTTGACCATCAAAAGAAAAATAAGCCAGGCCCATAGAAAAAAACTATAGGCCTGACAAAAAGTAAACAAATCCTAAAACCTTGTTATAGTTCTTTAAGAAGACAAGGCAGACATAAGAATTTGAACTTGAATACTCGAGAGGTGAACTTCTTTAGACTTCACAGCTCAAAACAAAGATTCATTAGTAATTGAACTTTATAAACACAATGAACCTATGCAAACCATCAAGAGAGATAAATAACTCAACACTCAGTCAAAAAACTTCTAAAATATTTAGAAATAAAATGACTGAAATTTTTTCTCTCCTAAATAACCTCATAAGATGACTTCTGAGGATGAGTGAAGTCTGATAAACAACACAGGAATACCTGATCCTGAGTCTAAAACCCTGTGGTGGGGGGAGAATGCGGAGAAATCACTTCTTATGGTAATAACTCCCTCAGCAAACTCATAATAAAATAGAAGGATCCAGAAACCAAGTATAAATATTGTTTAAATAAAAGGATACCCTTCAAATATCAGCTCATGTGTCTGAAAAATAAAGCACAGCATGCGTTAGCTAATATATAGGCCTCCCCCATAAAAGAGCTAGCCTAATAAAGACGTATCCACGAGATAGCGCGAATCCCGGAAATACCATCAGAGTCAACACGCAAATTTTTTATCAATAAATTTACTAAAGTACACCTGATGGCTTGGACTGGGAGCATCCTCCGGCGACTTGGTAGCGTCAGACATATTAATAATCAGTCAAACAAGTTGCAAAACAACTCAAAGCTTCAAAAAGTAAGAAAGCAAAAGCAAGGCTAGAAAGCGTGTTGCAACGGCAGGTCAATATTTTAAGAAGAGAATGAGTCTGCCCAGCGCATGTGCGAGTTTGGGCTGCACATCCGCTGGACTGTCAGTTGTGTAACCTGCCCCGTGGGGGGCGGTTTCTTTTTAATTCTGAGTATTATTGAAGCTAGGTCGATATTTAGGAAATATCATATCGTATCAGGGTGGTAAGTATCAACTCTCTCGTGAAAAAAGAAACCCGTGATTTCGTTTAACCGATATCATGGCGCTTAAAGAGATATGGGATACTCTAAAGACAAAGGCCAAGAAAGATGTATACTTTTTGATGTGAAATTCTTGTGTTCCAACCTAGGCATTGAATGAGACAAGGATCCGATCCCAGGCACTATTTTTTGATTAAAAATTTGATTGCAGTTCTGACATAACTCAATGATGTCTTTTCCCTTTTCCACTAGTTGGAGAAGCTGCTTCTCTATATCAGACAAAAACCCTTATCTTTTTACGGGTTTTCTCAGCCATCGTACTGGCTTGGAAGATGCTTCTATGGTCATCGATGGTACATGTGCATTTGAGTTCAATAGCTTTGTTATGCACTAACCCATGATTTGCATATCAAAGCACGACAATAGTTGCTTTGTAATGTTAATTAAGTGCAATCGATTAACCCTCAGAAGCTTTTGTTTGGCTGGCGTTTATTTTGTTAATGGCGACCTACCAGAAGGATTTCTCTCCAGGAGGTGACCTTAATACAAATTAGTATGTAAAGGAATTCCTTTCAAACGGAAAATGATATGTTCAGTTTGTGAAATACAAAACATAAAGAACTCCTTATGGAAGGTCTACCTTAGCCAAAATAAAGGCATGTTCTTGAATTCGGGCCTAGGTATTGTTGCAAGTGTTTATAAGCATTGGGCGCACTTCAGCTTTCTAAATGCCATGATTGAATTCCCTACCTTGATACTCACTATGCCTCGTAAAGGTCCCCCAATGACGGGGATTAGTGATCCGCGACCTCACTGCAACCTCAGTGAAGTATCTGGGAACGGCGAGGTGACAGTGCATTGCAAGGTGACAGGGAATCAAGAGGTGACAGGGAATGGCAAGATGATGGAGAATGGTGACTTGATGGGGAACGAGAAGGTAATGAGGAATGGTGATATGGAATGCTGAGATATCAGGGAATCGTAAGGTGATGGGGAATGGCGAGGTAATGAGGAATGGTGAGGTAATGGGGAATGGCGAGGCAATGAGGAATAGTGAGGTAATGGGAATGGTGAGGCAATGAGGGATGATGATGAGGTGAGGGGAAATGGTGAGGTGATGGGGAATCGTGACTTGATGGGGAATGAGGAGGTAATGAGGAATGGTGATAGGGAATGCTGAAATATCAGGCAATTGTAAGGTAATGGGGAATGGTGAGGCAATGAGGAATGATGATGGGGAATTGTGACCTGAGTGGGAATGGTGAGGTAATGAGGAATGGTGATTGGGAATAGTGAGCTTACTAGGAATACAGAGGTGATGGGGAATGGTGAGTTTACTGGGCATACAGGGGTGATGGTGAATGGTGATGGGGAATGCTGAGAATAGTTATGGAGAATGGTGAAGTGATGGGAAATGTTTTTTACAAATATATGAGGTTCTAACATAGTAGTTTAACTAGCCATAGTCAATGGGTGAATCAACTTTTAGCCTTGCCTCACCCATCTCTAACTAATTCCGCGCATGCTTTGTGCAGGTTGGGACCAATTTATAATCTTAAACTCCTGAATTCCCAGAATCCAAATGTCATGGTAACTATACTGCTTCTTCTTCTGGCATTCACATTTGACTACATTTAAAGGTCACACATCTGGATGAAGCTGGCTGTGTTAGTCAGGTAGTCCATATCCCAGTACAGCTTGTCATTGAGGGATGTTGTTGATGGTCATGGGCTGTGCCGCTGCTGATTGAAACGTGGGCAATCCTGTAAGATGTGCGTAACTGTTTCTTGGCTGGTGCCATAGGGGCACATTGCAGATGTGTCAATAAGTTTGGTGTATGTGTGAGCACGTAACCTGCAGTGTCCTCACCGGAGATGAAAGATTATCACTTGTTCTCTTCTGGACAGCTGATTATGGATGGATGCTGATTCATGTTCTGGATGCTCACCTCTCCATTTTGCTTTAATGCTTGATTGATCACCGTCTTGACATCTTTGAGTGTGCAGCAATCATGGTGTTGTGCCTTGAGAGTTGAGAGTTTGTAATACAGAGAGTACATCAGTGAGGAAGACTATATTTGCACCCTGTGATCTATGGTATATTGTTAATATTTCAGTCCTTTTCAATTGATTTACTTTCTGCTTTGTAGTTGGAGCAGATATAGTCTGTTGGGATGGCATTTTCTACTTGACTGTCACATGGATAGTTGATGAAAATACCTCCACCACTATTTGTAACTGCTTCAGATGAGGATCCATCAGTGAAGGCATGTATCCATTGATTTTGTTGATACTTTTCATTTGAGACTTCCAGTGATAAGGTTCTTAATTCCATACTGGTGTGTGAGCTCTTGTTAGCAATGCGATATATGGAGTCCCTGATGATAAAGCTTTATTCAGTTAGGTGTGGCGGCACTGGGTTATGAGCACAGAGATTATACTGCTAGCCTGTTGAATATATTGAAACTAATTAGACTGGGGGCTGTTGCTACCTGTGGCAAAAACAGCACACAGTTAAATTAGTTTCAAAATAGTTAAAAGAATGTTTATTAAATGGCAAAGTCATACAATTCATACAACTGACGGACTATTCAAGGTCTATGATGGAGTATTACGTCATTCATTACACATTTTGATTGTGATGTCAGCCTACATATGACATAATTATTATGACATCATATACTTCACTGACAGATTGGATCATCCATTAAGTACTGGTTAAGTAATGTTTGTTAAGATAAACTTTTATTTAATAGTGAATGGTGATATGCAGGCGAAAAGAGACCTCGTTTTGCCAACTTATCTCTGCAATGACTGGCTAGCAGTTATTAAGCCAGATATTCTAGCATCAAATCTTTAAAAACAATCTCTTGCTCGGCACATAAACATTTCCCAAGACCATTATATACGCCGCTTTAGACTGGCCTAAGCATAACAGATTATCCTAACATCATATTATGCTACTAAAATCAATCGATTGCATGTCACATCTCATCGGTTTCCCCAACAAAACTCAGACAAATTAGGTAATTTGGTTGACAGTTCAGAGTATTGTCTTACCAGTGTGACGTTGTAATTCTTCAGTGCAGCATTCGTGGGTGCGAATACGGTGTAATCATTTAACCGCTCAATGTCAGCCAGCAAACCAGTGTTCTATAAATCAACAATGACAAATTTGTCCAATACCCACATCATTGATATATTTTTCAGTCGGGCCACTGTACGGTAAAAAGTGTCTATTTTGGAAACAATGTTGCTGAAAGCTGTTGCGTTTTAGTTTTTTACCATAAAATTGGCATGGAATCTTCGGGACACACATTACACATCAACCCAAGTTCGGAAAGTATCACCCCATTAAAGTTATTGAAAATGCTTCAAAAATGTCTATTTGAAAAAAAAAAAGTCAGGCACTCACAGAGATAGTCAAGTCTTAGACTAAGTCTTTAGTACACCCGTATTTTGAAAACAATGGTGCAACAACAAGAACTCCATGCTCGCGTATACATGTACCCTTGCGTCTAGTGACGCAGGTAAAAACAGAGAAATGAACAGAACACGTGGCCCAACGGCCTGTGGCGCTCACCTGGAACATTGGCATTTAAACCATTTGCATTTAAATAGACATGATGGATGATTTTCGGAAAATCCAAGATGGGCACCAAAAAATTGACCAATCAAGATTCTCGTCATAGGATCATTTCGCCCAAGTTTTGTTGAAATCTGGCTATTGATTGAAGGAGTACCGTTTTTAAATGGTTCTGGAAAACTTTCAGAAAATCAGAGATTGCTGCCAAAACATTGACCTGAATACAACTTCTAGAGGGTACGACAAATTTGGCTGAAATTGCTGAAGCGATTAATGAGTAGCATTTTATATGAATTCCCATTTTTCAGAAAATCCAAGTTCGCCACCATCAAAATCAAGCCTTCAAGGTTCTGTATAAAATTTCTGCCGGCCTAGGGTTCTTCTAGCTGAATTTGGTCGAAATCGGCCAAGCGGTTAATGAGGAGTAGACTGTTAACCGATTTCCCAAAATATTCCACAAATCGAAAATGTCCAGCGGAAAAATTTACTATCCAAAATTCTATATGCAAGATTTTCAGCCATTTTTCGGAATATTCAAGATAGCCACCGAACAATTTGACCAATCAAAATTCTGTATAAGCTCTGAAGCATACCACTTTAGGGTCCTTCCAACCGAGTTTGCTTGAAATCGCCTCAGTGGTTATCGAGGAGTAAGCTTTTAACTGATTTTGAGAAATTTTCAGAAAATCAAAAATGGCCACCGAAAACAAGAGGCCCAAGGGGCCTGTATCGCTTACCTGGACCATAGGTATTTCAACTAGAATGGTCATTAACAATAAGTAGAACTCTAATAAGTTGTTTCTTTAGGTATCAACTTCTCTTGAACAAACTTTATTGGCCCTTAGTCATCAATATCATATCTCCCAATCCATTCAGTGGCTCTGGAGATGAAGCTGCTTTTAATGAAAGCCAGGCCATCCAAGTTGGCCACCCAATCATTTGGCAAATCAAGTTCCCTTGAACAAACTTGGTTCAGCTCATGCCCTAAATGATATTTTCTGAGTTTTGAATCAATCACTCAAACAGTTTCGGCGAAGATTTTTAAAAACATTTCTAAATATCGACCAAAATCTGTGATGGCCGATGGCTTCGTTTGAATAAACTTAAATCTCCATGCCCTAAGGATGTTTCCTGCCAAATATAATTGAAAACGGCCCATTAGTTTTCGAGAAGACATTTTAAATTTCCCATTGCTTTAGTATGGGAGCTTTTTGTGGGAAAATTATCCAAGATGGCCGGCAACCCATTTTGCCAACAGTTCCAAGCATTGCAAATTTGAGACCAGAATATCAGAAATCCAATATGGCCACCAAACACGCTATATTTTGATTGATCCATGACGGCCATGTTTTTTTTACCGATCAACTTCCCTTGAACAAACTTTAATGGCTCTTATTCCATAATCATATCTCCCAAAGTTCGGCCCAATCCCTTCAGCGGTTCTGGAGAAGTTGTTTTCAGAAAAAATAGGTTATCCAAGATGGCCGCCAAACTGTTTGGTCAATCAAGTTCTCTTGAACAAATTTGGTTCAGCTCTTGCCCTAGATGATATATCATGAGTTATGAATCGATCCCTCAAACGGTTTCGGAGAGGATTTTTAGACATTTCTAAAAATCGGCCGAAATCCAAGATGGCTGCCGGCACAATTGGCTGATCGACTTCGTTTGAAAAAGAAATTTGAATCTCTATGTCCTAAGGATGCTTCCTGCCAAATATAATTGAAATCGGCCTAGAAGTTCTTGAGAAGACATTTTAAATTTCCCATTGCTTTAGTATGGGCGCTTTGGCGGGAAAATAATCCAAGATGGCCGCGAAACCGTTCATCCGACAGTTTCGAAAATGTTAAATTTGAGCCCAGAATAGCCAAAAACATACATAGAACCAATTTTGGCCTCAAAATCCATCAAATAGAAAAATCCAAAATGCCCGCCAAACACATTCCATTTTGATTGGCCCACGGGCGGCCATGTTTTTTGACGGAGCAACTTCGCTTGAACAAACTTTAATGGCCCTTAGTCCCTAATCATATCCCCCAAACTTCGGCCCGCTCCCTTCAGCAGTTCTGGAGAAGTTGTTTTTGGGAAAACTAGGTCATCTAAGATGACCGCTGAACCATTCAGTCAATCAAGTCCTCTTTCTCTAGATGATGTGTCATGAATTTTGAATCGATTCCTTGAGCGGTTTCGGAGAAAAAGATTTTTAAAGACGTTTCCTAAAATCGGCTAAAATCCAAGATGGCCGCCAGCCAAATTGGCCTATCTGCTTCATTTGAACAAACTTGGATCCCTATGCCCTAAGGATGCTTCCTGCCAAACATAATTGAAATCAGCCCAGTGATTCTTGAGAAGTTATTTAAAGGAAAAGTTGACGGACGCCTTTCAGGCCAGGTGACCTAAAAATGGATTAATCAAAATTCTGTACACACGTTCTGAAGCATACTAGGCTAGGGTTCTTCCATCCAAGTTAGATTGAAATCGGCCCAGTGGTTATCGAGTAGGTTTTTAAGTAACCTCCAGAAATTTTCAGAAAATCCAAATTGGTCAATCAGCTTCCTTTGAACAAACTTGGATACTATGCCCTAAGGATGCTTCCTGCCAAATATACCGTATTTCGCTAAATTGAAGCCTAGGCTTCTATTAGGACAAGAAGTGTTCAATTTGAAACCAAACATCTCTGAGAAAGGGGGTGGGTTTATATAAGAGTTTTCCTTAAAAGGTTTTCTAAAACTGATACCACGGAAATTCAACGCATTTTCTTCCGTAAAAATTCCCACCGCCTATGCCTATGTTTAATGTATACTTCAAAACATCACCGGGGAAGTGAAATTATTTGATTTGAGCGCCTAAATATTGCGTATCGTTTAATAAAGGTTGTTTATTACATCAAAATTAATCGACAATTTGATATAAAATGGCGTCGCGAAAAAATACAAATCATGTGATTCGCCTCCACTTGAAGAGTTTATTTTAGAGTGAGGACTCGGATATAAATTTTCTGGAATCGGGGACTCGGAACTCGGAAATTTCTATATATTATCATTGCGTGATAGGAACTGATCTGAATAATGGGTACCCGTTTGATAAACTCCCATTAGCGTATAAGATCTCGCGAGAGCACACTGCCTCCAAGCGCAAAAGAGCTGCTGGCTCGCCAACATAAGAAGCTGGCTATATTGTCGTTCGTAATAATTCATTTTGGATCATTTAATGTTGATCGGCGTTACAAAATTGATGCGATTGTTTGGTACATAAATTTGGTCTTTTATATATTTATAAGGAAGGTATTTAATAACGCCGGACTGTTTTACGCGCATTTTGACTACAACGCATGGAACAAACTTTATTATATCTTGAACATACGTGGCCTACTATTAGTATTAATCTAATAGGTGGTCGAGATTTACAAATCCAAGGCCTGTATTGACTTCTAGTGGGGCCGGAAATTATCAGGGCAGCGATTGGTGTGAAGTAGACACACCCTGTGACATGATTGTTATTGCTATACACGCTACTCTTACAAATTTGCTCTTAAAAAAATTTTTCATATACAATTTGCTGAGTTAGGGGGTGGGCTTCTAATACAGAGTTTTGCCATTTTGAAACTGCTAAGAAATCATTGAAGCTCATATGTCAAAGTTAGGGTGTGGGCTTCTATTAGAGCATAGGCTTCAATTAGGCGAAATACGGTAATTGAAATTGGCCCATTGGTTCGAGAGAAGATATTTTAAATTTCCCATTGCTTTAGTATGGGAGTATTGAGTGGGAAAACAACCCAAGATGGCCACCAAACCATTTATCCAACAGCTTCTAAAGTGGCAAATTTGAAATCAGTATACCCAAAAACATACATAAAACTAATTTCGGCTTCAAAATCTATCAAATAAAAAAATCCAAAATGACCACCAAACACGCTACTTTTTGGTTGGTCCAGGGTGGCCATGTTCTTTTACGTATTAACTTATCTTGAACAAGCTTTAATGGCCTTTAGTCCCTAATACTATCTGCCAATTTTCGGCCCCATCCCTTCAGCGGTTCTGGAGAAGTTGCTTTGGGGAAAACTAGGTCATCAAAGATGGCCAACATACTATTTGGCCAATCAAGTTTTCTTGAACAGCCTTGGGTCAGCTCTTTCTCAAAATGATATTTCATGAGTTTTGAAACCCAGCAGTTTTGGAGATTTTTAAAGAAGTTTCCTAAAATCGGCTAAAATCCAAGATGGCCGCTGGCCAAATTGGGCGATCGGCTTGGTTTGAACAAACGTGATCCCTGTGCCCTAAGGATGCTGCCTACCAAATATAATCGAAATCGGCCCAGCGGTTCTAGAGAAAGTTGTTTAAATAAAAAGTTGATGGACGGACGGCAAGACACATGACTGACGGTCACCACGACATAAGCTCACTTGGTCTTTCAGGCCAGGTGAGCTAATAATGACCTTGATGCACAGATACCTAAAATTTAATCATGTGAGCAAGATGCTGATCAAGATTTATAGCTTCCCAATATCGCAATTTCAAGACAATAATTCAGCAAGCCTGTTGAATATTTTGCAATAAATATGATTGAAAGTTGCCTTAGGCAGCAATGACTTCCAGTCACATTAACTTCAAAATATTCAACAGAATATGTTATGAATCGGAAGTATATTACTTTTTCCTGGATTTGTCGGTGAAAGTATTAATGTATAAAATTGTCAAGAAAATATAAATATTTTCTGATTGACATTGGACATTTCAGATGACCATTGTAGAAGCCGGCTTAGGACAGCTTGAGTGTTAACCCCTTAACACTCAAACCGGCCAAAAAGAGCTGCTGCAAACGTCTTGAGAGATGTCCATTTGCTGGCAAAGAGAATGATATTTTTGAAAACTTATCAGTGGATTGACTGGCTCCATTATTGAGCCAGTCATTCCAGCAGTAAATTTTCAAGAACAATCTTCTGTTGGTCTGCAAATGTACATTTTCGATGAGAAAACATACATTTTTTTAGAAACAAATTTGAGGGTGAAATGGTTAACTGAAATTCTGGTTACAAACACAAATATACTTACATTTAGGTACTGTAGGAAGCGAGAAAATTTACCATTCTTTTTGAAGAAGTCAGTTAAAGATGGTCTGCTAGAGAAACCAGTAACTGGGTATGGCTCCAAAACCTGCAACAGATAATTAGCGGACACTGAGTAAATATGTATTTAGAGATTTGCAAGTCTACTGACAATTTTCAATGACTTTTGACCTTTTGCCTCCATCATCAAGTGTAAGTCAAAGGTAATCTCCCAGCCAAGTTTGCAGAAGATGGGAACAGAAGGACTGGCATATTGCACACGACACACATACACAATGGAGGAATACAGTTTTAGCTTGATCCCTGACAATCAATTTCCAGAAAACTATACAGGCAGCAACAGCACCCAGTTAAATTAATTTCAAAATATTCAACAGCATGTTTATTAAATAGTAAAGACATACCACGTACAGCAACGCTTAGTCCGTCATCAATTACGCATTCGTGACCAACTTATCTATGTCATTCATGAGGCAATTGATTATGACATCAGCCTACACATCACTAATTGATTATGACAACATATGATTGATGCACCATCTGGAAAGACCCATTGTCTTATTAGGTAACATGACCTTGACTTATGCAGAGCAAATCACCCAAATTTGGTGAATATTCCAGTAGAACATAGCACATTCCAGATTTTATGGATCACGAACAACATTGTAGAATCCGATTGTATTGTCAAAAAATTTAAGACCCAAATCAGACCAGTAGTTTCTGAGATATCCATAGATCCCAAATTTGATCTGATCCAGCACACATTGCCACACGCACACACACACACACACACACACACACACACACACACACACACACACACAATGCATGCACACACATCCACACAGCCTCATCATCCTATTGTATGGGCCTCGCACTCCCAGTCCGCTCCCATATCGAGTCCCGTCCTTGCACACTTGATGTCTGCACTAAGTTCACGAAACCTCATAAATATACATGAACTGTCCTCATCAACTTCCGCCCATGAAATTGCCAGGTTACTAACATCCTACTAATATACGTCCACTCACATAGCTTGACATTTGCAGTTTGCAAGATCTCCATCTATATTGGCACGAAGCCACGCCTATATTTTTGGATTGATAGCTAGAGCAAAGTAGGCAGAAATCTGATTGGTGGGACATAAAACTGCTCGTCTCATAGCAGATCAAAGGACTGCCGGTACGGCCATGAACAGCGAAGCTAAGTTAGTGGGCCTATGTTAGTATGATGGCTCACCCTATGATTATAAGCAATGGTAAATTTCTACCAACCTAGATAGGGATAGACACCTGTGGTGTAGCCAGGTGTGGTTCAAATCCAGTTCGACTGTCAGGCGATCAGGTGGCTGACGAGCAATTCATAGAAACATAGGCAATCTTCAACCAGGAGTATAAATGGGTACCAGGGTCACAAGAGGCCCAAGCGGCCTGTGTCGCTCACCTGGAGCGCCATCAATTTTTGTCAAAATTGTTGGTGGGTGGTTCAGCAGTCTTTTAAATGAGTTGGTAGACATTTTTGCAAGTGCAATATGCCCGCCAAACAGACGACATTTTGATTGGTCCACGGCGCCCATGTTTTTTTGATGGATCAACTTCCCTTGCACAAATTTTAATGGCACAAATTTTGGCGTGATCCCTTCAGCGGTTCTGAAGGAGTCATTTTCGTGACAACCAGGTCATCCAAGATGGTCGTCGAACCATTGGTAAATCAAGTCCTCTTGAACAAACTTGGCTTACTTCGTGGCCTAGATGAAGATTCTGCAAGTGGTTTCTGAGAAGATTTATAAAGACATTTCTTGAAACTGGTCGAAATCCAAAATGGCCACTGGGCAAATTGGCCGATCGGGTTCATTTGAACAAACTTGGATCCTTATGCCCTAAGGATGCTTCCTGCCAAATATAATTGAAATTGGTCCAGCGGTTCTTGAGAAGTCGTTTAAAGGAAAAGTTGACAGACGGACACACAACAGATGGTCGCCATGACGTAAGCTCACTTGGCCTTTCAGGCCAGGTGAGCTAATAATATTTCCCAAATTTGGGCCCGATCCATTCAGTGATTCTTGAGAAGTCGTTTTCGTGAAAAGTAGGTCATTCAAGATGGCCGCCGGACCATATGGAGTATCAAGTTCCCTTGAACAAACTTGGTTCAGCTACACGCCTAGATGATATTCCATGAATTTTGAATCGATCCCCTGGGTGGTTTCGGAGAAGATTTTCAAAGACGTTTCTCAAAATCGGCCGATTTGGCCATCTTGCATTTTGGCCGACCGGCTCCGTTTGCACAAACTTTAATCCCTATACCCTAAGGATGCTTCCTGCCAAATATAATTAAAATTGGCCCAGTGGTTCTTGAGAAGTTGTTTAAAGGAAAGGTTGACGGACGCCAGACGACGGACAGTCGCCATTGCATATGTAACACTAGAATGCTCTTTATCAACAAGATGGCCAGCAAACCATTTATCCAACAGTTTGGAAAATTACAAATTTGAGATCAGAATACCCAAAAACACATATAAAAACAATTTCGGCCTCAAAGTCCATCAAATAAAAGAATACAATATGGCCACCAAACATGCTATATTTTGATTGGCCCATGGCGGCCATGTTTTTTGACGGATCAACTTCTCCTGAACAAACGTTAATGGCCCTTAGGCCCTAATCATGTCTGCCAAATTTCGGCCCGATGCCTTCGGCGCTTCTGACGAATAAGTCATTTTCACTACAACTAGCTCAACCAAGATGGCCGCCGAACCATTTGACCAATCAAGTTCCCTTGCCATAAATCATATTTCATGAGGTTTGCATCAATCCCCCAAGCCGTTTCGGAGATTTTTAAAGACGCTTCCTAAAATCGGCCTAAATTCAAGATGGCCACCGGACAAATTGGCCGATCGGGTTCATTTGAACAAACTTAGATCTCTATGCCCTATGAATGCTTCCTCCCAAATATAATTGAAATCAGCCCAGTGGTTCTTGAGAAGAAGTCGTTTAAAGAATTCCCCATTGCTTTACTATGGGCCCATTGCTTTACTATGGGAGCCTATGGCGGGAAACCAACCAACATGGCAGCCAAACCGTTTATCCAATAGTCTCGAAAGTGGCATATTTGAGCTTGCCACACTGATAAGTATATATAAAGCAATTTTCGCCATCAAAATACATCAAATACAAAAAAGCCAATATGACCAACAAACGCTAAATTTTGATTGGTTGATGGCGGCCATGTTTTTAAACATACAAACTTCCCTTGAACAAACTTGAATGGATCTTGGTCCCTAAGCATATTTACCAAATTTCAGACCTATCCCTTCAGCGGCTTGGAAGAAGTCATTTTCACGAAAACTAGGTCATCCAAGATGGCCGCCAGGCAAATAGGCCAATCAGGTTGCCTTGAACAAACTTGGGTCTACCGTTGCAATAGATGATGTGTTATGAGTTTTGAATCAATTCCTCCAGCGCTTTCGGAGAAGATTTTTTAAAGGGTTTCTAAAAATCGCCTATTTTGCCAGCGGCCATCTTGGATTTCGCCACGACATAAGCTCACTTGGCCTTTCAGGCCAGGTGAGCTAAAAATCAGGGAAGTTACCAATAATAGACTAACACAAGAGGCCCAAGGGCCTGTGGCACTCACCTGGACCATTGGCATTTAAACCATTTGCATATAAATAGAAATGGATGGTTTTTAGGAAAATTCAAGATGGTCATCAAAAAATTGACCAATCAAGACTCTCGTTTAATATGTTGAAGCCTACCACCAGAGGCCTTCCAACCCAATCTGGTTGCAATCACCCAAGCAATTAATTAAGAGTAGCATTCTAAACGATTTCTCACCATTTTTCAGAAAATCTCAGATCGCTACAGGAAAAATTGATGAATCAAAATTCTGAATAAAAGGTCTGAGGCCTACCACCATAGGATTCTCCCAGCCAAGTTTCATTACAATCAGTCAAAATGGTAAGAAGCAATTTGAAAATTTTTTGGAAATTTTAAAATAAAATCTAAGATTTTCATGCAAAGAATTCATGAATTAAAATTCTGAATAGATGTACTATCACAATAGAATCTTTTCAGTTCAAATTGGTTGAAATCGGTCTAAATGGTAAGGAGTAGAGATTTGACAATTTCCGGTGAATTTTTAATAAAATCTAGGACCCAAAATATTTACGAAACAAAATTCTGAATGTAATTTCTATAACCTATGAGCATAGGATCCTTTCAGCCAAATTTTGTTGAAATTGGTCAAAATTGTAAGGAGAAGAAGCAATTTGACAGTTTCCAGTAAATTTTTAATAAAATCTAAGTTTTTGACCCAAAATATTTAGGATTCAAAATTCTGAAGGCAGCTTCTATAACCTATGACCATAGGATCTTTTCACCAAAATTTGATTGAAATCAGTCACACGGGTAAGGAGAAGAAGCAATTTGCCAATTTGTGGTAAATTTTTAATAAAATCTAGGATTTTCACTCAAAATATTTACGAATCAAAATTCTAAATGGATGTTCTATAACCTATGACCATAGGATCCTTTCAGCCAAATTTGATTGAAATCGGTCAAAAGGGTAAGGAGAAGAAGCAATTTAACAATTTTTGGTAAATTTTTAATAAAATCTAAGATTTTGAGCCAAAAAATTTATGAATCAAAATTCCAAATGGATGTTCCAGATCCGAGCACAATAGCATCCTTTGACCAAAATTTAGCTAAGATTCGGCTATTTGTTAAGGAGTAGCATTTTAAAGCAAAAGTTGACGGATGACGGATGGATGGACGGATGACAGAGTCGCCACAGCATAAGCTAATAAAACCAGCCTAGATATGGCGTGAATGGGACCTAGTATCAGGGACTCGACAGGCGCCAATCAAACCAATAACATCTTTTATTACCCCTCAGCAATGTCACATGGCCAAATGCTGTTATTTGATTGGTTAAGATCAGTGATGTATGATCTTAATGCGCAGATTAATTATGATGTAACAATAGCCAATGACGAAGGTCATGACGTCATAAGTGTTGATGCATTCTGAAAATGATGTCATAACGTGTTGAAAATGGGCAATATTTAAGTTAAGTTATCTCTTTCTGACTCTCTCTCTCCCCTCTCCCATTCTTACTCTCTCCCTGCTGTCTGAGGGGTAATAAATTGGTTACACCAGTGTTTTGCAGGAGGTACAGCCTGTTACCACATGTGTAAACAAATATAAAATGTATTTCACTCACTGCACTTGGGATATACCTTTGCACTTGTGGTAAAAGCCTGTACCCCTGCCAAAACACTGGCGTAACTAATACTACCAGCCTGGACTGGCTCCAGTTTGGAGATCTGTGTGATGAGTATCATTGACATGAACTACTAAAGCGATTACAATCAAGAGCTGGTACATTACATGGCTAAAAATCTAATTTTTATAACTAGGCAATTATGGGAATAAAAGATTTTAAAATATTTTTACTTATATTACTGACTCATTAAAAGATTTAATGTCGATCAAATTTGACAAAAATTATCTTTATCCAAAACCAGTTATTTTTCCTGTAACCAACAGTGATTTCCCTTAGTACGATCAGCAATTAACCCTCAATGACGGAAATCCTAAAATCTAAATTTGAAACAAAGCACACACAAATCATAGGTGTAAGAACATGTGCGTGCGTGCGTGCGTGCGTGCGTGCGTGCGTGCGTGCGTGCGTGCGTGTGTGTGCATAACCCCATAGCATTCCCCATGGTTAGGTTTTAGCTCTACCCATACTTCAGCCGATCCAGGTCGAAGGATAACCCTCCACCCCTGATACAAAT
This sequence comes from Chaetoderma sp. LZ-2023a, assembly GCA_034401795.1. Lineage (NCBI taxonomy): Eukaryota > Metazoa > Mollusca > Caudofoveata > Chaetodermatida > Chaetodermatidae > Chaetoderma > Chaetoderma sp. LZ-2023a. Next base: position 63,507,722 of record CM067371.1, read on the forward strand.
GCAACTCCGCCGCTGAATATCTTCAAAAAAACGTCACTGGAAGCTGTTGCTGATATACAGAAGCATCTTTCAGTTATTTTACATTTGAAAATATGCAGACTTTTTCTTAAATCTTCACTAACACACTGCATTAGGTCTGTAATGCTAAAATCATTAACCCTTTAAACGCTCAAACTGGTTCAAAACAGCTTCTGCAGGGGGTCATGAGAAATGTCTATTTGCAGAACAAGAGAAGACTATTTTTGAAAAAATTACCACTGGAATGACTGGCTCGATAAGCGAGCCAGTCATTCCAGTGGTAACTTATCAAAAATAATCATCTCTTAGTCTGTAAATGGATATTTTCTATGAGAATATTTAAATTTTCTTGAACAATTTGATGGCTAAAGAGTAAACTGTGAATTAATAAAAATCATTTTTGGTTTAAACCTTTAATCGTCATACCCGGCAAAACTGGCCTCTGCTATCGTTATGTGGAATGTCTATTTACAGGCCGAGAGAATACCATTTTTTTAAATTTACTACTAGAATGACTGGCTCGATAACCGAGCCAGGTATTCCACTGATAAATTGTTAAAAATTATTTTCTCTCGGCCTGTAAATAGACATTCAATAAGAAAGTATTTTAATTTTCTTGACCAAATCTGATCATTAAAGGGTTAAACAGCTGAAATGAAAATTAATTTAAGCATTTAACCACGACAGGAAAGCTAAGCTTGTGAACATTTTGAAACTAATTTGACTTTAACTTATTACCTCTATAGGCAGCAACTGCTCCCAGTCAAATTAATTTCAAAATATTCAGCAGAGTATTCCATACATCAAAGAATTTGTGATGTCTGGTCTGTGAATGTCAAAGGGTTAATTATTTTTATCTCACCTTATCAATAATATGAATATAACCGTTTAGTGCAGGTATGTCTTTGATGATCACCTTAGCGTCGTTGACATACAGTACCTGTTAATCAAGCAAATGCAGGAACGCATAATTAATGCCCTTTCATGACAAAGCCGCTAGAAACTGGCCTCTACATGTACAGTGGGCTTGCTGAATATTTGTCCTTTTGCATGCCAAGAGAAGACTATTTTTGAAAATTTACCACTTGAAAAACTGACTCGATAACCGAATCAGTCATTTCAGTAGTAAATTTTCAAAAATAGTATTCTCTTAGTCTGCAAATGGACATTAACCCTTTCACGATGAAGCCAGCCAAAAGTGGCCCCTGTAGTGGTCTTGGAGAATGTCCAGTTCCAGGCCAAGAGAACACTATTTTTGAAAATTTGCCACTGGAATGACTGGCTCGATATTCGAGGCATTCATTACAGCGGTAAATTTTCAAAAATAGTGTTCTCTTGGCCTGCACATGGACATTCAATAAGTAAATATTTTAATTTTTTGAATAAATTTAGTCATTAAAGTGTTAATGAACAAATGTTTTGATTTTCTTGACTGAATTTAGCCATTAACAAAATAATTCCAAGGGGTAATAACTACGGACCTGCTGAATATTTTTAAAAACTCATGAAAAGTGTAGTCTTCATAAATTCAACGGGCAGCCAGTTAAAGGGATAAATGCGGCATTGATTAGAATACTCCAGTGGTAATAGGCGCGTCCATTTCTAACTAAGCTCCACCCACTTTTTAACATGTGTTGGAATCAATTTTAAACTTTGAAACCTGCATTTCCCGAACCTAATTTTCAAAGTAATTAAGCCATTCTGTATGATGTCGTGTTTACGAGAAAATCGACAAAAATCCAGAGTTTTTGCATTAAAAAGCCCAATTTCACCCAAAATCTTAGACCTATAAAGGTGAATTCCTCAAAAGTAACATCTGCGTATCATAACTGATACATATACCAGGTTTCATTAATATATCTGAAGCGGTTCTCTATGACATGCTGTTTACCAGATATGGTGGATGGACAGATAGACGACAGGACAGACAGATGGATGGATGGACAGACAGACAGATGGGTGTGGTATTTACTATAGGTCTTCGGGGGCCTGAATTATACAGGTAAGCTTTGAACATTTTGAGACTAATTTGGCTTGGGGCTGTTGCTCCAACTCAACTTATTTTGAAACGGTTCAATAGAATGTTTAGAAAATTGTAAATTCATCAAAGACATAACATTTGTACACTTTCACAATGGACCTCTCGATTTTCATGATGAAGCTACATCACTTTGATTGTAACTTCAGCTACCATGTGACACATCTCAAAATGAACGTAAGATACTTGAGTGACAAATCATATTCCTCTACTAGTTTGTAAGAATATTCCTCTCTTGATCTTTCCGTCCATCAGCTGACCCGTCTGTTAACCCCTTAGCACTCATATCAGCCAAAAATGGCTTCTGCAGTTGTCTTGAGAAATGTCCATTTGCAGACCAAGAGAAGACTATTTTTGAAAATTTACCATTGGAATGACTGGCTCGATAACCGAGCCAGTCATTCCACTGGTAAATTTTCAAAAATAGTCTTCTTTTGGTCTGCAAAAGGACATTTTCTATGTGTATTAATGGTGACATAACACGTTAACATAATCAATACTAACCAGATATAGCGTTGGAACAAGTTGTATTAATTTTCTTTAACTATAGTTATTAACCTTTTGACCGATGAATTCCCTTTAGACCTCATTTATAAGGCAACCATACAGGAAAACTGTTGACTATTTTGAAATTAATTTGACTGGAAGCTAGTCAAATTAATTTCAAAATATTCAACAAAATAAGTTTTCTATCGTAAAGAATTTATTTTTTCATGGATTTATTGGTGAAAGAGTAAAGTTCATAGGTATAGTGATACATTAGGACTGGCGGTATGATCAGTGACTGACAAGAAGAAGAAGAAGTGATACATTCAACATGATCTGGATATAATGATATCTCTTAACTCGCTATATCTCAGTTTTAATATGCCATCAATGGAGGTATGCGAGCTGTCACTAAATTATCCGCCGTCGTAATCAAATATGCTACATGTTAGCAGATATTACAATAAAAATGATGTACATGCCGTTCCGTCAAGAAAATCGAAACGTGTGTCATTAGTGTAGTATGCCCTGACTGCTGCAAGCCACCAAACAACAAGCATTCTGTAAGTATTGCTTTGCAATACATGTCCCCTACCTGGTGATATGAATCTTTAGAGATTGACAGTCAAAAGCTCCATTAAAACGTGACAGCAGCTGAAACTCGAAATTGATCTGTAACTTCTCATAACAAAGCAATAAACCAAGTTTCAGTTATATATGGTGAAGGAGAATGAAAGTCTTGAAAGCTGATATATGTATTTCATAAGTCAAAACGGGAGATAACTCCATCAAAAATTGACGCAAACACCTGAAACTCGAACTTGGTCTGTAAATTGTCATAACAAAGCAACGTATCAATTCTCCGTTCAATATCTTGAAAGACTGCGACAAAGAGTGCGGAAAACTAATATTTTTTTGTATTTCATAAGTCGAAAGGTGGCATAACTCCATGAAAAACTGACGAAAATGTATGAACCTCAAACTTTCTCTGTAACTCTTTATACTACAGCGATGTACCGATTTTCCCTTAAATATCTTTAAGGAGTGCGAAAAAAGTCCGGAAAGCTGATATTTTTTGTATTTCTTAAGTCGAAAGGGGTCATAACTCCATCAAAAATTGACATATACGCATGAAACTCAAAACTTGGTCTGTAACTTCTCATAACAAAGCAATGTAGCAACTCTCAGTAGAATATCTTGAAAGACTGCGAAAAAAAGTGCGCCAAACAAATATTTTTCGTATTTCATAAGCCGAAAGGGGGCATAACTCCATGAAAAATTTACAAAAATGTCTGAAACTCGAACTTGCTCTGTAGTTCCGTAAACTAAAGCGATGTACCAATTTTCCCTTAAATATCCTGAAGGAGTGCAAGCAGATATTTTTTGTATTTCTTAAGTCAAAACGGGGCATAATTCCATCAGATCTTGATGCATATGCCTGAAACTGGAACTTGATCTGTAACTTCTCATAACAAAGCAATGTAGCAATTCTCAGTTCAATATCTTGAAAGACTGCGAAAAGTGCTAAAAACAAATATTTTTCGTATTTCATAAGCAATTCCATGAAAAATTGATGAAAATGTCTGAAACTCAAACGTGCTCTGTAGCTCGTGTGATTTTCCCTTAAATATCTTGAAGGAGTGTGAAGAAAGTGTGGCAACCTGATATTTTACATATTTCTTCAGCCGAAAGGGGGCATATAACTTCATAAAAAATTGATGCATACGCCTGAAACTCGAACTTGGCCTGTAACCACTCATAACAAAGAAATGTAACAATTCTCAGTTCAAATACCTTGAAAGACTGCGAAAAAAAGTGCGGAAAACCAACTGCGACAGACGGAGAGATTGATGGACAGACAGATGGAGAGACAGAGTGCAAACCTATAGTCCACCGGTTTTTCCTGGTAGGGGACTAATAATTCCAATAGCCAAAAATTCTGGACCTGCTGAATATTTTGAAAACAATTTGACTGAAGGTTGTTGGTGGCTTAGAAGTGTTAAACATCATGGAAAATGTAGTCTGCAGAAATTCAATAGGCATCCATTTAAAAGGCTAAAGGCAGTATTGAACACGCAAGTAACTCCAGTGGTAATACAGGAATTCATTTTTAATATTGCGATGTGTCACATGTCAGCTGATGTCGCAATCAAAATGATGTAGCTCAATCTTAAAAATCGAGAGGTCACATGACCATTAATCAGTTATAGGACCATCACACAAAGAACATTTTCTATGTCACTCGGCATGTATTAGCCTTAGGTGACATTACACGTTAACATAATCAATACTATAATATCAGATATAGTGTTGGACTATTAGTTGTGTTCATTATCTGTAACTAATTATTTATATAATAGATAGTGATACTTTCAACATGTTCTGACTAATTATATCGCTGAACTCAGTATCTCAATTTTAATACACGGCCAATGGAGGTATCCTGTTACTAAATTATCTGATGCCATAATCAATCATGTTACATGTCAGCAGACATGACAATCAAAATGATCCCTCAAGAAAATCGAAGCATGTCATTAGTGTGTGTTATTAGTGTAGTATGTCTTTGAGGAAGCATGTGTCATCAGTGTAGTATGTCTTTGAGGAAGTGTGTGTCATTAGTGTAGTATGTCTTTGAGGAAGCGTGTATCATTAGTGTAGTATGCCTTTGAGGAAGAGTGTGTCATTAGTGTAGTATGCCTTTGAGGAAGAGTGTGTCATTAGTGTAGTATGTCTTTGAGGAAGCATGTGTCATCAGTGTAGTATGTCTTTGAGGAAGCGTGTATCATTAGTGTAGTATGCCTTTGAGGAAGAGTGTGTCATTAGTGTAGTATGCCTTTGAGGAAGAGTGTGTCATTAGTGTAGTATGTCTTTGAGGAAGCGTGTGTCATTAGTGTAGTATGTCTTTGAGGAAGTGTGTGTCATTAGTGTAGTATGTCTTTGAGGAAGCATGTGTCATTAGTGTAGTATGCCTTTGAGGAAGAGTGTGTCATTAGTGTAGTATGTCTTTGAGGAAGCGTGTATCATTAGTGTAGTATGCCTTTGAGGAAGAGTGTGTCATTAGTGTAGTATGTCTTTGAGGAAGCATGTATCATTAGTGTAGTATGTCTTTGAGGAAGAGTGTGTCATTAGTGTAGTATGTCTTTGAGGAAGAATGTGTCATTAGTGTAGTATGTCTTTGAGGAAGCGTGTATCATTAGTGTAGTATGTCTTTGAGGAAGAATGTGTTATTAGTGTAGTATGTCTTTGAGGAAGTGTGTGTCATTAGTGTAGTATGACTTTGAGGAAGCGAGTATCATTAGTGTAGTATGTCTTTGAGGAAGTGTGTCATTAGTGTGGTATGTCTTTGAGGAAGTGTGTGTCATTAGTGTAGTATGTCTTTGAGGAATTCACAATTTAACTGGCTGACTCCATGCTACAAGCCACCAAACATTAATTCCAATAGCCAAAAATTCTGGACCTGCTGAATATTTTAAAAACAATTTGACTGAAAATTGATGGTGGCTTAATTAGCCACTAGTAAATATCAGTCAAATTGATTTCCAAATATTCAGCATATGAAGATTTAAACCCCATGGAAAATGCAGTCTGCACAAATTCAGCAGGCAGATAGTTAATAAGATTTTGTTGAATATTTTGAAACTATTTTGCCTTGGAATTATTTTCAAGGTTTACAAATGGACATTTTCTATGAGAAAAGTGAAAGTTTCTTGAACAAATTTGAGGTATAGTATGGAGGAATCTAGTTTTAGCTTTGCACTGCCAATCTCTAGCTAAGCTCCAACCATGCTTTGCACATGTTGGGCGTGGTACCGCAACTCTCTGAATATCAATTTCCAGAAAACTATACACTAAGAAGGCCTGGCTGCATCTGCCGGATAATGTTTCCACTACTGCATCCGCAGAGTACAGTACACCACCATAGGCTCTATATGCCGTTGTCGTTGTCAATGGACCTTTCCACTTTTAGCTAAGCCCCGCCCATCTCAATCTAAGCTCCACCCACACCATGTCCTTGTTGGGAACGATCGATCTCTGAACGATTAACCTTTTAACCCTTGAATTTGTTTTAAAATTTTTAATTTTCTCATAGAAAATGTCCATTTGCAGAGCAAGAAAATACTATTTTTGAAAATTTACAACTGGAATGACTGGCTCGATAGCCAAGCCAGTCATTCCAGTGGTAAATTAAAAAAATAGTCTTCTCTTGGGCTGCAAATAAACATTTCTCAAGACGACTACAAAAGCCATTTTTGGCCGATATGAGTGTTAAAGGGTTAACATATTAAAAATTGGTCGAGAAACTCAAACTCTTTGATCACTGAATGTCCATTGGCAGGCTAAGAGAAAACCATTTTTGAAAATGTCCCACTGGAATGACTGTCTCGGTTATCGAGCCAGTCATTCCACTGGTAAATTGTCAAAAATAGTCATCTCTTGGCCTGCAAATTGACATTCATTGCTCAATGTGTTTGATTTTCTTGCCCAGTTTTGAATGCATCTGAATTATGAAACCGCTTGTCACCGGAGTGACCATTAAAGAGTTTTAACCCTTAGCACACTGATGTCAATATTCTATCTTTCATGGTGCCAATAGCAAAGAAACTAGCGTACATTTTTCAACAATTTTGGTGGAAGATGTTGGTGTCTATGACATCACCATCTTCCACCAAATTTGTTGGAAAATAAACACCAGTTCATCTTTTTACTTTAAGTTGAAAAGTAAAGATTTTGACATCAGAGTTGTACGGGTTAAATTCCTGTTTATGTTAAACATAAGAGACGATGATGATGATGATGATGATGATGCTGATGATGATGACGATGATGATGATAACCTGCAATCAGTTGACCTCATTCTTCTCCATGATATCCATGGTGTCTTATCTTTTGTGAGCATTCTAATCTCCTTTACATTCTTTTTCATCTTTAACCCTTACCACACTGATGTCAAAATTTTTAAATTTCAAATTAAATTAAAAGATGAACTGGTGCTAATTTTTCAACAAATTTGGTGGAAGATGGTGCCATCATAGAATCATAGACAGCAACATCATCAATAAAGATTTTTGAAAGATGTACATCAGTTTCATTGCCATTTACACAGTAAAAGATAGAATATTGACATCAGAGTGGTAAGGGTTAATAGACATACGATTTAAGAGAACAGTTTTCAAAACACAAAACTTATTTAATTTGTAATTTTGTTTGCAATAGACTACCTGATCCTTAGCTGTGACGTTCACAAAGAATCCTGTTGCTAGTGTTTCAACACGGTCAACGAGGGCCGTGTATTTCAACAGAGTGCTGATAGAGTATTGGCCATCAAGTGTGTGATAGCTACAATGGGCAAACAAATACAAAAACAAGAATGACTAACAGAAATTGCATACATACAAGCCTGTCTATAATGGACACTTGCTTTCGGATCCACAACATGGTGGTTCTTTAAGACAGGTGGTGATCTGACCACTCATCTCAACCCCTCTTGTGTCAGCATAACCTTTTAATGGTCAAGCTATGCAGTGGTCTTGAGGAACGTCCATTTGCAGGCCAAGAGATCTCTTTTTGAAAATTTACTAGAATGAACGACTCGATAAACGAGCCAATTATTCAAATTGTAAATTTTCAAAAAAACCTTCAATTTTCCTGCAAATGGACATTGAGTTATAAGCAGAAATGTAGAATTCCTTGACCACTAACCTTTCAATGGTCAAACCGATCAAAACAGCCTCTGCACTTGTCTTGAGAAATGTCCATTTGCATGACAACATGAAGATATTTTCATAAATTCCAGTGATAAATTTACAAAAATGTTTTGTCTTGCTTGGCCTGCAAATGCAAACTCAGCTAGCAAAAATTTCAATTGAAAAACATTGATCATTACATGGTTAAGTTATTTAATTAGCATTTTGATTGTTTTGAGGTGTTGTTGATACAAGTGTTACATGTAAATAACTGCCATCTTGGGAGTGCTGAAAATTATTTCATCAGATTGCAAGCGACTGTTATTAAAGCTGTCATGACGTCACAAAAATAGCAGCTACTGTGCAAAAAAATATACATGGATATGTACCCTTAAATCCAGCCAGGTGTGCTACCGCCATATTGTTTGCATTTCATCTCATCTGGCCATTTTCAGCCCACCCACCATCGCTTACTATAAAGGATGCCCCAAATCCTGAAACGGCAGCAGTCAAGCGTTGACCATATACATGAAAAAGGTGCTGACCGAAACTTATATTAGTCGTTCATTTCACGAAACGGACATGGCTTCCACAACTGAAGATGTAAGAATGATAAAGCTATGTTTGTGCTTGAACTCAAACATGTGACTAATACATATTCAAAAACTAATAAAATACCGGTCCTATTTCTTCAAAATAATATACCTATATATATATATTTACCCAGCAAAGATGGTCCATATTTGGCCATGTGCTAAGGATAACAGCAGAGACACCAGCACAGAGACTTGGAATTCATGCTACTCGGAGCCAGCAAATACAAAGCCAGGAGAGGACGTCATTGCATAAAACTACTAAGCGTGCTATGAGGAGACTTCAAGAAAGCAGGACTCGGTACACTCAAGTCAAGAATGGACCTGAGGAAGCTAAGGATTTCGGCTGAGGACATGACACAGTGGGCAAAAGCGAAGAAGGACTGATTGCAGCTGTAGGATGTTTCTACTACTACAGCTGCAGAATACAGTAATCATACATAATATACCTATATGTACCTACTTGTCAGTCTCCATTTGCACAGACTACGTCATTACATCATTGGCCGGGATTCGTTTTTGTAGGGGAGTTTGGTGGAATTTTACACAGCTGCTATTAATCCAGTTAGTCAATGAATCAATGAAGGAAGAAAGGAAGGAATGGGCATTAACGTTTTTATGGAACACCAACAAAATGATGCCTCAAACCAGCCACCATCATCACCATCACCACCACAAAAAATGCCACGACCACGACCACCACCAAAACCACCACTTCAGCCCACCACCAACTAACAGCACCAACACTATGAATCCACCTCCAGAAACACCACCACCATCAGCATGGCTGCAGCTGCGAAACAACCACCAGCACCACCGCTATCACCACCAACCACTAACACCACCACCACCATGCTGCTGCTCTTGTCGTCATCGTAGATGGTGGTGGTGGTGCTGCTGTTGGTGCTTGTGGTGGTGGTGCTGCATGTAGTGGTGGTGCTTGTCGCGTTCCTCATGGAGGTGGCTTCGTGGTGTTGGCATCATTAGTGACAGTGGTGGGTTGGAGTGGTGGTTTTGGTGATGGTGGCACTATTTTTGTGGTGGTGGTTGTGATGGTGGCTCTGGTTTGTGGCATCATCACCTTTTTCTCTGAGGAAATTTTCATTTACAAATTTAATGGTTAACTCTTACCACTCTGATGTCAATATTCTATCTTTTACTGTGACAATAGCAAAGAAACTGCTGCACATTTTTCAACGATTTTGGTGGAAGATGTTGCTGTCTACAGCACCATCTTCCACAAAATTTGTTGAAAATGAACACCATTTCATCTTTTAATTTAATTTGAAAATTGACATCAGAGTGGTAAGGGTTAAAGGGTTGAAGTCTCTGTATTTCAGTTATTTCCTTATCTCTTTGTCATATCTATTTTAACGAATCAATTCCACTGTGACGCAAAATCAATTTGCCAAGTCATCTTATTAAAAAACAAAAATTTAACCATTTCAGAGCTAAAATCACGTTATCTCATTTTCAAACCATAAACATACAGCCATTGAGCATTTTGAAAATAATTTGACTGAAAACTATTGGCCCCCCCCCCCATTGGCAGAAACAGAGTCCAGTTAAATTAATTTCAAAATATTCAAGAGAATATAAATAATTTCATTCATCGGCACTGTATAGCTGCTCTGAATGGCTTAAATAAGCATGCTTCATGCGGATCCCAAGTGATATTGTCCACCCACTTACCTTATGAGATTGATAATATTCTCCGACTTCTCCCAGTAGCGCGATGCAGCAAGGGTTGAAAAATTACGAATAGCGTAATCACTCGGGGCAAACAACGTATAAGTGCTATTAAGGTCTGTAAGTATGTCCTGATTGGCCGGCAACGACTGTCAAGTACGAGAAATGTCTAGTTTATTTTGACATGTCATATTATGGACGTCACTCAATACTCAATCTATCTACGCTACCATCTGTTACTGAATTTGAAATAATATCCAGAAAGATGCAACCCAAGTTCATACTATTTATACATTATTGGTGTTTAACATAAATTATTACAGTGAATCTGTCGCTTTCATTTGCTGATAATTAGAAACACTATTTGACTGAATGTTTGTGTTGTCTAAGGTTAGACAATGCTTCATCTAAAAAGTTATTCTTCAAAGAATCACACACTTATTTTTTTTAATGAAGACAGATAATGTCCTACCAGCATTGTTGATTTAGAAATATTACACTGATGATAAGTCATGATTGCAAACCACCCTCATCATGACCATGTTCTATCATGTCTGTTAACTAGTGATTCATTTGATATGTTAACCATTTAACCCTCATATCAGCCAAAACACGCTTCTACAGTGGTCTTGAGAAATGTCCATTTGCAGATCAAGAAGACTATTTCTTTTGAAAATTTACCACTGGAATGACTGGCTTAATAACCGAGCCAGTCATTCCAATGGGAAACTTTCAAAATTAGTCTTCTTGGTCTACAACCTGTCATTTTCATTAAAAAAAATTAAAATTTTCTTGAACAAATTTAAGACATAAAGGGTTAACCTCATAAAGGGTTCAATCCTCAAAGTTGTTCAAGCAAATTTCAGTTTTCTCAGAAAAATTATCCATTTTAATTTGTGATTATTTTGTAAATTTACTACAGGAATGACTGTGTGGCTCAGTCATAGGTTTGGGTGCTAAAACGTTAATTCATCATGTCATCAATGTCCAGCTGATGTCATGTCAAAATTGTCATGACGTCGCTCCAAGTAGAATCACAATCAGAATATGTCATACGTACAGCACACTTTTGACAGTGCAAAGCTACCAATCAGGACATGATATCAAGTAGTTTGAACAGCATTTCAAAAACATTCTGTCAATGGACCTGTCCATTTTTAGCTATTCCCCGCCCATCTCTAGCTTAGCTCCCCCCGCACCTCACTCATGTTGGGATCGATCGATCTCTGAACTCCCTGACTATCAATTTCCAGAAAACTATACAGGTAAGCTGTTGAATATTTTGAAAATAATTTGACTGGGTGCTGTTGCTGCCTATGGCAGCAACAGTGCCCAGTAAAATTAATTTCAAACTATTCAACAGAATGTTTTTTAAATAGTAAAGACATACAATTCGTATAACTCGTCGGAGTATTAAGCGTTTGTGATGGATAATATATCGCAACATTCATGACATAATTGATTATGATGTCATCCTACATGTGACATAGTTGATTATGACGTCATATGATAGGCTGAGAAACTGGATTCATCAATTAAAGATATATCACACATAGATATTCCTCTGGGAGGACGTACCATGTATTATAATGCATAGGTACCTAAGACTAGACCCTATCTCTAATTAGATATATTGGGTATGAAACATATCAATTTTTGGGAGAACTTATAATAGGATCTAAATGGAATTATATTGACTGGGCGCTGTTGCTGCCTATGGCAGCTGTTAGGCAGCAACAGCGTCCAGTCAAATTAGTTTCAAAACAATCAACACCATGTTTATTAAATAGTAGACATACAATTTGTACGTGTTGGACTATTAAGCGTTAAAGATGGACTATTTGGAATTAGTCAAGACATTAGGATTATGATGTCATCCTACACGCTGCTTAGCTGGTTACGATGATATCAGATGATAGCCAGGATACGCTGGAAAGCAAATAATAACTGCTAACTTTACAGAGGGGTCTGACCAGTATCTGATATGTCATAATGAAAAAGGTCACTTGTCAGCTAACGTCACAATCAAATGCTGTAGGTCTGACACAAAGGTGACAAAGGTCTGCCCACCCACCCATCTTTAGCTAAGCTTCACACACGCCTCACCCGTATTGAGATCAATCGATGCATCGTTGCTGCCTATTGTCAAATTCACTGCAAAATGTTCACCAGCATGTAACTTATTAAATCCTAAAGACATACAATTCATTCACAAGTGCTTATTCCATCATCAATTAAGCGCTTGCCACGAGCTTAGCTACGTCATTCAGGATGTAATTGATTATGATGTCATCCTACACATCACGTAGTTGTGTATGCCGTCATATAATTGATGGATAAACTATAATCCTCCATTTATGTCTTTGGTTGGCGTACATATATATCCACAATCACAAATTTGCTTGAATTCCATCCAACTTAATCAGAGGAGTTGTGTTACAATGGACCTTTCAAGTTTTAGCTATGTCCCACCCATCTCCAGCTAAGCTCCACCCACATCACGCTTGTGTTGGGATCAATCGATCTCTGAACTCCCTGACTATCAATTTCCAGAAAACTCTACAGGTAAGCTTTTGAATATTTTGAAACCAATTTGACTGGGTGCCGTTGCTGCCTATGACAATAACTATATCCATGGATATTTGAGAATTATAAGCAATGAACTGTTTATTCCATTTAGCCCTATACACTCCCAGCCATCTCCGTTATCACACCCTTACTACACACGCAAGCAATTTGACGATTTTGATAATAATTTGCCTTCAAGAAATACAGGTATCCATTGCTAGCAATGTCAGCCTGGATGCACACACTTTTTACTGTTTGTGTGTGTGTGTGTGTGTGTGTTTGAAACAATTTATCTCTGAAATCCACACAGTCATAGAATTTAAATTTCAAGGGCTTTTTCAGCTGGAAAATAGGCATTTCAACTAGAAAGGTCATCAACTGTAAGTAGAACCCTAAGGAGGTGGACAGAATTGTAACAAGAAAACAGAGGCCATGTTTCTTTATGTATCTTGAACAAACATTAAAATGCCCCTTAGTCCATAATCATATCTCCCAAATTTAGGCCCATTCCATTTAGCGGTTCTGTAGACGAAATCATTTTCATGAAAACCAGTTCATCCAAGATGACTGCTAAAGCATTAGGTCAATTATGTTCCTTTGACCAAACTTGGTTCAGCTGTTGCCCTTGAATCGATCCTCCAGCAGATTCGGACAAGAAAATTTTTAAAGGTGTTTTAAAAAAATGGCCAAAATTCCAAGATGGCTGGCAGGCAAATCACCGATCAGCTTCATTTGAACAAACCCGTATCTCTATGCCTTAAGAATGCTTTTTGCCAAATATACTTGAAATCGGCCCAGTGATTCTTGAGAAGACATTTTAAATAAATTCCTATTGCTTAATTAGTACATGGGAGTTTCTGCTTGGAAAATGATCCACGACGGCTGCTAAACCGTTTATCCGACAGTTTCAAAAATGGGAGATTTGAAATCAGAATACCCAAACACCTATATAAAGCCAAGTTTGGCTTCAAAATAAAATTTGTCAAAATAAAAAAAATCAATATAGCCACCAAACAAGTACGCTACATTTTGATTGGCAGACGACGGTCACGTTTTTTTTTATCAATTTGCCTTGAACAAGTTTTTATTGGCCTTCGTCCCCAATCACATCTCCCAAATTTTGGCCAGACTGGTCAATCAGTTCCGGAGAAGTCATTTTCGCGAAAACTTGGTCATCCAAGATGGCCACTGATCCATTTGGCCAATCAAGCTCCCTTGAACAAACTTTAGTCGGCTCTTACCCTCACTGATATTTCATGGGTTTGAAATCAATAGTCCAAACGGTTTCAGAGAAGATTGACGGGTGGACGATGGACAGCAGACACCGGATGGACGGTTGCCACGACAAGCTCACTTAGCCTATTAGGCCAGGTGAGCTAACAATACAGGTAAGCTGTTGAATATTTTGAAACTAATTTGACTGGGAGCTATTGCTACCTTATGGCAGCAACATCTCCCAGCGAAATTAGTTTTAAAATATTCAACAGAATGTTCATTAATTTGTAAATTCATCAAAGACATACAATTCAGAATCTTTCGTGATGGACGTTATGATCACTTAAATATATTTAAGTATCTGGTTTCAAGTGTCAGGAGCACATGAATAAATCATACTTCTTCAGTTGGAATGGATCTTTCCAGCTTTAGCTATGCCCCGCCCATCTATAGCTAAGCTCCACCCACACCTCACTTTTGTTGGGATCGATCGATCTCTGAACACCCTGACTATCAATTTAAAAAAAAATACACAGGTTAAGCTGTTCAATATTTCGAAACTACTTTGACTGGGTGCATGTTTAATAAATAGCAAAGAATTACAAAGACATACAATTCACACAACGTGTCGGACCATTTGAGATTTGATGACAGTCAATATGGAAGCCTTTGTGACGTAATGATTATGACATCATCATACACCAGCTGTGCTGATTATGATGTCATACGAGGTCAGATGATGGAGGGATACTCTGGAAAGGTGAATTATCATAAATGGTCTTCATTTTGAGATGGGGAAACTGAATGAAACAGTTTTCAGCAACACATTTTTTACCAGAAATGTGGTTGCAATGCAAACATGAAGCTTGACTTATGATTTTGTAATGAACTAAATGATATAAATCAAATAATCCCCCCCCACCCCGCAACAGCAGCCATGTTCGTGGAATGACATAATCCCACTGATTTGGATAGACATATGGATGGATACACAGACAAATGGGAGCTAATAATCATAAACTAAGAAGTTTCATCACAATACTTCAAGCAAAAATAATGTTATTGAACGAAAACCCAAAATTTGCACGGACGGACGGACACAAATTCAGAGACAAAGGGATGTACGGACAGAGGGAGGAGCTGACTGACCCACAAAATAATGTAAATTTCCCTAGAAACATAACATATGTTCCCATGAAGTTTTGTCACAATACTCCAAGAAAAAATAAAGTTATTGAACGAAAGCCAAAAATTTGCACGGATGGACGGACACAAATTCAGAGACAAAGGGATGTACGGACAGAGGGATAAGCTGACTGACCCACAAAACAATGTACACTTCCCTAGTACCATAGCCAATGTTCCCATGAAGTTTCGTCACAATGCTCCAAGCAAAGATAAAGTTATTGAAAGAAAACCCAAAGATTTGCACGGACGGACCGACACAAATTCAGAGACAAAGGGATGTACGGACAGAGAGATGAGCTGACTGACCCAGAAAATAATGTACATTTCCCTAGTACCATAGCCAATGTTCCCATGAAGTTTCGTCACAATACTCCAAGCAAAGATAAAGTTATTGAAAAAAAACCCCAAAATTTGCACGGATGGACGGACACAAATTCAGAGACAAAGGGATGTACGGACAGAGGGGCGAGCTGACTGACCCACAAAATAATGTACATTTCCCTAGTACCATAGCCAATGTTCCCATGAAGTTTCATCACAATACTCCAAGCAAAGATAAAGTTATTGAAAGAAAAAACCCCACAGACCCCCCCCTTGCGGGTTGGTCTGTTGTTTTATTAACCACTATAAAAACATACTTACCGTTCAATCACTACTTGCTAAATCAATTATTTGCATTTTGCTATCAGAATAAGATTTTTATGCCTGCATACACACCTCCCCATGCCTAATCCTATTCCTATGGACCCTCAACCAGGCTACTGGTTGAGTCCCATCTCCAGCCTACCATCAGGTATAGACTGGCACCAGTCTATACTCACCTCATAGTGAGACTTGTCGCTAAGCGCGCTCGCGCATGCGCATTAGAGCCCGAATAGGAAACAGATTCACTTTTCTAAATTTAAGTGCAAAATATTTAAAGTCTGATTCTCAAATCTTACCACGCGGGGTGGTTGAGGCCGGGTCGTAGTGATTGAACGGTAAGTATGTCTTTATAGTGGTTAATAAAACAACAGACCAACCCGCAAGGGGGGTCTGTGGGGGGTTGTTATTACACCACAAAAAAATCCATTACCGTTCAATCACTACTTGCTAAACCCGTAGATTTGGTCAGTGCCCCCTGTCCACATAAGGTGGGAGGATATTAGAGAATCAGTAAACCAGGATAAAAATCAAACCAATCTTATCCCAATGTTAATAACATAACATCATAGTGCATTAAGCTCAATCACACCGTGATTAGCAAATAAGAACAACTTGAACCTAAAGAAATAAATAAAAACCAAAAGAAGACTCTCACCATTTCTCAGACGCATAGTCCTAACGAAAATGGTGGGAAGTGCTTGGTAAACAGTCTTCAGCTTTTTTTTTTTTAGTTAACAAACAAGGATAAAATTAAATCAATCTTATCCAAATGTTAACAACATAACCTAATAGAGCATTTAGCTCAATCACACCGTGATTAGCAAATAAGAACAACTTGAACTTAAAGAAATAACTAAAAACCAAAAGAAGACTTACCATTTCTCACAGACGCATAGTCCTAACGAAAATGGTGGGAAGTGCTTGATAGTCTTCGGCTTTTTTTTAGTTAACAAACAAGGATAAAATTAAATCAATCTTATCCAAATGTTAACAACATAACCTAATAGAGCATTTAGTTCAATCACACCGTGATTAGCAAATAAGAACAACTTGAACTTAAAGAAATAACTAAAAACCAAAAGAAGACTCTCACCATTTCTCACAGACGCATAGTCCTAACGAAAATGGTGGGAAGTGCTTGGTAAATAGTCTTCGGCTTTTTTATTTAACAAACAAGGATAAAATTAAACCAATCTTATCCAAATGCTAATAACATAACCTAATAGTGCATTTAGCTCAATCACACCATGATTAGCAAATAAGAACAACTTGAACTTAAAGAAATAACTAAAAACCAAAAGAAGACTCTCATCATTTCTCACAGACGCATAGTCCTAACGAAAATGGTGGGAAATGCTTGGTAAATAGTCTTCGGCTTTTTTATTTAACAAACAAGGATAAAATTAAACCAATCTTATCCAAATGCTAATAACATAACCTAATAGTGCATTTAGCTCAATCACACCATGATTAGCAAATAAGAACAACTTGAACTTAAAGAAATAAATAAAAACCAACAGAAGACTCTCACCATTTCTCACAGACGCAGAGTCCTAACGAAAATGGTGGGAAGTGCTTGGTAAATAGTCTTAAGCTTTTTTTAGTTAAAAGTGGAAATGTTATGAAAGAAGGAAGCTGCTGCACTCTGGTCTTTGAGATAAAAGGATGTAAAGGTGTATTCACATTTCCCTCCTGCCACCTGCATGAACTCATCTAAAGACGAACCCTTAAAAAGAGCGAAAGAAGTAGCCCTACCTCTAACATCATCGGCTTTAATAAGGGAGAGATTAACTTGATCCGGTGAGGCTATCTCATAACAAGGCTTAATTATTCTATCAAAAATCCATCCGTCAATCGAAGAATTAGAGACCGGCTTAGATAACTCTTCCTCGTAGGAAAAACCTAAATGAGATGGATCGACTCTTATAACCTCTGATCGCTGATTGAATGTTCCTAATGCCTTACTAGGACACCAACATTTTTTGGATGGCGACAGATGAAAAAGATTTTTAAAATGATCGGACTAGCGGGATAGCGGTTAGTTTGAGTTTTAGATAAAAATTCCTTCTGGGATATCAAACCAAGCCGTCTCCTGAACCTATAAATCTCTCCTTTTCAGCCGAAAGAGCATGAATCTCTTGAACGCCTTCCAGCAGAGGCTGTAGCAACAAGAGACAACAGCTTTGACAATTAAAACAAAACCAAGCTTACTACTGGTAGAATAAATAGGTTCAAAATGGTGACCTGCCAAAACTTGAAGAACTAAAGCCCAACTCCAGGAAGGTACAGGCTTAGCAATCTGAGGACGAATATTACTTAGACCTCTAATAAAGCCATTAAGTCTTAGTATCCTAGTATACGGGAAGAAGAAGAGGGAAATCTACCAGAAATTTAGGTCTAAAAACCAAATCCTCTTTGGCCAAAAGGGAGCTATCAGAAGAATTTTGCAAACCTGATCCTTTACCCTCTTCAAAACTAACTGAATCAAAATCGTTCGAGAGAAGGCATAGGCGAACATTCCTGTCCACTACTGAGACAGAGCATCCAACCCCAGGGCTTGACTGTCCGGAAAAGGATACATGTAAGAGAAGATCTGAGCATTCAGAGAGGCCGCGAACAGCTCTACTAAAGGACAATCCATAAGACTAAACCTCATTCCTCCTTCTAAAAATGAAAGAACAACCCCATTGCAATGACTGAACGAATCGAGACTAGAAGCCTAACAGACAATCCAACCAATGCACAGAAGACTGGATCTACTTTCCAATGAATAGCCTCTTCTTTAGACTCCTTGCCAATCATAGACAAGCAACAACCCCTCTAAAGCTAATAGCTTCTAATAATAAGGAACAGAAGACCATTTTGGAAGAAGAGACTACATAGAAGGATTCTAGATCCAAGAATATCTATCCCCTTTTAATAAGGCCCCCCTTAAAGAAGTGTCAAACTTACTATATGCTAAAGAGGACTGCTGATAGAAAACACATAGATTACATATGCCAAAATAAACGAAATCTAGGATTTCTTTTTTCACGAGAGAGTTGATACTTACCTCCCTAATACTTTTGATATTGCTAAATATTGGCATTCACTCAATAAAACACTCATATTAAAAACAGTTAGGTGCCTCTACTGGGCAAGTAGACAGAGGTAGTCATGCGGATGCCGGCCCCACCACCGTGCATGCGCCGACTACTACTTCCTCTGACTAATTTATTGGCTGACACACATGCAACTACTAAGAGCCTGAAGACCGAGCCTCTGTGGGGTGGAGAGGCCGGGTCCGTATCTAGGGAGGTAAGTATCAACTCTCTCGTGAAAAAAGAAATCCTAGATTTCGTTTATTTCACATCAAGAGTATACTTACCTCCCTAACACTTTTGATATTGCCAGAATTCGAAAGTGAATCTGGCGGGAGGGAGGCGAGGTCAAAAGACCAGCTCTTCCCTATACGCTTTCACGCGTTTACGGCACTTAAAAACATCTGAAAACTGTGTGAGAACACAGTCAGGATTTGACAAACCATCGGATAACACAACCGATGCATGAGAGATGACCGAATGTCATATGCGCTCCCCCCCCCCCTCCTGGGAGGAAGACTAGATGACCTCAATGTCCTATACGCTCTCTACGTACTAGTGTCACGTACTACAGGACAGAGACGAAAGTACTCCATTTTCGTATACTCTTTATGAACCACAATCCACACAAACCATCACCATATTAATAATAACGGGTAACGTGACAATACATTTAACAATGAACAACACATAAACAAGACTGACCTTGTTGAACTTGGAAGCTGTCATCACATTCCCAGTAGAGAAGCCTGATGCAGTCCCGACAAGTGGTTGTTACCATTACTTAAATGTGATGTATATAAGCAACGAGGAAACGGTCCTCATAAAACATACAGGCGATTATTGTTTCAAAATCGACAAGGCGAGAGGATTTGAGGTGTCACGGAGGTAATGGTCTGTAAAACTGGACTCACAGTGCCACTGAGCCATGGACATAATGTCATCCACAGGGACCCCACTAAACAAGGCAGTGGATGCCACGACACCGCGGACACTGTGAGCCTTGGCCACATCAACCTGTCTCCCGGTGGCGGATTTGTGACAAAACTGAATACATTCTACAATCCACCTGG
Source organism: Chaetoderma sp. LZ-2023a (assembly GCA_034401795.1). Classification (NCBI taxonomy): domain Eukaryota; kingdom Metazoa; phylum Mollusca; class Caudofoveata; order Chaetodermatida; family Chaetodermatidae; genus Chaetoderma; species Chaetoderma sp. LZ-2023a. The sequence goes on from CM067371.1 coordinate 63,528,002, forward strand.
AAATGGTGTCCTTAGACGCCCTGCCATGGGGTTCAATATATGACAACCATAACGCTGACTGGTCGGTACGCCACTCCGAAGTACGCTGTTTGTACCGGAGCAGCGCCCGTACGGGGCACCATACTTTAGAATTAGGATCATATCTAGTTAAAGATGGCAAAAAATAGGTTGACCTGGATATTTCAAAGACTGATTCTTAGCCAAGAAATTAATCCTAGGTAGAAGCTTAAGGCCTTCCCCTGTAACCACAAAACGGTCATCCTCGGCTGATAAGGCGTGAATCTCACTCCTACACCTTGCCGAGGCCGCAGCAATTAAAAACACAGTTTTAAGAGTCAACAATTTCATAGAAATTGAAATAAGTGGTTCAAAAGGCTTATCTCCTAGTACCTGAAGCACCAGATATAAACTCCAAACTGGAATCAGTGGTGGATTCCTTGGTCTTAGATTGCCCATGCCTTTAATTAATACATTTAATGTACTTACTTCATCACTCCCCCTGTTAGCCAAGCAAGGAATAACAGTCATTAAAGCTGACTTATAACCAGCAATAGAGTTAGGCTTGAGGCTATAGGCATCATATAGGTGACAGAGGAAATCAGCTACTACCTGAATAGATGAATCCATTGGATCAATACATCTTTTTGAGCACCACTCTGCAAATCTGTTGATTTTATAGTTATATGCACTGGAGGTTGACCCCCTCCTGGCTTTGGCCATAAACATGGCCGCGTGCTCAGAAAAGCCCTCCTTAATTCCTTGACAACATCCACGCAGTCAATCGGAACATTGACGGATTGTCGTGAAGGGCCTTGCCCTGGAAGATAAGGTCGTCCATCAGAGGCAGAGGAACCGGACTGCAGACCAGAAGGTCCAGCAGATCCGTATACCACGATCGGCTTGGCCAATCCGGGGCGATCAGAAGCACTTGGCACTCCTGCTGCCTGATTTTCTGAAGCACCTTTGGAATCAGGATTGCTGGAGGGAATGCGTATGCATACATTCCCGCCCAGCTGATAGCTAACGCATCTGTTGCGAAAGCGTTTGGGTCTGGAATCGGAGAGACGTACGTCGTCATCTTCGCATTCTTCTTCGTTGCGAACAAATCGATGTTGGGCTTCCCCCAATGGTCGAACAGACAATCCGCCACACATTGATTTAGTTGCCATTCCGTGGGTAAAATACTCATCCTTCGGCTCAATGAGTCTGCTAGCAGATTTAGCCTTCCCGGAATATGAACTGCTCTCAAGGTAATCCTGTGATCCGGGCACCAACAAAGCAGTTTCCAAGTCATCATACAGAGACTGGGCGACTTCGTTCTGTCCTGGCGGTTTATGTAAGTCACTACTGTTGAGTTGTCTGAACGAATAAGAACAATCTTGCCCTGAACTTTCTGTAAGAAATGTTCCAGGCCCAGGACTACTGCTCTTAGCTCCAGTAGATTGATATGTTCCTTTGACTGATCCAGATCCCAAAGCCCTGATATTGTGGACTCTTCCAGACAAGCTCCCCACCCATCCATCGATGCATCTGTATACACAGTCACCTGAGGGTGGGGAGGGGTTAGCAAAACCCCCAGCAAGAGATTCTCTATATTCAACCACCATTGCAGGTGGTGAATTAGAGGCGCCAACACTGACAGGTTCGAGTCCAGCGAACCTGAACTCTGGGTCCACTGTGTCATGAGAAACAACTGGATCGGGCGCCTGCGTAAGGCCGCCTGCGGAATGACTGGTTCCAATGAAACCATCAAACCCAGCATTCTCGAGTAAACCCGTGCCAGGACATGACGACTGTCGCACACCGACTGTATTAAGGAGATGAGTCTCTGAACCTTCTCCTGAGTAGGATAAACATATCCCGTCTCCAGATCGAAGAACATGCCCAGGTAAACAAACTTCTGGGATGGAGTCAGCTCTGATTTTTGGAAATTGATTATCCAGCCCAAGTCCGTGAGAGTTTTCAAAACAATCTCCAGATTGGCCGATAACGTTTCCTGGGTGTGTGCTTTTAACAGCCAGTCGTCTATGTACGTGTGGACTGCTATGCTTCTCCTGCGGAGGTATGCCGTGATCGCGAGAACCACACGGGTGAAGACCCGTGGAGCCGTGGAAATTCCGCAGGGTAATACCCTGAATTCCCACTGTCTGCCCTGGAATGCAAATCTCAGGAAGCGACGGAAACTCCTCTCTATGGGAATGTGGAAATAAGCATCCTTCAAATCTATTGAAGCTGTCCACATTCCCTGCTCTAACCCCGCCAACACCGAGCGCACAGTCTCCATCTTGAAACTGGGCGTCTCTATGAACTTGTTCAATGGCTTGAGGTTGAGAATCGGCCTCCACCCTCCGGTGTTTTTTGTTACTAAGAACACGGTTGAATAGAAGCCCCGGCACCTCTGCGCCGGCTGAATAGCTCCTTTTTGTATGAGGGAATTTATCTCCTCCTCGATACACAACCTTTGATCTGGATCTCTCGGAATCGGAGTCCAGATCGGCACGAGAGACAGTCGCGATGGCGGGCCTGTCATCCAATCGGGATGATAGCCGACAGAAAGCCATCGCAAGACTAACCGGTCCTGAGTCACCCGCTTCCACTCTGGCAAGTGGTCAGCCAATCGGCCGCCCACCGGTCCACCTAGGGAGAGAGGTGGACATAAGGAGTGCGAGAGTGGCACTGTCTTCTTGGCCAGAAACACCGGAGTGGTTCCCACCATGGTAACCGGCCCATCAGGCCCGATTACCGCGACCAGATCCCCGCGCGCCACGCCCAGCACCGCGCGCACCTCGGTGCGCGGGTGGCTGCCTGACTGGCTGCGCCTGGGGAGCCTGCGCCCCCCTCGCTGCGGGGCGAATCACACGCGGCCTAGGCCGTCGCTGCGATGGTGGCTGGCCTCTGACCTGGCCACCTCCACCTCGAGCCTGCAGGGGACGATACGCAGGGGGTGCTGCACGAACGCTCGCACGACGGAGCACTTCAAATTGCTCGCGCAGCGCCCTCTGGTTGTTGACCAGAGTCACCGTCTCCTGGAGGTGCTTGCATCCCTCACCTCGAAAAAGACCAGGACCTGTCATAGGCGTACGCAGTAGCCTATTGTACAGGTCCTGGGACGGGCACAGATTGTCCAAGGCAAACGTGCGCCTCGCCTGGACACTCCTGGTCACCGCCCGCGTCAAGCAGTCCAGAGCCAGGTTGATACCATCCTGGATGGCTCTCTGGACTGTGACCGGGCTTGGTTGGTGCGATGCGGATGCTTTTACCACCCCCTGTAACAGCTGGGAGACGTGGGACAGAGCAGCAATCGACGCTCTCCCACTCTCCTCCGCATCACGCAGCGCGGCATTTGCCGAACGCAACGCGTTCGAGCACAGGACACCCGTGTCAGAACGGGAGCCTGGCCGCGCATCTTCGCCCAAAGCCGCGCGGTCATCGACACTTGGCTTGGGCACCACACCGTACCGCTGGTAGTCCAGGGGCACGATGCGGCAACGCCTGGCCACCTCGCGAGGGGCCTTCGCGAGACGCCCATTCGCCTTAATGGACGTCTCCGCCGCCTCGAACATGTCCACGACATGCTCTGCCAGCGGCAGAGATGGCATAGCGTTTGCAGTCGGCTTACCAGCTAACCACGGCCTGTGATCTCGCTGGCTAGCCGACTGCTCCACGGGCAGGTCTGGCCGAACACTCACCAGCCACTGGCAAGCGTCCGACCAATCCTCCTCCGTGGCTAGCTGCGAGCGCTCTACAAGATGGGGGCCTTCGTCTTCCTCCTGAGCGCACGCAGCAGAGCTTGACGGCGGGTATGCTGATACCGCTGGCAAGTCAGGGAAAACATGCGGCCCCGAAAGACCAGGCATGCTAAGCTCACTGGCTTGACCAAGAGCAGGCGCCGTGGTAGAGCGCGGGGCAGACACCGCCCCACCACGGCCCAGACCAGCACCACGACACTCTCGGCAAGCCGAGGTATGCGGTAACGCTGGCCTTCAGCACCGCCCAGGGTCACCTTCTGGACCGTGAATTCTACTCCTGCGTGAGTAGAACCATGGACCACGTCGCGTGCATTCCCCGCGAGGGGTGCACAGACGTCGTAGTCCATGGTCACGTCCCCAGACGCGACCCTAGCAGGAAATCCTCTTCCTCCTGGCCAGAAAGGTTAGACTCCGGGTCAGCAAAGAGAGCTAACCCGGACTGGCCAGGGAAGGTGCCATAGGAGGCATTGGCACCCGCGGCGTGCGGATACCCAGGGTCTGATGAGCAGACCGCGGGTCCCTGCAACAACCGATGTCCACGGCCACTCGGCACGGCACCAAGCCTGCTGCCAGGGTCGTGGAACGGCCCCATCAACGGGGCCACCTCTGAATCGTTCTCAAACAATGGAATCGACCTACGGAAATTAGATTCAGAGGCGGGGATAACTTGCTCTGAAGCAGATGCTGAGGACAACAAAGGAGCTGGCCCAGGAAGCATGCTGCGAAGCAACTCTGGGACCAAATCCTTTATTGTCCTCTGCATCTCTCCCAACATTTCGGACCGGAAGGCCTCCATGTCCACCGCGGACGAGGCCTTCCTCTTACCCTTCTTCGAAACACTCTCTCTCTCTTCGCCTTCCTCTCCTCCTCCACACCCATCTCCTTTGCCTGCAACGACAAAAAGTCAGACATCAGTTCGCTCCCCCATTGCTTACATACGTCGCACTTAAGCAGCGGTCCACAGGGACTGCAGCTGAAGCACAAATGGGGAACAAACCGATCCTTCAGAAACCGGCCACAGGACGGACAACCAGGTCTCTGAAACAGGACAAAGGACGAGGACAATGAGTAAGTTAGTTAAGGTTAGAAACTCAAAACCAAACTAAAAGAGAGGGACAAGATCATAAAGATCAGTAATCAAGAAAAACCAGCGTTGGACAAAACTTTAAATGTTAATAAAGAGCAAGGCTGATTATGACGTCATCAATCCCTTGACAGAAATTAAATCGGTCCGCAACAAGCATCCAAGTGCAAGGACGAATTGTATTCGCAACTAGAACAACCTCACATGGATATTCAGACTACACACCATCAGATACCCAATGATAACAATGGTATAAAACAGTCATTATTTTTTCAAATAATTCATATCACCTCATATCATTAATTAGATACCTGACACCTGGTATAGACAAACCATCCAACGTGATGCACTGGAGCACTCCACCAAGACTACGCCTCTTAACTCTCTCCACCTAAGGGGAAGGAATTGGATCAAGAGGGCAAAGTGAGAAGACCTTTATATCAAGCCTCCAACTCACTGAGCATAGATTTTTTCGTTAGATAACCTAACAGTATTAGTAGGAAATGGAACCGTGGTGGAGAGAAACAAACCCTCCTGTGCTGAGATGTCCACTAATAATGCAAATCCATACCTGTGGACATAAACACAAAGAGAGATTAGACTTATATATCACCGAGTTGAAAAAACCAACTCAAACCGGCGCTCATCACGGTAAGCGCGAGTCCCGGAAACACATTACACCGGGGAAAAACTCGCTAGAATATAGTTGAAATCACCTGATAAAGAGATCCAGCTCCTTTCTGACATCTTTCTCTTTCTTTCCAGGTATATTCAGACTATTTACACAGGTAAACGAGTGAAAACTTTTTAACAAGCACAAACGCATGTGAACTCTCTGCCAATAAATTAGCAAAGAGGAAGTAGTAGTCGGCGCATGCGCGGTGGTGGGGCCGGCATCCGCCTGACTACCTCTGTCTACCTGCCCAGTAGGGGCACCTAACTGTTTTTAATCTGAGTGTTTTATTGAGTGAACGCCAATATTTAGCAATATCAAAAGTATTAGGGAGGTAAGTATACTGTTGATGTGAAAATCCTGGGCTATATCATAATGCTTAGCCCTCCCTAAATAGGTAACTCACGTTTATTATGGATATTTTTATGATACCGCTTACTCTGAATGGAGACCAAAAAGGGTCATATCAGTATAGCCTAACTTATTAATAATGCTAAAGACTCTGCAAAAATTATAGATAATATTATTTACAGAGATTTAACCAGAGATTGTGGCAAACCAAAACCCCATAGTAAGTCTATGGGAGTGCTTATAGTCAAGATATAGCCAAATCATGTGCCCGAGATCTACATGAACTACGGGAAAGTTACTAGTGATGACCGTCATCACAATTCTATGAAAAGAGTACATGACAAGGTCCTGATAAGAGAACTATGGTCAACATTAGACTATCTAATTAAACCATCGTATAACAATGGAGATTTAATCAAAATTTGTATTGAATCCATCAACGAATGCCTAGCCGCTCGGGCTTGCTGATAAATAAGATCTCCTAAACAATTCGATATTTATGCCAAGAGGCAGAAACTTAAAAGATTTTACTAAATTTATTGATTCTTATGTTTATAGTCTTAGCATCAATAATTTCATCTTTGTACTAACAAATTACATTGTGTTAGAAATCCCAAAGAAAGGAAAGATTGAACACTGATACTAGATATTAACTGATTGATACTGAATTTTGCAAATGACATATTACAACTGTAATATCTCTGGACTTGCAAAGATTTAGAAAACAGTTTGACCGAAAATAGTTGGTGGATGCTTAAATCCAAAGATTCTCGTCCGCTCTTCCCCCCCTCCAACGCAACCCCAACCCCACTCCAACCGGCCCGCCGCCAGCCCCCAGACAACAATCTCAATGAGCAAAAACCCAATAATCACCGAATAGTCCGGGAATAATCCGACCGAAAATTGCCGGTGGCATCACCAACAACCCTCAGCCAAACTGCACCCAAAATACCCAGCAAATCCCGAGCCCCACCCCCCGAACCACCATCCAAAGGCCCGCAGCAACCCAGGCAAAATAGAGCAAAAATTACGCTATAAAAGGAAAAACAAACAAAATCTGGAAAACATGAAAACAAAACGAACTCACCGAAACTATGTCAACGCAGAAGAAGAATCCGACTCATATTCCTCCTTCCTGCCCCTTTATCCGATTGATTATCTTTTCTAAGCGAATAATGTACTTGTAGACATTATCCTGTACTCATAATGATCCTATGAAACCTCTACTGAATCTAATTCTTTTCAGCGATTGACAAAATTATATTACGATTTACTTAAAAATCAGGGTTATCCCATCCACAAATAAACCCCCTCTGGTTAAATAAATATGTCAACCTGCCGACATAAGAGGTAAAAGGAGCGAGAAAAAAGGCTGAATGGCCCGAAGACAACTGGCCATCTAAAGTTGGATGAAAGCAAAAATCGTATCTCGAAATAATGCGTAAAATACACACTGACTTATCGGCTGATGAAATGCGCATATAAAATAATCTGCAACAACATCCCATACGGTAACCAGTCAGGAGAGCCTTTAATTACGTTGAAAATTGTCCCTGATAAACAAATGAATGTCTGAATAGACTATAATTCCAAGAGAGACTACAAGACTGGCAATGCCTTGGTATGAATATTTTCAGCCATTAAACATTCCCAATATAAACAAATAAGGAAATAAGACTAATTCTTAGGCAAGATGACTAGATTCTAGGAAAGCGGATGTGGAAAAAGGGAAACGGAAATGCATAAACCGGAAGTATACTACCGGACACTGCTCAAAATCCTACAACCCGGATGTACAAAATTACCGGAAGAGGAAGCTGAAAAACCGGAAATGGATGAACAATGAAATGCCGGGTAAAACCGGAAATGACCCTATCCCCGGCTGTACGAAATCCGGATGTGGAAAAAAGGAAAAGGAAATGGATAAAACCAGAAGTAGACTACCGGAAACTGATCAAGATCCTCCAACCCTGCTGTACAGAATAACCAGAAGAGGAAACTGAAAAAACGGAACCGGAAATTGATGAACAATGCAATGCCGGGTCCAACAGACCCGGATATGCATTCTTCCGGAAGCTCTCCTGAAACCAGAAATGGAAATCGGAAGTCTATCCAGGTCTGGACGACCCGGAAGTACACCCCTAAGACCGGAAGCGGAAGTGTACTGACTATCGTCCAAACCGGAAACGGAAACGCCTCTGCCGGAATTCGAAAATAAAAGGAGTCCTCAGACTTCGGATATCCGGAATGTCCGGAAGCGCTAATAGAACCGGAAATGGAAGTAGGTACCAGATCTCTAGGACCCGGATGTCCTATCTAACCGGAAGACAGACCGGAAGTGGCCGAACGGAAGTGGTAAACGGATCTTACCGACCTGGATTATCCACTAAACCGGAAGTCCTACCGGAAACGGAAACCACCGAAGAAGGAACCGGATCTTGAAGACCCGGATGTCTTGCTAGACCGGAAGTTCGGACGGAAAAAGACTGAGATGCGGAAAAACGGAAGTAAACCCGAGTCCACCACAACGGAACTTAACGACCGGAACCACCGTAAAACTGGCATTCTCATAAGGACTGGCCTTATAGACGCCGGTTTCAGCCGACGCCACCACGGCTTGAGGGTTATGCCCATCACCCTCAAGTCTTATGTGGATTTTATCTGGTGCACTGCATCGAGCACACCTTCAAGAGCTTGGATGCTCTTGACTTCTGCTTTGGTGACACTAACCTACATCGAGGTTAGAGGGGCCGACATTCCCCATTTGCGGGAACGCCCGCTAGCCTTCGGGCTATCCTCCGAACTTGAAGAACTTTCTTGCTTATTTGGCCTCCTTAATAGCAGAAGATATTTGCTCATCGAGAGATTTAGTCAGCACCGAGGCAAAATATTCGAACCTCGCAAAAAGCGCCAACCCGGTGTCAGAATTTCCCGACGAGCGATTGTGACAGACAAATCTTTAAAAATCAAATCAAATCAAAATGCTTTTGCTACCGAAACCGGCCACCCTTTACAAATTCCACACATAGAATTGGGTGTACCGGATGTACACTTCGCACAGATGTGCCCGGCGAACTCGATAGAGTGATGACGATCACATTTTGACGATGAACACTTTGCCTTATCTGACAATTCATTACAGGCTCTAGAAATGGACTGGACATTATTAATGATGATGATGAAGTAAGGATAGGCATAATAATCAAGATACCACGAAGCAAAACGATCTTCGCGAAAACCGGTAATATATAAAATTCGTCTATAAGATACCATATAAACACAATTATACTTCCTAGACGTAACTTAGGGAGGATTGACTTCATATTGGGCATATTCTTCCGAGATATAAAGTCAAAAGGTATCACTGACACAGCGCAAAACACAAAAACTTATACAAATATTTTTAGATAACTATTCTGCCTGCAGAATAATTGAAAAGTGAATCTGTTTCCTATTCGGGCTCTAATGCGCATGCGCAAGCGCGCTTAGCGACAAGCCTCACTATGAGGTGAGTATAGACTGGTGCCAGTCTATACCTGATGGTAGGCTGGAGATGGGACTCAACCAGTAGCCTGGTTGAGGGTCCATAGGAATAGGATTAGGCATGGGGAGGTGTGTATGCAGGCATAAAAATCTTATTCTGATAGCAAAATGCAAATAATTGATTTAGCAAGTAGTGATTGAACGGTAATGGATGTTTTTGTGGTGTAATAACAACACAAAATTTACACGGATGGATGGACACAAATTCAGAGACAAAGGGATGTACGGACAGAGGGACGAGCTGACTGACCCACAAAATAATGTACATTTCACTAGAAACATAGCCAATGTTCTCATGAAGTTTCGTCACAATACTCCAAGCAAAAATAAAGTTATTGAACGAAAACCCAAAATTTGCACGGACGGACGGACACAAATTGAGACAAAGGGATGTATGGACAGAGGGATGAGCTGTCTGACCCACAAAATAATGTACATTTCCATAGTACCATAGCCAATGTTCCTATGAAGTGTTGTCACAATATTCCAAGCAAAAGTAGTTATCGAAAGAAAACCTGTGTGTGATGGACGCATGGACGGACACACAGACGGATGGAAGCGAAAATATAGTCCCAGCCCCGTTCTTCGCTAAAGTGGGGGGGGGGGATAACTGTGAAGCTTGACTTAAAACATAAACTAAATATAGAAGGCTTATCAATACCCTTATCAACAAGAGGCCCAAGGTCCTGTAATGCTCATCTGGACCATTAGCATTTGAACCATTTGCATTTAAATACCACTAGACATGATGGATAATTTAAAAAAGATGGCCTCCAAAAAAATTGACCAATCAAAATTCTCATTTGATATGTTCAAGCCTACCATGATATAATCATTCCACCCAACATGCCCAAGTTTCGTTGAATTCGGCCCACTAATTAAACAGGAGCGTTTTCAATGATTCTGGAAAATTGTAAAAAAAATCCCATTGGGCACCCAAAAAATTGACCCACCAAAATTCTGAAGAGTAATTCTATAGACTACCACTATAGAACCCGTCCAGTAAAATTTTGATAAAATCCACCCAGCGGTTATGGAGGATGTGCATTTTGACAATTTCCGGTAAATTTTCCATAAAATTAGCTTTTCACAAATAATATAAACCCATTAAAATTCTGAACATACGTTCTGCAGCCTACCACGATAGGGTCTGTCCAGGAAACTACGGTTGAAATCTGTAAAGCGGTTAATGATGAGTAACGTTTTGATAATTTCCGGGAAATCTTTCATAGGACGTTCACCAAAAAAACTTGACCAATCAAAGTTCTGCATACAGGTTGTGCAGCCTTTTGACAATTTGCAGTACATTTTTCATAAAATCAAGGATTGTGAGTGTTTTGACAATTTGCAGTAAATTTTTCATAAAATCAAGGATTTTGAGCCCAAAAATTTACCAATCTAAATTCTGTATACAAACTCTGAAGCCTACCTCCATACGGTCCTTCCAGCCAAATTAGGTTGAAATCCGCCAAGTGGTTAATGAGTAGCATTTTTAAACAAAAGTTGAGAGGGGCGATGAACAACATATGGTCGACATGCATATCCGTGACCTTGACCATTATCCTTTTGATCCCAACATCATTGTGTGATGCTGCATCATTATAAGGAAGCATGTGCCCAAGTTTGGGTCCAGTATGATTAACTAAACATGAGATGATAAACAGAAAAGTTCAACTAAATGGAAAATGTTAAAGTTGAACAAAATGATTTTTACCAAGGTCACACTTGACCTTTTAGCCTCAAGGTAACTGTGTCATGGCGTGTCATTATAAGGAAGCATGTGCCTAATTTTGGGTCAAGTATGATTAACCAAACATGAGATACAAACAGAAAAGTTGAGCTAAACGCAAATTCGACGACGTGCAAGGTATCGCAATAGCTGGCTATACTTCGTAAAGTTGAGCTAAAAATGAACACTGGTGTGTCTTGTAAAGTTTTAGATCTGGACTCCTGAAAATAAGCATCATAACTTCAACAGAATACTTACATTGAGCAGATAAGCAGACTCCTTTAAATTTGTGTGAGAATTAACCTCTGTGGCGATGGACCCATAGCAGGTGACACCATCACCGCCCCAGCCATCAGGACACGTACAATTTCTTTTGCCAGCTCCAATCGAAACACACATTGCCTAAAAGAAACCAATTCAAAATTAGATGATCTAATAGCTATACTGGCATGCAGCCATAATCTAAGCAGTTTTAGTGGAACTCCAACAATAATCTGGAGGCAGATTTACATTAAGGGAGCATGATATTTTACATTTTGACCTCCAATAATACGGCAGACTGAATTCATGAATCCATTTCCTCACTCAATTATATGACGTCATAATCAACTTAACGCGACGTATATGCTGATGTCATAATCATGACGTCATGAATGATTTGATTAAGCCTGTCTTTAACGCTTAATAATCTGACATGTACAAATTGTATGCTTTTGCTATTTAAGAAACATGCTGTTGAATATTTTGAAACTAATTTGACAGGGCGCTGTTGCTGCCATAGGCAGCAACAGTAATCAGGAAAATTAGTTTCAAAATACTCAACAGCTTATGTGTATAGTTTCATGGAAATTGAAAGGGAGTTCAAAAATCGATCGATCCCAATATGAGCGAGGTGTGGGTGGAGCTTAGATAAAGATGGGTGGGGCGTAGCTAAAACTGGAAATGTTCATTGCGAAATAGAAGCAGTAGAGTATGGCAGAAGTTACATTTTATCAATGACTTTGAGGTTCTGATAAACAGATCGAATGAAAGGTTTCTTCCTCTGAACACATCGTAACTCATACCAAATATGATGAAAATCACCTTAACTGATAGATGGTTAAAATTAAACCAGAAATTTGGTTGTGATGCAATCATGTAGCTCGACTTAACAACTATAAAAATAGTAATGCTTACCAAAATCACAATGATATGAACCAACCATTAGATATGAACTGCTAAGTTGAGCCAAACACAACTAGTTAATTTTGAAAAAACAATGTTATTACCAATGGTATAGTGACTTTGACCTTTTGACCATTTGACTCCATGGTTATTTTGTCATGCCCTCTCATTATAAGGAAATGGAACTCCCTGTTTGGATCCAGTATGCTTAACAAAAGCTGAGATATGAACTGCTAGGTTGAGCTAAACGCAAAATATTATTAATGTAGAAAAAACCCTTTTTACCAATGTTACAATGATCTTGACTTTTTGACGAGATCATTTTGTCCTCCACTATAAAGAATCATGTGTCCAAGTCTGGGTCCAGTATGATTCACCAAATATCAGATATGACCTGATAACTTGAGCTAAGCACAAACTGTATGCTAATGCCGTCATCACCATCGCTGCCGTCAACGCTAGACAACGAGGAGGGTATTACAAATGTTAAAAATGAAAATGCAATATTTCGGTACATTTGGTGGCCTTACTACATGATTTTTATCTATAAAAAATGTTTCTACAACCTGGACAATGTACATGAACTTATACATGATGCTTCATAAACGGATCAATGATTCGAATATATACAAATTTAGAGCAGAAATGTGATTGATTTATAAACAATCCAATGATATAAATTATTGATGGAACAACTGCTGTTGTCATGCGCTTCAAAATCGTCCATTAAATTAATTTTTTTAATAATTTACCACCAGCATGGCTGGTTCGATAAACAAACCAGCCATGCCAGTAGTTACATAAATAAATAGACTTCTCTTGTCATGCAAACAGACAATGACTAAGCAAAGAATTTAAAGTTTCTTGACCAATCTTCACCATTTAAAGCAATTTTATTTTTTTTTTTAAATATATCGCCTGAATGCCTGCCGTGACAACAAAGTCAGTCATTCAAGTCCTAAAAAATAAAAAAAGTTTTCTATTAATCAGTAAACGGATACTAACTGAAAAATATAAATTTTCTGAACTATTTTTCTTGACCATTAAAGGATTAACCCTTTCACTGACAAATTCCAGAAAATGTAAATTCCTTACAATATAAAAGTTATTCTATTGAATATTTTGAAATTAATTTGACTATTTGGCAGCAATGGCTTCCTGAGTCAAATTAATTTCAGCATATTCAACAGCTTCGCCGTTTGTTTGCCTTAAGACTGCGATGTGTGGAATTTATCGGTGAAAGGGTTAATTACCCCTTTCATGACGAAGCCAGCCGAAACCGGCCTCTACAGTGGTATTGATGAATGTCCATATGCAGACGAAGAGGTGACTATTTTTGAAAATTTACATCTAGAATGATTGGCTCGATAATCATATGATAAGTATCAAAGTAAGTACTTTACTGATAAATAGGCCTATTATAACCAAATACACAGTACATTATTCAAACAACACAAATAAGATTCAATACATTCGCTAATATATAAGAATTAATTGAGGAGAATCACGGCGGGAAAAATTATAAAATAACTAAAAGGAGGAGCTTGGGGGGGATATTATTACCTTATTAAACCAAATGATCGTCATAAACGGAGGAGTGCAAATATATGCGAGAGACGATAATGATGATCGGATTTTGCTGACATCTAGCAACCACCACCTCCACACCCAACCCATTCCCCACATCTGCAGCAGTCGTAACTTCCTCAATTGTGCCACCATGACCTTTGACCAACTGATGCTAACATCTATTACTTTCTTTGGAAACCCAAGGGGAACAAACATGTCTATTTCATTTCAGTAGAACTTGAGTCATCATCAGTTTGTCCTTAACCCTTAGCACTCTGATGTTAAAATTTTTAATTTTCAATTTAACTTAACAGATGAACCGGTGTATATTTTTCAATAAATTTGATTGATGGGAGATGGTGCTGTCAAAGACAGCAACATCTTCCAGCAAAATTGTTGAAAAATGCACACCAGTTTCTTTGATATTGACCCAGTAAAAGATAGAATATCGACATCAGTGTGGTAAGGGTTAATGGACCTTTTCAGTTTATCCATCCATCATATGACGTTATAATCAACTATGTGACATGTTGGATGACCTCATAATCAATGACATCATGAATGTCATAGATAAGTACGTCACGAACGCATAATTGAAGACAGACAAAGTGTTGTTGTACAAATTGTATGTCTTTACTATTTAATAAACATGCTGTTGAATATTATGGAAACCCAGTCAAATTAGTTTCAAAATATTCAACAGCTTACCTGAGTGTATATTTTTCTGGAAATTGATAGACAGTGAGTTCAGGGATCGATCGATCCCAACACGAGCGGTGTGGGTGGAGATTAGATAGGGATGGGCAGGGCATAGCTAAACTTGAAAGGTCCATTGGGTTACATGTCACGTTTTTCAAGACCAAATTTTCTATAAGTTTTGTGCAAGTCCTCTAACGATTAGTTATCAACCTAGACATTTTGACTATAAAATCAATTGATGAATCCAGTTTATAAGTCAATCATATGACATCCTAATCAATTTTGTCACATGTATGCTGATGTCATAATCAATTACATCATGTATGAAGCAATATAGGCCATCACAAACACTTAATAGTTCGACAAGTTGTACGATTTGTATGTCTTTACTATATATATTTAATAAACATTCTGTTGAACATTTTAAAAATAATTTGACTGGGCGCTGTTGCTCCCATAGTAGACTCGCACTCACTCTTGCCCACACATACATATTGGGTATGCACCCAGTCAAATTAGTTTCAAAATATTCAACAGCTTACCTGTATACATTTGTAGTTTCCTGGAAATTGAGATTTACAAAGTGTAAGGATTGATAGATCTCAACATGGACAAAGCGTGGTTGTAGCCAAGCTACAGATGGGCGGGGCATAGATAAAACTGGATTCCTCGAATGCATTCTTCAGACCCCTAAGAGCAACCTTTTAAACCTTAGTATTGGTGAATATCCCTTTGATATTTACCACCTAGAAACGTTACAAATTTTTTTATTTGGGTCACAGTGACCTTGATTTTTTACATTTTGACCCAAAACCGCATAAATGTTCGTACAGTTATACAGATCCCCCATGGTGGCATTGCATCACGCACAGGTAATGAAATATCCATTCATTAGAACTTAGAGTTATTATCTTGTAACGCAAGGGAGAAATTAATTGGGTCACATTGGGTCAGCATTACCGTAACATTTTGACCTCAACATTAAAGATCATCTTCGTACCTACAGGTACAGGGGTAACTAAAGAACCAAGTTTGGTGAATGTCCCTCCAGTTGAGACAGAGATAGCAGCCTAAAACAGGCAGCGAGACAGAAGAAGAAAACAAGAGGTCCAAGGGCCTGTGACGCTCACCTGCACCATTAGCATTTGAAACATTTGCATTTAAATATACACGATTCTTTATATTAAACAAGATGGCCACCGGAAAAATTGACCAATCACAATTCTGAATGGAAGTTATTGAGCCACAATTTTCAAGAGCATGACAAAACAGTTGTTCCATCAATAATTTATATCATTGGATTGTTTATAAATCAATCACATTTCTGCTCTAAATTTGTATATATTCGAATCATTGATCCGTTTATGAAGCATCATGTATAGGTTCATGTACATTGTCCAGGTTGTAGAAACATTTTTTATAGATAAAAATCATGTAGTAAGGCCACCAAATGTACCGAAATATTGCATTTTCATTTTTAACATTTGTAATACCCTCCTCGTTGTCTGGCATTGACAGCGGAGATGGTGATGACGGCATTGGCATACAGTTTGTGCTTAGCTCAAGTTATCAGGTCATATTTGATATTTGGTGAATCATACTGGACCCAGACTTGGACACATGATTCTTTATAGTGGAAGACAAAATGACCTCGTCAAAAAGTCAAGATCATTGTAACATTGGTAAAAAGGGTTTTTTCTACATTAATTATATTTTGCGTTTAGCTCAACCTAGCAGTTCACATCTCAGCTTTTGTATTTTGACCATTTCCGGGAGTTTTTTCATAAAATCTAAGATTTTCACCAAAAAAATTGATCAATCAAAATTCTGAATATTTGTTTTAGAGCTTACCACCATCGAATCCAACTAGCCAAATTTGGTTGAAATATGTCAAGCAGCTAAGAAGGAGTAGCATTTTGACCATTTCCGATAGATTTTTCATAAAATCTCAGATTTTCACCCCAAAAATTGATCAATCAAAATTCTCAAAAAGTCTGAAGGGTACCACTATAGGATCCATCTAACCAAATTTGGTTGAAATCGGTCAAGCCATTAAGAAGCGATTTGACGGACGGATGGATGGAGACAGACGGCCGCCATGACATAAGCTCACTTGGCCTTTCAGGCCAAGTGAGCTAATAATACATACATGTACGATACAGCTCAGAAATAAATTAAATTGTTTCCAATTTTGGCAAAACAAAATAAAATGTACCGTTAAATATTTTAACCCTTTAATGGTCATACCGGCCCCCGGTATAGTCTTGTGGAATGTCCATTCACAGGCCAAGTTAATACAATTTTTGAAAATTTATCACTAATTACTGGCTCGATAACGAGCCAGTAATTAGTGATAAATTTTCAAAAATTGTATTCTCTAAGCCTGTAAATGGACATTCAATGAGAAAATATTAAAATTTTCTTGACCAAATTTGACCATTAAAGGGTTAAACATATGTTTCCAGTGTTAGCTAGGCCCCGCCCATCTCTGGCTAAGCTCCACCCACACCTCGCTTGTGTTGAGATAGATCGATCCCTGAACTTCTTGACTATCAATTTTCAGAAAACTATGCAGGGAAACCTGTTGAATATTTTGAAACTAATTTGACTGGGTGCTGTTTAATTAAATATTAAATATCCATTTGCAGGCCAAGAGAGTTCTTTTTTTAATTTCTCAATGGAATGACAGGGTCAGTCAACGACTAGACATTACTGTGGTTAATTCTTAATATAGACTGATATATGGTTTACGTCAAACGAGAAATATGGTTGCGATGCAATCATATAGCTCGACTTAATGACTACAAAATATTAATGTTTACTTAAATCACAATGACATTAACCTATCATCAGATATGAATTGCTAAGCTGAGCTAAATGCAAAATTGAGCTAAACGCAAAACGTCTTCTCAAATGGACATCCTTCGAGACCACTAGAGGCCAGTGTTGGTTGGCTTGACCATCAAAATGGTTAATCTCTACCTGATGGTTGCATCCTCCATTATCCGTTAAACAGGAATTAGTTGGTGCACACATAGTGCCATTGCCATGGTAGCCATCATTGCACAGGCAAACGAACTGAAGTAAAAATAATACATAAGGAAACAACTCTATCAAAAGTATTATAATTTTTTTTTATTGATGATTACTATGACGACGACCATGATGATCACGCCGATGATAGAGAGGATGTGATGTTGATGTGATGATGAGAATGGAAGGGATGACTATGATGTCACCGTCGCTGATGATGAAACTGGTAGGCTAGAATTAAAATATTATACAAATAATTTGCTTACGATTGACACTTTCACCGTAATCGGTTGAACATTTTGAAATTAATTTGACTGGAAGTCATTGCTGCCTTAGACATCAACGTCTTCCGGTCAAATTAATTTCAAAATATTCAACTTTTTTCTTGTATGGTTGCCTTGAAAATGAGATATGGAGAATTCATCTGTGAAAAGATTAACGAAAGAAATCTGATGCATTATATGGATTACATCACCTATATCAAGCTTATACACACCTGTCCTGGTGAGGAACGTGAACATGTCGCATTAGCGTGACAGTCAGTATGCAGAACACATGGGGTGACAGGTACACAGTATTTGCCGTCACCCATCCATCCCCGCCCACACTCACACTGATTCATCCCCGGGCCAGCTTTAATACATGTAGCCTGTTGCATACAAAATACTGAGAACTATATATCTACATGTATTAATGAATGAGAATTTGACACTGCAGCTGCTTAGAAATTATTAATAGTAAAGATTGATACAAATTTTAATTTTTGTTTAGTGAATGGCCATTTACAAACCAGGAGAGTGTCTTTGAAAATTTACTACTGGGGCAACTCGCTCAGTTAATATCGAGCCAGTCATTCCAGTAATAAATTTTCAAAAATTGTCTTCGCTTGGCCTGTAAATGCATATGGCACAAACAACTGCAGATTGAGGGCATTTTTTGTTTGGCTGTTACATGTTAAGACCTAAGCGATTGAATCCAAGTGTTCTATAATTCACATTTCCAGAGTATCCATCTATCAATCTGACGTCATATGATGTCATAATCAGCACATCATAAATGATTCTATTAGGCCCGTCTTTAACTCTTATTAGTCCGACACGTTGTACGAATTGTATGTCTCTACTATTTAATAAACATGCTGTTGAATATTTTTAGGCAGCAACAGCACCCAGTCAAATTAGTTCCAAAATATTCAATAGCTTGCCTATATAGTTTTCTGGAAATTGATAGTCAGAGAGTTCAAAGATCGCTCGATCCGAACAGGCACGAAGTGTGAGTGGAGCTTAGCTAGAGATGGGTGGGGCATAGCGAACAAGATGGCCACCATCAAAATCAAGCCATCAAAATTATGTACACATTTTCTGAAGCGTACCAGCCTAGGGTTCTTCCATTTGAGTTTGGTTGAAATCAGCCAAGCTGTTAATGAGAAGTAGCCGTTTAACTGATTTCCAAAAATGTTCAGAAAAATCAAGATGGGCACCGGAAAAATTTACCAATCAAAATTCTGTATACAAGTTCTGAAGCCTACTACCCTAGGCTTGTTCCAGCCAGTCTGGTTGAAATCGCCCAAGCAGTTAATGAGTAGTGCTTTAAACGATTTTCAGCCATTTTTTGGAAAATCCAAGACGGCCACCGTACGAATTGACCAATCAAAATTCTGTATACAAGCTCTGAAGCATACCACCTTAGGGTCCTTCCAACCAAGTTTGCTTGAACTCGTTCAAGCTGTTAATGAGTAGTCTTTTAAATTTCCCAAAATCTTCAGAAAATTGAAGATGGCCACCGGAAATGCTCCATCCTAAGGTTAGGTACATGTAGTGGTTATGGGTCTTGAATCCTCAGTTAGAAGAGTCCTTTTGTTTCCCTGACATATGTCTTGGGAAAGTAAAGTGCTGAGCTATGTGTGTCTTCTTTGGACATCCCTCTAGCGCTCCTGACTCCTCAGTTTGAAGTGTTTTCTGTTTCCCTCACATATATGTTGGTAGGAGGGATGGGGTGAGGTACCTATCGTCCCCTTCCGTTGCTAATTCTTCTGGGAGAAGAATTAGCTTTGAAATGTAGGTCAGAATTATCTCTCGCTGGAGATTGTCTGTATAAGCTCATGCCATAATTTGCTGATAAAATGTGATAAGCCACGACAATGTGGTATACCTGACATTTGTCTTCGGTTGGAAGGTGAAAGTCAGATGCCTGACAGTGGTGCAGTGTCTCCTCTTTATAGGTTAGAGAGAGCTGGCAGAATCCCTGTGACCACTGAGAATATGCATGCACTTACTCACTGATTGTTCTTGGCTGGATCCTGGTGGATCTATGTCACTTGAACATGTGCATGCACAAGCTCACTGATTGTTCTTAGCTGGATGCTGGTGGATCTATGTTACTTGAACATGTGCATGCACAAGCTCACTGATTGTGCTTGGCCGCATCCTGGAGCATCTATGCCCTTGCCGGATCCTAGAAGATCCATGCCATTGAGCATGCACATGGTCACTAATTGTTCTATGGCTTAGGTGCGCCATGGTTTTGCACATGTGTGTGTGGTGTGGTGCGTGTGTGTTCCCTTCTGGTATAAACAGATATATAGTATGGCAGTGGGAGAGAAGTTTCCAAACCCATTCTGAAATCTGACTTTGACGTTTCACTTGCTGGTGTGGGAAGCTCATCAGAGGATTTACATACATGTTTACATCTGGGTTTTTACAGATAGAGAGACACCATAAGTTTTATTATGTTTTCTCAAGCTGTGATATGAGGTAAAAGGAAAAGGTTTTTTTCACATGGGTACAAGAATCCATTTGATAGATTTCTTAGGAGCTGTACGGCATCTTCCATGCCTGGGCCTAGTGGTGCTCTAGAATCTATCAAAGGTGTTCTTTTGTGACCCTTAGGTGCGGCCTGGATTTGTCTAAGCAGACATGTATAGATAGTACGCTAATGCCGTAATTAGCCTTGACATCATATAGGTGTGACGTCTTCATAATTTGCAGATATGTCATTTAGTGACGTTGTGAATGTATGCTGGAAAAAAGAGCTTTGTTGATGAGTTTATAACATTGGAGGGGTGGGACAGTGAGGGAGGAGGGGGCAGCGGTCAGCCTACTTGCTAATGGCTCTTTAACTATATGGCTGGTACCTAGACTCCATGGTGCGGGGATGGTATATTCCATATGCTTCTTTTTTCTCTCCTGATTTGAGTGTTTCTGTTTGCACCTGGGCCCCCTCTTAGAACCTGGGTAATGCAGTAAAATCATGCTCCATCCTAAGGGTAGGTAGTGGTTAATGGTATTGAATCCTCAGTTAGAAGTCCCTTTGTTTCCCCGACATAAGTCTTGGGAAAGTAAAGTGCTGAGCTATGGGTGAGTTTTCTCCTGACTCCTCAGTTTGAAGTCTTTTTGTTTCCCTTACATATATCTTGGTAGGAGGAATGGGGCAAGGTATCTACATTGTATCATCCCCTTCCTTTGCTACTTCTTCTGAGAGAAGAGTTAGCTTTGAAATGAAGGTCATGATAATCTCTGGTTGGAGATTGTCTGTCTTGGTTCCTGTCATATTTTGCTGGTTATTTTTAACTGGCAAACCGCGATAAGCCACGACGCTGAGGTATACCTGACACGTGCCTGACAGTGGGGCAGTGTCTCCTATTTATAGGCCACAGGAAACCGGCAGGATCCCTACTATTGAGCATGAGCATGCACATGCTCACTGATTGTTCTTGGCCGGATCCTGGCCGATCTATGCCACTGACATGCTCACTGATTGTTATTGGCCAGATACTGGAAGATCCATGCCTTTGACCAGATCCTAGAAGATCTAAGCCATTGAGCATGCACATGCTCACTGATTGTTGTATGTCTTAGATGCAACAGGGTTTTGCACATGGGGTGTGCATATACACAGTGGGTTCCGTTCTAGTATAAATAGGGACTTGGTGGCAGGGATGAGTGGCTCTTCCAATAAATAGTATGGCAGTAGGAGAAGAGTTTCCAAACCCATTCTAATACTGTAATTAAGCTTAAACTTTCTGAACTTGAAATTGTGCATTTTAAAACAAATTTCCCCCCATCTCCGATCTTGTGATTTGGGTGGGGAATTTTCGTAAAATAAGACATTAAATTAGTCTGGCCTTAGAGTACTAGTGGTGGTTACATGGTAAGAGTATTACATATTACGACTCATAATCTTGCATTAAAACCTATTAATTTAGATGACAATTGGCTTATTCTTTACAGGCTGCATGGGACGTATGTTGTATACCATAGCAATCCCAATTTGATTTTTCAGGGACTATCCAATCAGTGCAATTGTCCTGCGGCATTATCTAGATATTGGAGAGAATTACTGCTTTGGACAATATGGCCTCGCCACCACTGCTGCCACTTTCGTCATTATTTTCTGTTGCATGGTGATGGTCTGGGAACCCATTCTCTGTGTTTGTCTTTGTTATTATTGTATTCACTTTCATAATTGTTACAATCGCCATACATATGTCGCAGCCAGAGCCAAAGCTGGATCATGTGGTGCCTGTTTATAGGGCCGTAAGAACGAGATATTATTCACACAATCACCACCGTGATTACCGATACCTCCAATCCTGCATCTGCGAATGGTTTTCCTCCGTCAAGTAACGGGAAATGCTGCTTGCCCCATTGGTGGCACCATGTGCAACCAGTCTTGGTTTCGTCCCCGTGGGTCACTAATGCACCATTTGTCTCTGTCAAAGTTGTCCATCGCACTATTGTTTTCACAGCAGTCCTGATCATTGTCATTACTAATCTCCACTAGATTGTTTGTCAACCAGCAAAGTTCTATCTGGGAATGAGTGTAGGCCAGCGAAACTTACTTGTAGGCAAAAGGACCAATTGTACAGGTTGAATAAAACTGCGGGATGGGGGATTGTCTCTTTTACATTTGAATACAGGCATGTATGGCTGGCGATGTTACCGTGAGTGGAACCTGACTTTATGTGGAACAAATCTCCCAGGTTGTAGTACACACAGCGCATGTCTATTCTTTCATTAGTGCCCAGACCACCTGCATGATTAGCCTTCTATTCAGCGACAAGTCAACATCATTGGCCAGTACCATAAGATGTTTTACACTCCTGTCACTGCAGAGACTATGACAGAGTGAACAACTCGGATGCATATATCACTGGCCGGTGGCACTTACGGTTTGCAATTTAGCCTTTTGATTATTAAGTTCTAATGATTGTCCGTAGGCTTCAGTGTCGATGACCATTTGCATCTCTTGCTATGGGTTATATTCTGTATGTGGCACATACTGTTTTTATCCATGTGAAATAAAACGCAAATTAGCTTGGATTTTCTTGAATATCCAAGCTATTGGAAAATTATTCAACCTATACCAACTTGGATTTCCTTGAATTAGCTTGGATTTATGTAGCGGCTTGGCATCTTGAAAATCCCACCTCTCAGAATTCAAGCTAGCTGGGATTTTCTAGGACTTTTTGAATGACATCATGAAAAAGTGCAAGCTTGTTGGATTTGCTTGGACTTTTCTTATTTGACAGAATGCAAGCTAGCTTGGATCATGTAGGGGTGACCTTGATCTGGTAAATTGGCGGGAAATTTAAAAAGTTTTTTGTAAAAAAGCAAACAGTACATTCATTGCATTGATCATTACCAGCTATGGATATATAGAATATGATAGTTTGGAAACACTGACAGTATTGTTAGATAGAATGTTTAGCATCAGTAACCTTAAATGGAAACAGAACTGTATTTTGAGGTATGTATTCCATTGATTTCCAGAGATTTATTCAGAGTTACCAGATTTGGTATAGCTTTTTCAGTTCTATAGAAATAATGCAGTGATCATGACTTTCTAAATAATATGGTACATTAACACTCTCTGTGTATAAGAATAACAGACAAATCAGTCAGAACCTCATACATTGTTAATGTCTGGCTGAACTTGTATTTGTTATTGAGTATTACATGTAGCTAAACTCCCATGAAGGTGATTTTGGTTTTCAAGCATACCGGTATATATTTATAAATCTCTGTGTGGCAGCATTTATGTGTACTGCATGCATTTTATGTTAATGTCTAACCTATTTCAAAAGCGAGGATTAGCTGGGATTTTCTTGACGTTCTAGATCGATAGCTGGGACTTTCTGGAATAAAATCCAAGCTAGGTGGGATTTTCTTGAATGTTCAAGCTGGCTGGGATTTTCTTGAATGTTCACGCTAGCTGGGATTTTCTGGAATAAAATCCAAGCTAGCTGGGATTTTCTTGAACGTTCAACCAAGCTGGGATTTTCTTGAACGTTCAACCAAGCTGGGATTTTCTTGAATGTTCAAGCTAGCTGGGATTTTCTTGAATGTTCAAGCTATCTGGAATTTTCTTGGATTTTACATTAATTAGGCCTTTCTTGGATTTTCTTGAATTATCTTGAAATTTATGTGGCCAATACCAGCAAGCTAATCCAAGCTATTCCAAGTTATTAAAAGCTTGGATTAGCTGGGATTAGATGGTATATTCAAGCTCCACAGAACTTGGATATTCATGAATATCCAAGCTTTTTTTGGCCTGGGTATCTCTCATAAATGAATTTAATTCTTCTGGAATATTCTTGACATTGTTCAATTCATTCTGTTAATCAATGTCTTGGAGAATACACTCTGTGACACAGGGAGGATAAAGTGTAAAATCAGCAACTCAGCAAATGGTAATTAAAGGAACGTACAGCTTGACCTAATTGAACACAGCCAATGGCAGGCATCTTTCTAAATCTTATCTTGTCACAATTCATGATTAAGATGATTCTTTGCATTTCATTTTGTGGATGAATTTGCCTCCACAAAGATCATGGGACCTAAATCGTCGGGTAATCAAAATATTTGTCTAACCAAAGTTTTAAACCAAACATTACTGCAACGACAAAAAATTTGATAAGACTGCTAATAATGATATGTTCGAAATGACTACTCGGGCAAAAGCCAGCACTTCTATCAATAATGCCGACTTGATCATAATAGACTCACGCTATAGTATGCCTCGCACCGATTTTATTTGACTAACTATATATATATATATAAATGTAAAGGTTGAAAATAGGTTCACTTAAACTTAGTTACAAACTGTAGCGAGGACTGTCATATACACTTCTTGCTTATTTAATCATATATCGTTATACAAGTCCTATGATGCTAGCCACTTTTGCCAGTTGTGGGTTCGATTCCCTGTCAATTAATCATATATCGAATGCTTTGCCAATGAATGACTTAACTTGAGTATTGTATCCTAATATCCTACTACATCAATTTGTCTTTGGCTAAACAATAACTTTTACTGTCACAAATTTACATGCATCTTCTACATGTTTTGAACTGCTTCCAGAGATGCGTATTGATATCTGCTTATATTCAACTCAGATGTGCATGCAGTGTTGATTGGTAAAGCAAACGTGGCATGGTTTGTAATACACATATTCAGTAATGCACCAAGAACCAAGTGTAACCAATCAAACATGGAAATTTTTTACCAAACTGCAGATAGTCTGATCTTGAAATTTATTTGCAAATGAAACTAGTAATGATGCATATAGTACTCTTACTCTTGCATAGTATATAACTATGCTGTAAAATTGTGTTGATATCTGGGGAGCTATTATTGAAAATGAGTGGTCCATAAACAAGAGGTATCAGAAGATACCAAATATTTTTCATTTCTAAACTACCGCAGGATCTGGTTGCCGCAGGAGCTGGTCTGCCCCGGACTACATATTTTGCGAAAAAATAATGTTCAAGCCATGTATATATATAGAATTAGATTGCCCATGTGACCTCCTGGCCACTGCCCTCAAATTGACTCAAGAACAAAATAATTTGTTGTACTGCAGTCTACTAACTACATGCTTCAAAATGATATGTGACATGACGACATTTGATAAAACTTATTTTCTGCCCACCATTTCCCCCACCCCTGCCCCTGTGGGGGGGGGGGGGGGGGGTGATATAAAAATTCCAATTCGTCATGCACACCCCTAGCTATATGTGTAATCATGCCGAAGGTTTCAAGTTTCTATGTAAAATGGTCTAGGAGTTCCACTACAATCGATTGGGGCCCAATTTTGACCATGCCCCTTACCCTCAGTTTGACCCAAGATCAAAATAATTCCTTGAACTGTAGTCTACTCATCACTGGCTTCAAAATAATATGACATGATCACCTTTGGAAATTTTTTTAATATTTTTATATCCCTGGGGTCATACCAAAATTCCCAAGTGTCATGTAGATCCCTGGCAAAATGTGCAATCATTTCCAAAGTTTCAAGTTTCTATCTGAAATGATCTAGGAGTATTCGCATTACAATCGATTGGTGCCCAGTTTTGACCATGCCCCCTACACTCAGTTTATCCCAAGGTCCAAATAATTTCTTGTATTGTAGGCTACTCATCATTGGCTTGAAAATGATATGCGACATGACAACCGTTGGAAAATTTTTATTTTTTACCCCATATTCCCCACCCCCAGCGCTGTACCCCTGGGGTCATACCAAAATTTCAAAAGTGACATGCACATCCCTGGCCATATGTGCAATCATCACCAAAGTTTCTATCTGAGATGGTCTAGGAAGAGTTGCATTACAATCGATAATTACTGACCAATCCTTTTGACCCCTGGGCCCAGCACCGGGGGAGTGGGGGTGGGGTCAGAACAAAATTCTGAAAGTGTCATGCACATCCTTGCCCATATGTATAATCATCTCCAAGGTTTCAAGTTTCAAAAGCAAGTCTGCTGATTAAATTGTCATTTTAAAAAAACTTAACCACAGCATAATCCATAAAACCTGGATGCTCAAATTCAAACAGCAAAAAAATTTGGGGAAAATGTGAAAATCACTATTTTTTTCAAATGGACAAGTCCTAAGCATGGCATAGACCACTTCTGTAAAGTTGCATTGAGATCAGATGAGTCATTGTTGAAAAATAAGTTGATTGAAAACGTTAACCAAAACTGCACCGGCAAAATACATGAAAAAATTCCAAGTCCAAAACCGTGGAAAAAAAATTTAAATGCCCAAAAATTTAATTTCTTGTTATGTAGATCAGATCCCTGTATAGTATAGATCACTTCTGTAAAGTTTCATTGAGATCGGATGAGCCACTGTTGAAAAATAAGTTGATTAAAAAACCTTAACCAAAACTGCACAAATGACGGATGCCGACGCCAATGACGCCGACGCCGCCAATGCTGCCACCATCGGAATTAGTGACAAAAAACGACAAAGCTGCCTATATATTGCAGCTACAGTACATTCACGTTTCGAAATAATCAGATTTTGGATTGAATAGAATATTGTACATTCTGCGGAATTAAATGTTTCAGCTGTCTCCTGTTTGCCACAGTGACATTGTCCTTTGATTGTGTGACCTCAATGTTATCATTCTGCCTCCTAATAGTATAGGCAACCATGTATTCAATTTAGTACCAATAGGATTATCCAATCCTGAAATATAAATGTAAATGATTTGCTAAATGGAAAAATTTAATATTGAAAAAGCAGAAATTAAATATCAATGTCAGAATGGCATTGACCTTTGACCTAATGATTGCACTATCATCATGCTGCCTCAGTATGGTATGTGAATCCATGTGTCCAAGTTTGGTTCCAGTAGGATTAAGCACTCCTAAAATATAGTCAATCACAAAAAACTTAACAGACATGACATATTTTAAATATCAAGACTACAATGACCTTGACCATAGTTATGTCACTATCAGCATGCAGTGCCCTTATTGTATAAGGAACCATGTGTCCACAATTAGTTCTGGTAGCATTAATAATTCCGAATTATTAATGTAACTGATTTGCTAAATGGAAATAGGAGCTCCGCAAGAGGCGCATAATACACGGACATGATGACAAACCAATGAATGAAGGCTATTAGAAAATAGCAATTTCTGCCTCAGACGTAGACCAGACATACAATGAATTTTCAAAGCGATCAGCTAAACGGTCATAGAGTTATCATCTGGAAACCAATTTTCTAGATGGCTACCATATTGGATTTCGGATCATCTTCAATTTCTAAGAATTTTGTCCTCAAACAAACTCCAGTCATACCCTGAACTTTCAGTGATCAGCTAAACAGAAATGGAGTTATCATTCAGAATCACTTTTCAAGATGGCCGCCAGTCACTGGATTCAGGATCATTGTTAATTTTGATGGGTTTCTCCTTCAAACCTAGTCCAACCACAATATGATTACAATAAATGGTAACAGAATTATCATTCGGAAACCAGTTTTCGGATCAACATCAATTTCCATAGGTTTCATCCCCAGACAGTTCAACCACCCTATCATGTTCCAAAGCGATACAATAAATGACCTTGGAGTTATCATGCGGAAACCAATTTTCAAGATGGCCACCGGCGGCTGGCCGGTATTTTGGATTTGGGATCAGCGTCAATTTCTAAAGTTTTCTTCTCCAGCCCTAGTCCAACAACCCTATGAAGCAATCCAATAAACGGTAACAGAGTTATTGTCCGGAAACCACTCTGCCACCCGCCCGCTTGTCCGCACTTGCACCGGCCAGATGGTACCCTCATATAATAGTCCACAAAAAAATTAATTTAAATTTAATTCAAAAACTTAATGTTAAAATATAATCAAGTTTAGTAGAGGTCACAGTGCCTTGACCTTTGACGTTGTGACGTCAATGTCAGTATGCTGCTTCCTAACATAATATCCAAATATGTATCCAAGTTAAATTTCAATAGGATAAACCAACCCTAAATATAAGCTGAGATTCTTGCTAAATGCAAAGAATTAACATTGAAAACACAGAATTGTATCAAGGTTACAGCGACCCCTGCTCTTTGACCTTGTGACCTCATCATCATGCTGCTTCCTAGGCATATAAGCAACCATGTAGGCAAGTTTAGTTGCAATAGGCTTAACCTATTTTGAAAGATAAGCTGAGATGTTTTGCTAAATGCAAAACCTTAACATTGTTGGCGCCATCGCCGCTGTCCGAAAAGCGGCACATGAAATCTTTCTGCTCTGCAGGCGAGAAGCAAATTATTGTATCGCTTCTTTAACTACCTCATTGTCAATTATAATAGTTTTAATTAAATAGTATTAACTGATTAATGGTCAAGCTGGCTAAAAGCGGCTTTTTCTGTGGCTTTTTGTCATGTCCATTTGCAGAGCAAGAGAAGACTTTAAATTTACCACTGGAATGACTGGCTGAATTACAGAGGCCGGAATCATTTCTGTGGTAATTTTCAAAAAGTCTTCTCTTATTCTGCAAAAAAGCATTTTCTGTGAGAAAACTTCTTTTTTTTTTTACCATTAAAGGTTTACCTCTTAGATTGTTAAATTTCATTTGACCTCTCATCTAATAAGTCGTGTTCATTGTGGAAACAATGTTCTATTAAGTATTTATACACTAATTCTGTAGCAACTAAACATTTGACATCCTGGCAACATTCATGGCTCAAATTGTCCAGACCTGTTTATGGCATCCGCCTCTGTCAGCTTTACGACATGGATCAATCTGTTGACAGAGCAAGCCATCACCCTCGTATCCTGGACTACACACGCAACTATATTTTAATAAGGAAGAAATATAAAACTATAGGTAAGAACAATCAAATGATGATCTGTCTGTAAAATACACCACCTTAGTGTTTTACTCCCAGCAGCAACCGATTATCCAGTAATGGTTAACCCTTTAAACCTCAAATTTGTTCAAGAAAATCTTAGAGAAAATGTCCATTTGCAGAGCTGGAGAGGACAATTTTTATAAATTTACAACTGGAATGACTGACTCAGTTATCGAGCCAGTATTTCCAGTGATAAATTAGAAAAAATAGTCTTCTATTGGTCTGCAAATGGACATTTCTCAAGGCCACTGCAGAAGCCGTTTTTGGCTGATATGAATGTTAAAGGGCTAAGAGTGGTAAAGAGAATTAAAATTCTTTGCTTTAAGTACTTACTGTCAATTTACATGGTAATCGCCCGATTGCTGCCGAGACAACATATTCCAGGTCTTATATCTCCCAACCTGCTAAATATTGTGAAAACTATTTGACGGAAAGTTGTTGGTGGCTGAGCCACCAATAACTTTCAGTCAAATTGTTTTCAAAGTATTCAGCAAGTTAAGAGTTCTTGTTCATTGAAATTATTGTCTGGTGGTTTGCAGCAGCGAGACAGCTAAGAAAACTATATTCATTGGAAGATTTGCCACTGGAATGTCACTGCTTTGTCATCGAGAGAATTTCAAGTTGTGAATTTTCAACTAGAGGCTTGGATCGAAAGACTTTCAACCCATCACCTACTTTGCATATGGCTTGACAAAGATGTCATCTACTGGCCTGCAAATGGACATTTCTCAAGATCACTACAGATGCATTTTTTGGATGGTGTGACCAATAGTTTGCTCACAAACACACTTGATGAGATAGCGCATTTGAAAATTTGAGTGCTTGCACTAAATTGTAGCATCTTAACCGTGAGCTTGAATCTAGTAGCAATGGACATTTCCACTTTATCCATCTATCATATGACTTCATAATTAACTACGTTAGGTGTAGAATGACATCATAAACAATGACATCATTATGACATCATAAATGACGTAGATAAGTATGCATAATTGAAGATGGACTATGCGTTGTTGTACGAATTATGTCTTTATTAGTTAATAAATATTCTGTTGAATCTTTTGAAACTAATTTGACTGGGCACCTATTTAGCAGCTTATCTTCATAGTTTTCTGGAAATCGATAGTCAGGGAGTTCAGGGATCGATCGATCCCAACACTTAACTAGAGGTGCCAAATTTTTTTTTTAAAAGCAAAAAACTGGAAAAGTCGATTCTGCCCTTGCGTGCTTAATCACATTGCTCACAATGATTAACTGCTCACTTCCACAGATTTAGTTGCACCATGACGTATGCGTGGTCATTCAGGTGTAACAGTACACTTGAACATGCATTGTTTGTCCCCAGGCACTCCTGCACCCTCTTGCATTCTTAACCACTACATTCTATATTTCACTGCTTGTTTCTGTATGGCATCGCTTAACTTGTTGTGGCGCTCCAAAACGGCTTATTCCCATTAAGCATAGATGATAAAATATGTTGATAGCCTTTCAAAGTAAGTAAACTTTTTTGTATCAGGGAATTGTCCATTTATAATACCAAATATTGTCCATTTCATTAAAATTCCCTCCTTACTTTGGCTCTCGTTCATTCTCTACACACACGGCATGAGCATGACAAGAAAGACGGTAACCGCTTTGACGACATAATGACACCTGACGATCACAGTTCTCGCCTGTATATCCGACCAAACAAGTATTTGGATTACACCGCCCTGAACCACTTGGTCCACTATCACAACGTCCAGAAAGGCAAGTGCATGCTGGGGAATGAAAATAAACGAATTATGTTAAATCTTTCTTGATAGAACAGTTTTACATTGTGGGGCTAAAGGATTATGGACCACCTATTCATCCTTTTCTGATATGATGGTGCCCTCACTTTAACTCCTAAAAATACAATCCCAAAGGCATCATATGGTGTCCAAAAAATTGGCTTTGAATCCCAATGACATCACAGCTCTTAGCCCTATAACACTCATATCAGCAAAAAATGGCTTCTACAGTGGTCTTGTCAGTCATTTGGCTCAATAACCGAGCCAGTCATTCCAGTGGTAAATTTTCAAAAACAATCTTCTCTTGGTCTGAAAATCAACATTTTCTATGAGAAAATTGAAATTTTGTCAACAAATTTGAGGGTTAAAGGGTTAAATAGCCTAGATGGTGTGTGTTAGTTCAGGTGTATCAGCAAAACAACCTCTGATTGGCAAAAAGTAATTTCACCAGGCAATATAAAACCCTGGTACATTATTCATATCAATCTTTATGTTCAGTGCAACAATTCATGTGATTATGTCAGAAATAAGTTACCAGATTGAGCAACATTTGTTTGGGTGTCAATTTTATATGCCAACTTTGGCATGTTTGGAAGACTTGTGCCACAAATTCTTGACAATACACCTTTCCCACATGATTGACGTCATTATGCCGGGATTCCCCTAAATCGACGCTCGGAGCAAAACTGCTGGCTGGTAATGCCACCAACAAGCAGCTGACCCGCATTGAATTACTAATACACTAAAATACACCACAATTTAAACCATTCCTATGATAAACTACAATCATTATCTTATTAACGTCATATATCATTGGAAAGCGCATTCAATTGCCGAAACATTAATGCATTATTTTTTATATTTTTGTAAAGTTTCCACCGAGTTATTTGTGTATATAAAATACATCATTCGACCTAGATTCATTACATCAAGTGGACAATAAGTATTTTAAATTGCATTCAACTGTATTAAAATTAAATTTTACAAAACTATAAAAACTAATACAGAAATGTATAGAAAATTTACTTAGCTTTCCAATGATGTACGACTTCAATAATTTTATGAACAGTTTTTCATATAAACTGCTTAAACTGCATTGTATCTGAATCCTGCAGTAAATTAATGCTGTTTGTGCGCCGGCTATCGCAGTTACCAGCCAGAAGTTGCATGCACAATGCATTCTGGGAAGGTATTTTACCAAAATACGCTAATGTGGGAAAGGTCTATTTAAATCGACTTGAGGCAGGATTTATCTGAAGATAGTTCTAATTTAGTGATTCATCGTTGGATGTATCTAATTTCTTCATTTGTATTGTGAAAACTGTCATATATTGACCACTGATCATGAGTCATATTTTCTAAGATGCGACACCGCTGAATTCATTTCAGAGAATGGCAATGCAAGCTATGTAAACTATATTATCTGTCTCAATAAGCTGAAAATAAGTCAGATTTCTTAGAATCACAGTTGACTTCTGCATTATAAGCAATTTTATCATTTACCAACCTAATTGCAAAATAGTGAGATATTGACGAGAAACTTGGCATACAAAATCTTGGAATTTAACGATCGAGATATATCTTGTAACATTTGTTTTACTTCCGTGTTCAAGCCACTTCTGTGTTGTAACTTATTGGTAGAGACGCATGTAGCACTGGAATGACACAGTGGATTTAAGTTCTGAGCGTACTATAGATAAATCAGTCTTGTCCAAGGCAAAATTTCTACATGACACCCAATTATGTTCCAAATTTTTGTCAAATGTAGTGCACTGGATCATCGTCAATGGCTGGACCTTTCCAAGTCTATCCATCCATCATATGATGTCATAATCAACTACGTGACATGAATGATGACATCATGAATGACTAGATACAGTCCGTCGTTAATGCCTAATAGTCTGAAACGCTGTACGAATTGTATGTTCTTACCATTTAATAAACAGTCTGTAGAATATTTTGAAACTAATTTGACTGGACGCTGTTGCTGCCTTAGGCAGCAACAGCCCCCAGTCAAATTAGTTTCAAAATATTCAACAGCTTACCTGTGTATTTTTTTGGAAATTGATAGTCAGGGTGTTCAGAGATCGATCGATCCCAAAACGAGCGAGGTGTGGGTGGAGCTTAGCTAGAGATTGGCGGGGCATAGCCAAAACAGGAAAGGTCTATTTACAGGCCAAGTGAAAGCTGTTTTTGAAACTTTATCAGTGGAATGGCTCACAGCAGCCTCTGGTATTTAGGCAGACATTCCTGGGTGTTAAATTTTAAAAAACAGTTAATTCTCTTGGCCCACAAATGGACATTCTTCAAGACAGAAATTCATTTGGGAATTTATAAAACACATTATTTAAAATATGACATAGTTTGCATACTATTTGCAGCATTTACAATTCTACCCATTTTATTGTATGTCAGTTCAACCACTGAAAATATGCTAAATAAATTGGCATCGCTGCTGATTCGCCAATGTTTAACCCCTTAATGCTCAAATTTGGGGCACAAAATTTTTATATTTTTTTTATTGAATGTCCATTTACAGGTCAAGAGCATAGAATTTTTGAAAATTTATCACTGGAATGACTGGCTCAGTTATCGAGCCAGTCATTCAAGGGGTACATTTTCAAAAATTGTGTTCTCTTGGCCTGTAAATGGACATTCCACAGGACCATAGCATTAAAGGGTTAAAGTTTCTGATAATCTCAGTGGAATCCATCAGTCTCCCTTCATGGTGATAAATTCCTGAGGAAATCACTGCATATATACAAATGAAGAGTAATGACAACATCAAACAAAATGGCACAAACCACTCTTGCGCAAACCTAACTCATCAACAAGTGCGGCTCAAAATAGTACAGATTTAACAAAGTGTGGGCGATGGTAATATATATATAGTGATGCCAGCAGGACTTCAAGATCCATCTGGGAATCAAATATTGACAGATCAACAACTTGTTTGTGTTGATTAGAAATCAATCATTCATCGCCAATGAATACTTGGTGCGCGCCCACAAGGCCACGGTCTCAGATGACAAAACATTACCCATTTTAACTATTTAATGGCTATAAATGTGGTCTAGAAAAAAATATATTTGCATATTGAATGTCTAATTTACATGCCAAGAAGACTATTTTTTTAATTTAACACCAGAATGACAGTCATTCTAGTGGTAAATTTTCAAAAATACTTTTCTCTTGGCCTAAAATGGACATTCCTCATGACCGCTGAAGAGGCTGTTTCTATGGAAATCTTCGCTATGAAAGGATTAAAAAAGAGTGTGGGAAAACAATATCAATTTCAATGTCCGAGTGACTGGAACTGTCAAGCACTGAATAATGCATCTAAATGAATTGGAATAATTCTTGATATACCTAATAACTGAAACTGTCAGCCCTGAATAGGTAATATTTACTTAGTTTACATTGTGCGCAAACATTACCAGAGAAATTGCTGAAACATTTATATTGGCGGCCATCTTGATATTTGAACATGATATTACTGGAAGCTGTTGCTTTCTCAGAAACTAAGACCTGACAGTAAAATTATTTTCAAAATTTACATGTGGTATTAGGTCAAAAGGAACAGTCCTCAGCCAGGCACTCTGAAAATTCTTCAATTAAAGGATTGAGACTTCCTGCATGTGTGTTCCCGTAAACAAATATTTGATGGATGGATGGAAGCAGCAAGGATGGATGGATGGACAGATGGAAGGATGGATGGACTTATGGACAGACAGACTGGATGGATAGACTGAATGGATGGATTGGTGGGTTGGGGTGGATGGATGGATGGATATTTTCGCAAGCCTTTTAAATTGCACCTGCAAAATATTACATGGATTATCCTATGATTTCCCCGGACAAATTTGTATGGAAAGCCCTGGGATATCCAGGGTTTTTAACCTGGACAAGCACTGAAAAGCTGGGACAGAAACTGAAATGAATATCCGGCAATGTCTGGTCTCATTATCTAGTCTGGACAATCCTGGATAATTGTGCCCGGACAACCCAGGACAATTGTTAAGCAACCTCGGAAAGTCTGTGTATATTCTATATTTCTGAGGTTAATTAACAATTGTCCAGGATTGCTTGGACACAAATGTCTATGATTGTCAAAGCTAGATAATAAGCCCAGACAATCTCGGACAACCTTAGACATTCACATAGAAGTCTGGGGATATCCTAGCATTTCCGGGGTTCATTAGCCTGGACAAGACAGTTAGGACAGAAATTTGAACAAATGTCCAGGACTGTCTGGGCTCATATGTCTGTAATTATCCAGTCTAGGCAATATAAAAACCTGGACAATGCCGGACAACCTCAGACTTTTGCACAGGAAGCCTGGGGATATTCTAGGATTTCTAGGGTTCTTGTTTGGTTAAAGTCCCTGCGAAAAATTATCTGCAATTCCAGGGATATCCTAGGATTTTCACAGATAGATTTGCATAAAATGTCCAGGGATATCTTAGGATTTTCGAGGTTCTTTATCCTAGCCAAGAGCTGGAACGGAAATTAGAATGAATGTCCGGGATTGTCCAGGCTCATCACCTAGACTGGACAATCCAGGACAGGACAAGTAACCTTGGCAAGTTCAGGGATATTCTAGGATTTCTGAGGTTATAATATTACCAAACATCCTGGATTGTCCAGGCACAATTTGTCCGGGTTTATGTAGCCTGGCGGACAGAAATTGGGAACGAATGTCGAGGACTGTCCAGGCTAAAATGTTTGGGGTTGTCCGGGCTATGTAATGAGCACGGACAATCCCGGACAAACTAAGACTTTTGCATAGAAAATCTGGGTATATCCTAGGATGTTCTGGGTTCTTTAGTCAGGACAAGCATGGAAAAGCTGAGATACAAATTGGAACAAAATTCCAAGATTGTACACTCAGGCTATATAATGAGCCCGGACAATCACGGAAATCCTCAGATCTTTGCATAGAAAAAAACAAAATAAATATTACTATCTCTAATTTTGGGCCTGAAAGCAGGAGTACATTATAGAACATTTGACTACTTATTCATTATGTCAGACTATATATATATATATGTCTGACATAATGAATAAGTAGTCAAATGTTCTATAATGTACTCCTGCTTTCAGGCCCAAAATTAGAGATAGTAATATTTTGACAACGTTGGAAAGAGCTACCCCTGTGAAATATTGTCCAGGCTTTTAAACATCAGGATTGGTGCAAAGCCACCAAAATTTTGTACCTCAGAAATTCTGGGCTGTCCAGGCGTGGCTAAACCGGAAAAAGCAATTCCAGATTTTCAAAAGTCTAGGATTGTCTGAGGTTTTCCGGTCTTGTATGAACCCGGAAAATCCCGGACAATCAGACGTTCAAAAGTCTGGGATTGTCCGAGGTCTCCAGGCTTTAATAACCCGGAAAAGTCTGGACAATCCCAGAACAAGGTTTTCTGGGCTTGTATAAACATGGAGAAGCCAGGACAATTCTGGACTTAAATGTCTGGGATTGTCAGAGTTTTTCGAGCTTGCATAAACATGGAAAAGCCTGGACAATCCCAGACTCATGACTTAATCATTGAAAACTTTCATGTAATAGTCTGAGGTTTTCCGTATTCTTCCAGGCAGTTGACCTTTTGATCTGCTAAAGTGGTGGGAAAATGTTATGTCTTTGGCAGCAGACGACATTCAGTACAGTGATAATTAGTAATGTATTTATAATCAGCTATGGATACAGAATGTGCTTAGCTTTGAAAATGCTGACACGAGTTGTTAGTTAGAATACTTAGCACTTAACCCTTTAACCCTCAAATTTGTTCAAAAGTTTTTAAGATTTTCTCATAAAATGTCAATTTGCAGACCAAGAGAAGACTATTTTTTAACGTTTAATGCTGGAATGACTGGTTCGGTTATCAAGCCAGCCATTCCAGTGGTAAATTTTCAAAAATAGTCTTCTCTTGGTCTGCAAAAGGACATTTCTCAAGACAACTGTGGAAGCCATTTCTGGCTGATATAAGTGTTAAAGGGTTAAGTAATCTTATATTATAAATATGTGTATTGTTAGGTACGTATGTCATTGATTTTGGGAAATTTATTAAAAGTTACCAGTTTTGGTTCAACTTCTTAAATTTACTTTGAAATTGTTTTTCCCAAACATATACTATTAGCTTTGACTCACAGCTAGTATTTGAAGTAAATATGTCCGACAAGTATAATTAGTCTGAAAGCTTATAATTGTCAATTATATACAATAAAAAATCACATATAGATTAATTGTACACTGATGGC
This sequence comes from Chaetoderma sp. LZ-2023a, assembly GCA_034401795.1. Taxonomy (NCBI): domain Eukaryota; kingdom Metazoa; phylum Mollusca; class Caudofoveata; order Chaetodermatida; family Chaetodermatidae; genus Chaetoderma; species Chaetoderma sp. LZ-2023a. The sequence goes on from CM067371.1 coordinate 63,565,261, forward strand.
ATGTCTGGCTCTAATTCAATATATGGACTAAGAGCCGGAAATTATGCTTAATGCTGTTATAATTCTGACAACCTTTAACATTTCTAGTACACAATCACCAAGAAGATACTTTTGACTATATATGGACAATAATCTCCAGGCTAATGGAAATAAAAAAATTACCGGAACTTAAAGGGAAATAATATAATTTGAATTCAGAGTGACTGCTAGTATTGGCTAACCATTTCTGTGTGAGCTGAGGCAACAACATTGTTTACATGAAGATGAACACTTAGTTACATTACAACATGAATGGGAATGAAATTTAAGGATTGTTACGTTTCAATGGTTTACGAGAATTGAGATTTGGCATCAATTCAACGATATATGGGCACTAAAAGCTTTAAGTAACACGGTTGAAATCTCTGTAGCTGGGGTTGAAACATAAAAAGAAGGTCACACTGACATATGTATGCTGCGCTAAATATATGCGCTAAGCTTATACAATGCATGCATACGCCATGTTTGATTACTATAGGAAAAGCTCTTTAAATGACATCCTGGAATCAGCTTTTCTGACTGACTGACAAATGAACTAACTAACATTGCGGTTTATTGAGCTGCTATATGCATGATCAGTCTAAGACAAGTGTGTAACTCGACAAGCGCCACCACTCTTTCTTATGTAGACATGTCTGCAAGCACAAATTTATAACATGTGTCATTAGCATTTTGAGGAATTTTTGTCACTGTGACCTTGATATTTGAACTTTTGACCCCAAATTTATGACACTTCTTCAGGACCTGGCTTACCGACAACCTTCCACCCAAGGCTGGTCAATATATCTCCAGTAGAACTAAAGTTAATGACAAATTAGTTTTCAAAATAATGATTTTTTAATCTGGTTGCCATGGCCTTGACTTTTGATGACAAATTTATCACACATCTTAAGGACTCCACAGGCATGCTTAATTACCACATGGCTGATTACTCTATAAGCCGTTTGACCGGACTGATGGACTATTACATAGAAACTGACTAACTGACAAAGAGACAGTGAAGACGGCTTATTGAGCTGCTACCCAGAGCTAAAAATAACAGGCACTCTAGTGGTAAATTGTCAAAAATCAACTTCACTTGGCCTGCAAATGCTGATTGAATACCATAGTATGCCAAAATTCAGATCATCTTAAGATCTCAGTCACGAAAACCAAGCTATTCATATTGTCACTAAAAAAAACCCTACATATAACCCGATGCCAAAACATTAACTTTCAGAAACTTTCCAGCGATCAATATGACTGCTCCATACATATATTAGATTATTGGTGTCATGTTTTAAAAAATACATTTTCTCCTCAAAACCAGCTATTTATAAAGCATAGAATTTTTTGCCATAGGTGCGAATTCAGTTGAGCGATTAATTAGCTGTTAAAGCTCGAGTCATATACGGAACTAGGAAACTCTGAAACAGATTTTCTGAACCAGAAACAGAATCAAAAGCTCTAGATGCTTTAAAAGGAGGCAGTCTTGAAACTGAAAATCCAGAAGCGGAAATCCAATGACGGTATGAAACCTAAATTCTGTATAAGCACAAAATTTTGATTGGCACATTTCCTACAAAAAAATGCCCAACAAAAAACTGTGTGCAGCTCTTGATAATTACCGGACTGTTTGTCCAGCATCAAAACTAGATATAGATGAAGATGCCATGTGGCCCATCCCAAGGATTACTTGGCTTTCGGCAGTAGGAGACGTATTGGGGGCTCTTTTAAACCTCTCTTGTCGATATTGAAAGCCGAGACATATTTGTTGGCTCCTTATACATCTCTTTGAATACTGGAAGCAGGAGACTTATTGGTGGGCTCCTTAAAACTTCTCTTATCCGATATATCTTCCTTAGGAGGACTCACCTGTCGCGGAGTAAGGGAATGTGATTTCCCCACTTCCGGAAGCGACTATGCGATCATTCTGGTTGTCCAGAGATCACTCCGAACATTGCTCGCAATGGGATTTTGTGTCCAAGATACTAACATAGCCGACAAGATCTAATTGTCTAAAGCCTTAGTCAAGATGGACGCGAAATATTAAAATCTTTCCAAAAGAGTCATTACAACACCTATATTTACGTCACATTTTTTCAAAAAAAACATTAAAAAAAATACTTCAGAAGCCACAACAATCAATCCCTTGTATATCTCACAGACATACGATGGAATGCAGGACATGCACTTGGCACACATGTGGCAGCGAAACTCGCTGGTGTGCATACGGTCAAATTATGTGAATGAACATTACATAATGTACTTATAGCATCCTCTTAAACCGAAAAAGTAAATCAGAATAAGGCATAAAGACAGCAAAGCAAGAACAAAATTCTTTAACCCTTTAACACTCAAATTAATGTCCCCACTATTTGCAGACCAAAAGAAGACTATTCTTGAAAATTTACCACTGGAATGACTGGCTCCATTATGCAAATGGGCATTTCTCAAGACCACGACAGAAACAATTTTTGGATGATATGCGTGCTAACGGGTTAAAATATACTGATTGAAATGATAAAAGTACATGGCTTCGTATCCAAAATGGTGAGAAATAATAGCAAAAGCAAATCGAAACTAGCCTCCTGGAGGATAAGATTTCCTGAATAGAAATCATGAAATAAACCAACGTTTATTGTTGGAAGACTAAGGCTTAGAGGCACTAACAGCCTTAACATGGAGAATTATGAAGCATGATATATTCGTGCAAAACAAAATCACGATAACCAGTAACACATGTGACATTACAATAAATAAGAAGAATGAACAGAGAACAGAATAATATTCATAACTTACTATTAATCAGTGACCCCATGAGAGACATGTGTGATGATAAAGTTGAAAACTCTTGATGATTAACAGAAAGCAAGACTAAAAAACCTTTCTCTAGCGCTTTTTCAATCTTTTCTGGTAGGCAGAAAAATTGAAAGTGAATAATAAGCTCTTGTGCGTGCACAGTGACCCGTGTACCTCTCAGAGCTGTTTAGACTGGTACCAGTCTCTAATTGATTGACAATAAGGGAGTTAATTCATTCTAGAGGCCTAGAATAGATTAGAGAGGTATCGTTCTTCCATTAGGAGGCTTAAAAGCAAGGTTAAAAATCTTTTTCTGGTGATAAATGTAGATAGATTGATTTAGCAAGTAGCGATTGAAAATGGTACAGTTGTTTGTGGTGTAATAACAACCATATTTTGACCATAGTAATTGAACAGGTTATCATCCGGAAACCACTCTGCCACCCATCTACCCACCTGGACAGCACCAGCACCTCTTTATATTCATAGGGAAAATAGATATTGCCTAAAGGAATATATCTGCTAAATTTGGTTTTAATCCATTAGCAATTGACAAAGCATAGGGTTGAAAAGTTATCTTAATGAAGAAGAGTTATGGCCCTTGTTTAAAGGTGCAGACTTTATATTCATAGTTCCAATAGATATTTGAGTGAAGGAAATCAATTGATGACGCACATGTGTATTTTGCCCATAGGGTTCAAAACTTAAAAACGACTTAAGGAAACAGAGTTACGACCCTTGTTTAAGGCTGGGGCCACTTTATATTCATAGCTCGAACAGATGTTGCCTAAAGAAATATCTCTGCCAAATTTAATTTTAATCCGTTCATAAATGATGAAATGTGCTGCAAACGTATTTTCCACACAGGCTTCAATACTTTGAAAATATAGCAAGGGCCATAACTCTGCTATTTGTGGGCGTGACCACTTAATCTTCATAGCCCAAATAGATATTCACTAAAGGAACTTATCAGCCATATTTAGTTTTAAACCATTGACAAATGACAAAATGTGCGACAAATGTATTTTCCCCCGAGGATTAAATAGTTTGACAATATAGTAAGGACCATAACTCTGCTATTTGTGGGCATGACCCTTCATATTCATAGTTCAAATAGATATTTGACTTATGGAACATACCTACTAAATTTGGTTTTAATCCATCAACAATTGCAGAAACACATGTATTTTAGGATTCAATACCTAAAAACGACTTAATGAACCAGCTAATGACCCGTGGTTAAAGGCCTTCATATTCATAGCTCGAATAGATGTTGCATAAAGGAACGTATCTGCCCAATTTAGTTTTAATCCATTGATAAATGACGAAATTGTGCCTCAAACATTTCCTCCATAGCCTTCAATATTTTGAAAATATAGCGGGTGATTGCTCTGCTATTTGTATAGTAGGTGTGGCCATTTCATCTTCCTAGCCCAATATATATATATATATATATATATATATATATATATATATATATATATATATATATATATATATATATATATATATATATATATTGGGCTAGGAAGATGAATATTTTGAAAATATAGCGGGTGATAGCTCTGCTATTTGTACAGTAGGTGTGGCCATTTCATCTTCCTAGCCCAATATATATATATATATATATATATATATATATATATATATATATATATATATGACAAAATGTGCCGCAACTGTATTTTCCCCATAAGCTTCAATACTTTGAAAATATAGCAAGGGGCATAACTATGCTATTTCTGGGTGTGGCCACTTCATCTTCTTATCACAAATACATATTGTCTAACCAACATATCTGCCAAATTTGGTTTTAATCCATCAACAAATGGTGAAACGTGCCACAATTGCTGACAGACAGACAAATTGTGACTGACTATAAATAAGCTCACCTAGGTAAGCTAAAATGATTACATAAATAAGGCATAAAGCCAAACAAAGACAACGCAGAAGTCTCTAAATTAAAATAAGGTGAGGTGAGGTGCGAATATAGTACACAGAGCCATTGTTATCCCAAAAAGGGTGGCAAAAAAACCAATCAATTTGAATAGAACCTTCTGTAGACTATAAGAATTTTAAAAGGGAGAAATAAACTGGCATTGTGCATGTAATACAAGGCTTATGGAGGTAAAAGTCGTAATAGGGAGTACATGAAAGGCATATATTCTTAATAATAATAATAATAATAATAATCTTTATTTATAGAGGGTATATCATCAGTAAACTGATCTTCCTGAGGCCCTCCCAAACACAATAAACTATATACAGTTAAATAAGCAGCAAACACATACATACAAACACACTCATAAATGCACTTATACATATACGCACACACTGACTCAGTCAGTCACTCACACCTTCACTCACTCACTCATGACTCACTCCCTCACACATTTTATATTACATATATACATTAATATGAACAAGTTTCCATTAACTCACTGGATATGTCCGGGGAAGAAATGACTCAAAATATAATTTTCATCAGTTCATCATCCATAATACTGAGTATTCAGTTATTTAGTATATTAACCATTTTATGACGAAGCCGACCCAAACTGATCCCTGCAGTGGTCTTGAGAAATGTGCAGACTATTTCCGAAAATTTACTACCAGAATGACTGACTCGGTAACCGAACCAGCCATTCCAGGAGTCAATTTTCAGAAACAGTCTTCACCCGACCTGCAAATAGACAGTCACGATTTATTTTGACAAAATTTTTCATTAAATGGTTAATGTGAATTCATATACTTCTGAATATTATGATAGAATGATGATAGAGTCAGAGATTGTGTAATGCTTTGAGGTAATGCGTTCCAGAGTTGAACTGCTTTATATGTGTAACTCTTTTTTCCATAGCAAGATTTAAATTTCGGAAGATGTAGATGACCAAAGGTTTTTGAACGTAAATTAAGGGAATGTGTATCTTCTACATATTTGAACAAGTTCTTAATATAACTTGGAGTAAGGTCATTTAAGGCTTTATAAGTCATGCTATTTGTTTTGAAGTTTATTCTCTTAGCCAATGTAGTCCAATTCAATTGTTTATACAGTTGTTCAGTTGGTTCTCTAAAAGGGGCAACTAGTATTATACGAGCTGCTCTCTTTTGTAGTTTTTCCAGCTGGTATACTAATGTATCAGTTGAATGATAGTAGATGAGAGAGCAGTAATCTATATGTGAAAGGATGTAAGCTTTATAGAATAGATTCCTTTGTTCAACATTCATATAATTCTTGTTCTTTTTCAACATGTATATTAACGAAGAGACTTTTTTACAGATTTTACTTATGTGTTCTTGCCATGAGAGTGTACTATCAATGTGTAGGCCAAGGAGTTTATCCGATTTTACAGTATTTAAGTTTCCATTTTCAGTAGGTATTACAATATCTGTTGTTATGCTCTTCAATTTGTGATTAGTGCCAAGCATCATCAGTTTAGTTTTATCCTCATTAAGCAACATTTTGTTATTTAAACACCATTTCTGTACAGATTTCATATCTTTTGTTAACTGTTCTTGTATTTCAGAGGTGCTTCGGCTGTTAACATGCAAAGTAGTATCATCAGCATACATATCTATATTACTAGATGTACAGAGTGGAAGGTCGTTAATATATAAGATAAATAAGAGTGGACCTAATACCGATCCTTGCGGGACTCCGATGTGGGTTGATACATGTTTAGAGATCTTTCCAGCAATTGAGACATATTGCTGCCTATCGGTTAAATATGACGAAAACCATTTTAGTGATCCTGTTTCAAATTTATACATGGCAAGCTTTTGCAAGAGAATATTATGATTTAAAAGATCAAAGGCTTTTCTTAAATCTATCATGATAGCTCCTATGAGATCACCATTGTCTATTGAAAATCGCCACTTTTCAACAAGTTTTAATAATGCGGTTTCGCATGAGTGTTTTTGTCTAAAGCCTGACTGTGACTCATTCAGTAACCCATATTGACAGAGAAATTTATAAACATGATCATGTACATGGCGTTCAATAATTTTAGATATAGCTGGTAGGATTGATATTGGCCTATAATTGCATACATTGTCTTTGGAGTCCGATTTGTGTAGGGGTATAACTTTAGCATGTTTCCAGACTGCTGGAAAGACTCCAGAATCTATACTCTTGTTAATGATGCTTGTGATAGGTGGGGCTATGACATTTGCTGCGATTTTAAGAAAACAAGCATTAAGATCATCATATCCAGCTGATTTATTTGTCTTTAGATTTTTTAGTTCATTATGTACGTAATCTACTGAAATACATGGTATTTGAAATTTGATGCATTCTGGCACTTTACTATTTACATGTTTTCTTAGTTCACTAAATTCTGTAATTGCTTGTGGTATGGATTCAGCTAAATTAGATGCTACTGTACAAAAATATGTGTTGAATAGTTCAGATTGCATCTGCGGGTCCATAACTTCATTACCATCATTATCGCGTAGAAGGGTAGGACATTTGTTAGCCTTTGGGTTTATACTCTTCAAGATGTTCCATATATTGGCAGGATTGTGTTTACCCTCATCTAGCTTTGCACTAAAATAGTCCTTTTTAGATTTTTCTATCTGTGCCATAACTTTATTCTTTAAGTCTTTGTAGTTTGTAATATTTCCTGATACTTTCTGGCAATCTCTTTCTTTCATTATATTCAAAATATCCTTATTTATCCATCCTGGTTGACAAAATCTTTTAACTCTCCGTTCAATGATGGGTGCGTGCTTGTTTAGTATATTTGTGAATATTTTCTGCCATTTTTCAAGAGCCTGATCAGGGTTATTTAATTCATCCACAAAACTCCAGTCATATGCTCGAAGATGTTGGACAAACTTATTCTCGTCAAAGTGCTTAATGCTGCGATACTTAATAATTTGATGTACATTTTGATTCTTGGAAACTTTACTGTTGCGTACTGTGAAGACTGGATAGTGGTCACTACATGCTAGTGTCCCTACTTGTGTTGAATGATATTTGTCCTTGTTTGTTACATAAACATGATCTATCAGTGTTGCTGTTTTGCCAGTAACCCTAGTAGGTATATTTACAAGCTGCTCGAGATGATAAATTTCTGTCACTGATTGCCATTTAGTGTTTGCTTGCTTTAAAAGGTTAAAATTAAAATCGCCTATGAGTGTAATATCAGAGTTTTCTGAATAAGCAGCTTCTAGCAGTGATTCAAATTCATCTATCCAACTAGCTGGACTGTTTGGTGGTCTGTAGACACAGCTAATTAGAAACGGTTTCATTTTGTATGGTCTAATTTCTAACCAGGCAACTTCTATGTTGTGTGTTTCTAAGTCAGCTCGTCTAATATATGACAGGTTGTCAGCTATATACACTACAATACCCCCACCATCACGCTTAATTCTGTCTCTGCGCTCTGTATTATAGCCCTGTATTTCAATTACTGTGTCCGGGACTGTATTACTTAAGCAAGCCTCTGTGACACAAAATATTTGTAATTCTTTCCTACTTTTCTCCATTATAATTTTTAATTGTGAAATTTTGGGAACTATGTGTTGAACATTTAGGTGGCCAATACGAAGACCCTTACTATTAATATTGAAAGATGGAAAGTCAAGGGACATAACTGTTTCTATGAATTTGTCATTGCATCTCGTAAGTAGAATTGATTCCAGTGCATTATTAGAATTATTGTCTAGTTGACCAATTTCTCCACTGGCTATGCAGTAGGAGAAGACATTAATATAGTTTACAAAGCTATAGCCTACATGCATATAATCAAGGATGTTTATATAGTTCAAATATGAATTAGCATTATTATTATTATTATTATTATTATTATTATTATTACCACCACCACCACCACCACCATTACCACTACTCCCATCCCCACCACCACCATCATTATCATTGTTATTATAACTGTTATCATCATTATCATCATCATCATCATCATCACCACCACCATCATCATCACAATCACCACCACCACCATCATCATCATCATCATCATCATCATCATCATTACTATTGCATTCACATACATTGGTTTTGAGTGATTGATATCGATTACTGAGTATTATATTAGAACCATTTGGATGTACAATACACAAAGTAGACTCATCATTACATATGATAGATACTGAATTACAATTGAAAATATTATTAGAGGGGCTTACATCAGGAAGATCTACATTGTGTTGTTTCATACATAATAGAGTATCAGTGTTTACATTTGTGGTACAGTCAGTGGCAACATTTAAATCTATGTTAATATGTACATTACTGTCGCGGTTATTTATGCTGCTAGCATGGTAATTGTTCACAGTTATAGTTCTATTAAGGTTGATAGGCGTGAATACATCTATAGCACAAGCAATGTGGCTGGCGTAATATTCAGGATTGTTGGTTGGCACAGCTTCTTGACCACATTGCTAATGTACTGTACACCGGTTTGACTTATGGCCAGATTTGTTGCATCTCCAGCAGTGTACAGGCTGACCATGGCGACACTGTGAATGTTTGTGGTTTGGTTCACCACAAAATTTGCATGTTGGCTTTCTGATGATCGCTACATAGTCATTAATGCACTTTACTAGAACAGATGTCCCATATTTATTTAAGTGGAGTTTGTCCGCATAGTATAAGGAGCTGTCTATCAAACCAGGTTCATATAAGGAATAGAAATATCCACTAGACTGAATCATTGAAAAGTTATGGAAATGCTGTCGAACCTCAATATGCTTGTTAAAATTTTGTATGAAATCCTGTCGACCGCGAACATCATCACGTGGGCACAGCTGGCATACATGTATCGTACACTTAGGTGTAATCAAGTTCTCCATCGCATTAAGCGCATCACTTAATGCGCCATCACAATTGTTGGTGCCGGCCATTATAACAATATCCTTATATCTTGCAAAATGGAGTCACGAAAACCGGTAACACAAGTTACATAAACAAATAAAATACAAGTATAGAACAGTAAATCGAGAAAGATTTCGTAATTTATTGATCAAAGACTTCATTTGAGGCGTTATGATGATTAACCCTTTAATGGTCATACCAGCCATAATCGGCCTCTTATGGTCTTGTTAAATGTCCATTTACAGGCCAAGAAAATCAAATTTTTGAAAATTTACCAATGGTACGATAACCGAACCAGTCATTCCAGTGATAAATTTTCAAAAATTGTATTCTCTTGGCCTGTAAATGGACATTTAATAGGCAGATATTTAAATTTTCCTGACCAAATTTGACCATTAAAGGGTTAAAGATGTATCTCACTAATGTATCCAAAGATTAAGTTGAAATTTTTTCTTAGAACTTTTCAACGTCTTAATAAAGATGGGAGAAATTGAAAAAGTTAACCTTCTTGCTGTTAGCAAGTGTAAGCTGTTGCGCATGCACAGTGTCATAGGACAGTCACAGAGTTCATTAGACTGGTGCCAGTCTATTTCTGAATGACAATAAGGGCGTTAGTTCATTCTAGAAGCCTAGAGTTGAATTATGGAGTTGAGGTTCTTGGGGTATGAGGCTTAAAAGATAGGATTACATTGTTTCTGGGGGTGGGGGTGGGGCAAAATGTGGGTGGATTGAATTTAGCAATTAGTGATTGAATGGTATACTTGTTTGTCGTGTAATAAAACTCTTGACCTACTGGTATTGGTTATTTCGGAAACAATTTGACTGAAAGTTGTTGGTGGCTATAACCACCAACAACTTTCATTCAAATTATTTTAAGAATATTAAAAGGGTGAATAGATATAACCCCTGGAATATATGTCATCTGCAAAACTGCAGGAGTCAGACGGTTAAGAAAATGTATGCTATTGAACCTTTGACTCTTAACATTGTCTAAGACTATTAATTAATTCCCTCAGGATGAAACACAAACAGAATTGCTATAGTTTATACACCAATATTATGGTTTAACCGTATATAGGAAAATGTAATTTTGGCAGTTGGAGAATGTTTTGAAAGAAGTTCAAATGAAACTTGTTGCCAAATACAGCATCAAGTTTCATTCAAATTGTATTCAAAATAATCAGCGTCGGACTGTGACCAAATTAATTTGTTCACACAGGATTAAATCTGGTAATGTGACTCGCTCATATACATAGTGGTCACAACATTCACCCAAAACATTGTCCTGATAATGAATGTGGTGAGAATGATAGTGGTGGTGGGTGGGTGGGGTTGATGGTGGTAGTGGGACAAGCCATGATGGCTTCATGCACAGGCCATAATAAGATTAATGTACAACTTCCTGTTGATTTCAGTAAGATCACCGACAACACTAAATCAAGTGCAATTTATAGCCCATGTTAAATTACCCAGAGGCATTGTATATCAATTTGATGAGCCATAGAAATATATAGCGCAATATACTGCACTTACATGTAGATCTAAGACAATTTGTTGATTGGCTATTTAGTATTGGTTGGTGATCTCCAACAATGATGATCACAGAGAGAGAGAGAGAGAGAGAGAGAGAGAGAGAGAGAGAGAGAGAGAGAGAGAGAGAGAGAGAGAGAGAGAGAGAGAGAGAGAGATCCAGTCAAAAGTAACAAGAAAGAAAAATATCAGAGAATACATGCACTCTTCCCACAATGAGATCGACTTGGAAAATAGCTTCCCACATTACATTGCTCACCGCTTGGAAACTGGCTGGTAAACACAGCTGCTGATTAGCAATGCTCAGTATTAATTTTGCTATTAGACTCGATACAACGAACTTGTAGCAGCTTGAACTTCTTGAAAATGACACCTCTCAGAATTCAAGCTAGCTTGAATTTTCTAGGACCTTTTGAATCTCATCATGAAAAGGTGCAAGCTACTTGAATATTTTTTAACTTGTATATTCACTTATGCTACCTGGGATTATCTGGAATAGCTTGTAATAAGGCAAGAACCGGTTCTGTAGTCATGTAGAGGCGACATTGACCTGGTGGGAAATTTAGTCTTTGTAAAAGGGCAAAAATTACATTCATTGCATTGCTCATTACCAGCTCTGGATATGTAGAAATTGATAGTTGAGAAATGCTGACACTACTGATAAATAGAATGCTTTGCATCAGTAACCTTAAATAGAAAGAGAACTGTATTTGGAGGTGTGTGTTCTATTGATTTCCTGAGAGTTAGCAGCTTTCATAACTCTTTCACCTTTATGGAATTAAAACAGTGATCATGACTTTCTAATTAATATATGGTACATTAACAATCTCTGTCTATAAGAATAACAAACAAATCAATCAGAACCTTATATATTGTTAATGTCGCGCTGAGATTTTATTTGTATTAGATGCATGCAGCTCAACTACCCTGAAGGTGATATTGGTTTGCAGGCATGTATAATACTCCCTGTATGGCAGCATTTATGTGTTAGAGTATCCATCTGATGTTAATGTCCAAGCTATTTAAAGAGCTAGGATTAGCTGGGATTTTCTTGAATAAAATTCAAGCTAGCTCAGATTATCTTGAAGTTCAAGTTAGCTGGGACTTTCTGGAATAAAATCCAAGCTAACTCCGAGTATCTTGAAGTTCAAGCTAGCTGGGATTTTCTTGAATGTTCAAGCTAGCTGGGATTTTCTTGAATGTTCAAGCTAGCTGGGATTTTCTTGGATTTTAAGTGGCCAATACCCGCACGCTACCTGGGATTATCTTGAATGTTTAAGCTTTCTGGGATTTTCTTGAATGTACAAGGTAGCTCGGATTTTCTTGAATGTTCAAGCTATCTGAAATTTTCTTGGATTTTATTTTAACTAGGCCTTTCTTGGATTTTCTTGAATTATGATGGATTTTATGTGGCCAATACCGGAAAGCTAATCACAGTTATTAAAAACTTGGGTTAGCTGGTTTATTTAGCCTCCACAGAGCTTGGATATTCAAGAATATCCAAGCTTTTTGGGCTTGGGTATTATTGAAGTCATAGATCACAATTTTGAAAGATAAACCAATTCCCTTAACAGTACATTTATGGATAAGTTTTATATTTTGTAAAATCTTATAATTTAAAAACACATCCTTTTAATAATTGTCCATTTGATTTACTGAATCTTAACCCGTCTGAAATAAAATTCAAGTTATCTTGGATTTGCTTGGGTTTTCTTGAATATCCAAGCTATTGGAAAATTATTCAACCCATACCAGCTTGGATTTCCTTGAATTAGCTTGGACGTTATGTAGTTGCTTGAACTTCTTGAAAATTCCATCCCTCAGAATTCAAGTTAGCTGGGATTTTCAAGGACTTTTTGAATGCCATCATGAAAAAGTGCAAGCTACTTGAACTTTCTTGGACTTTTCTGATTTGTAAGAATTTAAGATAACTTGAATTTTCTAGTACTTTGTTTTGTCAGACATAAAAGAATCCAAGATACTTGAATATTCTTGAACTTGTATATCCATTTTTGCTAACTTGGAGTTTCTTGAATTAGCTTGGACTAAGGCAAGAACAGGTTCTGTAGTCATGTAGAGGTGAGCTTGATCTGGTAAATTGGTGGGAAGTTTAACGTCTTTGTAAAAAAAACCCCAGTACATTCATTGCATTGATCATTACCAGCTATGGATATATAGAATATGATAGTTTGGAAACACTGACACTACTGTTAGATAGAATGCTTAGCATCTGTAACCTTAAATGGAAACATAACTGTATTTGGAGGTCTGTACTCTCATGATTTGCTGAGATTTATTCAGAGTTAGCAGTTTTGGTAAAACTTTTTCAGTTCTATGGAAATAATGCATCATGACTTTCTAATTAATAAGGTACATTAACAATCTCTTTGTAAGAATAACAAACAAATCAGTCAGAACCTCATACATTGTTAATGTCTGGCTAAAATTGTATTTGTTATTGAGTATTACTTGTAGTTCAACTACCTTGAAGGTGATTTTGGTTTTCAAGCATATGGATTTATATGTAATAATCTCTGTGTGTACGTGTATGCATTTTATGTTAAGGGTCCAGGCCATTTCAAGAGCTAGAATTAGCTCGGATTTTCTTGAATGAAATTCAAGCTAGCTCGGATTATCTTGAAGTTCAAGTTAGCCGGGACTTTCTGGAATAAAATCCAAGGACCTTAGATTTTCTTGAACGTTCAAGCTAGCTTGGATTTTCTTGAACATTCAAGCTAGCTTGGATTTTCTTGAACGTTCAAGCTAGCTTGGATTTTCTTGAACTTTCAAGCTAGCAAATAACCCAGTGAAAATATTACAAACATAAAGACATACATTAACGTTTCAGACATTTGGATGCACTTTCTAATGGTGTATATTACTGTAATAACATTGTGATATTAGATTACATTGTAACTGGTTAAAATGTGGTATAGTTTAGTGTAATAATAACTCAATGCGGGCCAGCAGTTTGTCTACAGCTTTACCAGGTCTACTCTTAGTGCTGATTTAGGGGAATTATGGGGTATGAAACGTATATATAAATAAATATTGATATTGGTTTTTGATTGTGTTGTATTAATCAATACATTAATTATTAATATATTTTGATTTTGAGATGGCTTGTATAAAGATAGTAATTATGAATTTGCTGTTTATTTTTTTGAGACAACCAAATACAAATGATCAAAGATACCTTAAATTTTGAATACATGTAACAGAATATTGGCAATAGCTTAGATTATTTTTAGGTACATGTATTTTGTTAAGAAGTTAGCCCCTTTGTTTAAATTCTTTTGACTGTGGTTATTAGCAAACAGTGTTCAGTTTATGATACAAATGCTGCCAACATGTTTCTCTACTATCTGAAATAACCACATCTTAATAGTACTTAGAGGTCTTTCACTAAATCCCTGAGTCTCATGCACACATCTAATATTATTTATTATACAGGGCAGTGCTTTACTAACACCTGGTTTATGTAATACATTGTCCATTCTATTAGATAAATTTGGATAACTTTGACATTCCTCATCTGATCCGTTATTGATAATTATGTAGCTCTTTAGTAAAATACTGGTTTGCAGTAAATGTACACTTTATTATATAAATGCTGGCAACTAATATTTCTATTTCAAACCTTCCTTTTATCTCCTGCACATGGGCTGGTGTTATCATACACAAGGCATTATCTCCATATTGTTTTAAATAGTCGCATTTTAATATTGGTAAAATTCGGCAGCCTGCGCATCGGCATAACAATATATTAGCTTTCTTTTATCTTGCTACGTATATGTTCTATGCTTCATTATATGATCCAGGCAAATTCCTCGGATTCCAATGAGATAGAATAGGCTACGCCTGTACACTAACAAGTCATTGAATAAGTTACGTTTTCAAGCAAGACGTGTTTTCAACAGCTGGGGAATATTTTACGGTTTGTGAAAACTGCCGTTGATTCTCTGAAAGCCTCTAGATGCTGAGTTGCAAATCAGCCAGTGTCTCTTTTGTTCCTATTTCATAGGATGGGTGGAGGTTTTGAAAGCTGTTGCTGGATCTCCAGGCTGGATTACATCATGGAGATTTTTATTTTGCTGTTGCCGATAGTGTACGGTGTCGGTTTTGTTCTGAGAGGGGGAAACGCCAATCATTCTCTACTCGCTATTCAGAATCATTCAGCACTACTTCTGTGGGTGAGAGATGCCAATCATCCTTATCAGTAATTCAGAAGTGCAATTGTTAAGTTTTTTTAGTTTTGAGGACATTGACACGGTTTCGTGTTGCCGATCTCCGGTGACATGATTATGTTGCGGGTTGCTTTTACGGGAATGCCCAAGTTCGTGTTTCGCTATAAGGAATGTAGCCTTGTTCCGGCGGCCTGATGTTTTCTCGGAATTTGATTTTGTAACAACGCCTAGGCTCGTATTTCTTGCATCACTTAGTGCTCTAGGATGCTAGGGTGATTCGGGTGCCCGTTTTCTCACCATTGTTACGTGATGTGTTGTTCCCGATAGACGCGCATGATATAACAGCTACTGGCATATTGTCTGCTCGCATTTAGTTTTGATTATCGCGGGAGTTTGTTGAAGTTGCAATGAGTGAAAATACGGCTTTCGTTAATAATCTGCTAATGGATGTAATTCCGGGAAAACCTGGAAATCCGAATAGTTCGGCGAAAAATCAGCAGTTTACTGTCGATGTTACAGCTGACAGTGAGCCAGAGATAGTGATGAATATCGATCTGGCTGTTTCGGCCGAGGTTTCGCGCGATGCATCCGATTTGGCCGCAGTTTCTCGTCGAGAGTTTATTAGTCTTAAGAGCAATGTTGCTTCTCTGGCGGGAAATTTGGACAAACTTATTTCATGCATTACTTCCGCGATGGATGAGGTTTCCTCGAGTGACGAAGACGGGGAGGATAGGGAAGATGTGACACTAGCAAACCCAGAGGTAATTGCGTCGACTTCACGGGATAGTACATCGGACGTGGCTGTTAAAGACCAGTGTGATGTCTTGACAGATATTGCCAGGACGTATGAGAATAATGATTGTTGTGGGGAGAACATTGACGAGCAGTTGGCAGAGGTTATTGCTAAGATGTCTACCGTGAAGATGTCGGATGAAAGATTGAAAGATAAAAACTGAGTTATATGCTAGGCCAAGGAATTGTGAACTATTAACAGTTACACAAGTCAATGAGGAAATTTGGTCGCAGGTGAACTATAAAGTAAGAAATAGGGATTTAAAGGTCCAAAGAGTTCAAGGGCCTTTAGTGTGTGGGATAACGTCAGTGGTGCAGATTTCTGACATTTTGATTCGCGCTACTAGGGATGATGATCGGTTGGAGAAGGTTGTTGTGAAGGACTTGTTGAGGAAGTCGGTTGACGCATGTGCGCTTCTCCTCCATGCGAATCTGGAATTAAATATACAGAGGAGAGATCTTATTCAGCCAGAACTTAGTGCGAATTTCACTGGTTTAAAGTCGAAACGTATCCCTATCACTACGAAGCTATATGGAGATAATTTGATTGAAGATCTCAAGGCCATTGAGGAGACGAATAAAGTCCACAAGAAACTGGAGGGCAGGCCCACTTTTCAGCGACGGCCGCAGGCTAGAAAACGTTTCCACCCTTATGGGGGTCAACAAGCTAATCGTGACCGCAGTTCTGGGTATCGTCGCAATGACAAGAAATCTTGGAAGAATTTTTTAGGAAATTTTGGGGGTGCAACCAACAAGAAGGTCCGAGGCAACCCTCGAAACCAGCGGCCACAGAAGAACACTCCGATGATGCGCCGGAAGTGAGGAGGCATTTTGAGGTAGGAACAATTGATTCTGAAATTGTGCACTGCAATGCTAATCTGTTTAAAGCTGGCAGAATTAGTGAATGTTTTCGGGAACGGACTAAAATTACAAATGATCCTTTCATTCTTCAAGCTGTTTGTGGATATCAGATTGAACTTACCGAAATTCCTATTCAGATAAATGTTCCGAATCCTATAGTTTTCAGTAAGTCGGAGTGTGAGCTTATAGATGCTGAGTTGAATGTTTTCTTGTCTGAGGGTGTTATAGAGCGTGCAGAATTTTCTGATGGGGAATTTATTTCGAAAATATTTATAAGATACAAGAAAGATAACAGTATTCGTGTTATTCTGAACCTAAAACAATTTAATAAAAGTGTCATGTATCAACATTTTAAAATGGATACCATACACACGGTTGTTAATTTGCTTTCCGAGGACTGTTATATGGGATCGCTGGATTTACAAGATGCATACTACTCTGTCCCCGTTTGTGAAAATGATAGGAAGTTTTTACGATTTTTTTGGCTGGGTCAGCGCTATCAGTATACTTGCATCCCTAATGGGCTAGCGTCGGGCCCAAGATTGTTTACTAAGATGTTGAAACCTGTTTATGCCTCGCTTAGGGAGCAAGGTTTTTTGTCATCTGGTTATATTGATGATTCCTTATTATTAGGAGACACTTTCCAAGACTGTCAACAGAATATTACTGTCACTAAACAGTTGTTTACGCCTCTGTTGTAAATGGGGAAAAGTCTGTCACTACACCAGTACAAGTCATTCAACATTTAGGTTTTTGTTGGACTCTGTGAACATGACGATACAGCTAACAGAATCGAAAGTTGAGCATATTATTAATACGTGCCAGGAGATATTGGCCAATGATAATTTAGTGATAAGAAGGACCTCAGAGCTGATAGGCCTATTTGTATCATCGTTTCCTGCAGTTAAGTTTGGACCTGTGTTTTACAGGGAGTTGGAGTTGGACAAGATCTTTGCGTTGAAATGTAGCAAAGGGATTATAATGGACACATGCAATTGTCGGAGGATGGGAAAGATAATATTTTGTGGTGGAAAGACAATTTGGCTTCTGCATATAAGGACTTGACTATTGGCCCGCCATCGCTTGTTCTGACAACTGATGCTTCTAATGCTGGCTGGGGAGCAGTGTTCCTTGGGCAGCGAACAGGGGGTAGATGGAGTGCAGAGGAAAAGTGTTCTCACATAAATGTGTTGGAGCTTAAAGCAGTCTTATTCGGACTACAATCCTTGATTCAAGCCACCAACATTCACATCCTGGTCAGAATTGACAATTCTACGGCTGTAGCATACGTTAATCATATGGGAGGAACAAAGTCTTTGGAGTGTCATAAGGTTGCAAAGTGCATATGGTTTTGGTGTATGGAAAAGGGGATTTTTTTGACAGCTAATCACCTACCTGGGGTTGAAAATTGTGAGGCGGATGAAAAATCTAGATGTTTTAATGATAGAACTGAATGGTCACTCTGCGTTAATGAGTTTGAAAAAATACAGAGTCATTTTCGTGTGCTCTGTGATATTGACCTCTTTGCTAGTCGCCTTAACTATAAGATAAGACAATATGTTTCCTGGATGCCTGATCCGGGTGCGGTCGATATTGATGCTTTCACGGTCTGCTGGACGAATTATACATTTTTTGCTTTTCCGCCTTTCAGTGTCATACTGAGAGTACTGAAGAAGATAAGGGAGGATCGAGCACAAGGTATTTTGGTGGTGCCAGAATGGCGACAGCAGGTATGGTATCCTCTCCTCGGAAAGATGTCTGTCCAGACGCCACTTCGGCTGAAGTGGAGAAGGAGCCTCTTGACTCTTCCTCACATAGATCAGGAGCACCCTCTCGGTTCCAGTCTCCATTTGATGGTGTTCTTTTTGTCAGGGAAGCGTTGAGACTTAAAGTGGTTCCCGAAGACACTTATGAAACGTTTTTGCTGTCATGGTCGGTCAATACTAAGAAACAGTACTTTACACATCTTCGGAGGTGGGTTATGTTTTGTGAACTGTATGGATACATGAAATTTTCGCCTTCGGTTACCTCAGTATTAAAGTTCCTTCAGTATTTGGTGCTCAAAGAAAGTAGTTATAGTAGCATAAACATTGCTCGAAGTGCCTTGTCATCCGTTTTGCTTTTTCCGGACAACAAAAGCATTGGAGAGAATGAATTGGTTTGCAGATTTATGAGGGGGGTGTACAAGATGAAGCCACCGTTACCAAGATATAGTAAGACATGGGATGTTAATCTAGTGTTTAGTCTTATTAGACAGCAACCTTTGGCTCAATATTTATCTTTGTATGACCTCTCGCTGAGATTGGTCATTTTGTTGGCTTTAACAACTGCTCAGAGATGTCAGTCTTTGCAATTATTGGATTTGGACCACATGTGTAGAGATGATGAGCAATATACGTTTTACTTAACTGGGAAGTTTAAACAAGCGAGACCAAAGTTTAATGAACTAACAGTTGTCATACCGAAATATCCTAAAGACGTACGATTGTGCCCATACAACACTTTGGATATTTATCTTGGGAAGACGGAGCAAATTCGTTCTTCGCCACTGCTTTTAGTTAGTACTGTGAAACCACATAAAGCAGTTACCACAGATACGATTTCGAGGTGGTTAAAAAGTATTATGAAAGCTGCAGGAGTTGAAATGGAAATATTTAAACCACATAGTTGTAGGTCAGCATCTACTTCTGCAGCAGCCAGGAATGACTTGAACATTCAGACAATTTTAGATACTGCGGGGTGGGCGAGTGCCACAACATTTGCGCGGTTTTATAATAAGCCACTACTAAACGAAAAGGATGATTTCTTGAAATGTGTGTTGAGCCTGAAGTAGTCCTTGGAATTGCTAGTCTCGTCTGCCAACGGTTTTATGTGTCCGCCTCAGATGTAAATAATCTGTCATGGAATATTTATGTTGGGTCATGATCCTTCATGACAGTTCAATATTATGTCGATGGCTGATTTATTGATAGTTTGAGCCACTTATGGATTAATTATCTGCTTAGTGAGTGGATGCTTGATGAATCGGAACCATGGTGGAAGGTGATGGTTTGGTATCCTTAGAATTGGTGAGTAGAACAATTATTGTTTAATGATGGCTCTGGTCCATGTATGTATACATAAAGCATACATGTATTTATATGTATGGGAGTGTGGACCTGGAACTTGAGACATCTGTCTTTGAAATCTCATTGGAATCCGAGGAATTTGCCTGGATCATATAATGGAAAGATTGGACGAGACTTGATGATGTCCAATTCTGCATTATAGTATCCAGTCAAATTCTGTAGGAATACTATAATGCAGAATTGGACATCATCAAGTCTCGTCCAATCTGTCCATTGTACTCTTCCAGATGAGATATTCATTGTGCTTAATTGGGAGCAGTCTATTTAAAAATATAAGCTTAGGACATTACGCAGAAAATGCAATGTCAAAAGTTCTGAAATTCGCCTCCTGACATTATGTAAACTTAGGCAACGTGACCAAATTGAACATCTGCTAAGATATAATTAACCCTTACCACTCTGATGTCAATATTCTGTCTTGTACTCGGTCAATATCAAAGAAACTGGTGTACATTTTTCAACAATTTTGGTCGAAGATGTTGTGTCTACGACAGCACCATATCCGACCAAATTTGTAAAAAAATTAACATCTTTTAATTTAGTTTGAAGATTAAAATTCTGATACCAGAGTGATAAGGGTTAAATGTTGCTGGATGTTATTTACAAAAGCCATACTGTCAACTTAACTATTGATCTACCTCCACTGCGCAATGACAAATCACCTGCCAGACAAGATGAGCCAATCATACTGAAGCCAGCTTTAGCTGGGATAATTTGGAATGTTTATAAGCAAGAAATTTCTCGTACAGCACTGCACTGAACTGAATTTAGACGTAATAAAAAGTTGTCATTTGCTCTAATAATTTACAGAAAAATTCTTATTTTCTTTTTAAGGTAAGCCATGATTAATTTTTATAACAGAGTAAATAGGGACGAGCAAGAGTGACAGCTTTTAGCGGCATTGTTTTTGTTTTGTACTTTAAAATCAGATTTATTTATCTATCAGCTGCTAAGGTATTCGGCTATAATCCATAAGTTAAATCTATAGGTATATTTTGAATTGAAGAATGATTATACCAGTATACAAATTATCAGACATAACAAATAGCTATTTTGATAACCTTTCATACTTAAAATGCAAGAATTTTTAAACAAATTTTCATAAACTGATTTTCAGTTTACTACACATGCATGTTTGGCCACGTGCCAAGGATGCCAGAAGAGACACCAGCACAGAGAGCCCTGGAATTCGCCCTACTCGGAGCCAGCAAATACAAAGCCAGGAGAGGACGTCATTGCATAAATCTGCTAAGCATGCTATGAGGTGACCTAAGAAATCAGGACTCGGTACACTCAAGTCAAGAATGAACCTGAGGATGCTAAGGATTTCGGCTGAGGACAAGACACAGTGGGCAAAAGTGAAGAAGGACTGATTGCAGCTGTAGGATGTTTCTACTACTACAGCTGCAGAATCATATATACACATGCATTTGCTGAAGATATACTTATTTGGAAGTCAACCAATCTTGTGTAAATAATTCATTAAAATATTTTGGATGCTGTTGACAATGGGAGTGCATTTACAATTTTTAAAGTGCACATGTTTGTATATTAAACTTTCTATTTTTTTTTTAATATTATTATTAATTATTATTATTATTATTATTATTATTATTATTATTATCATAATAATAATTATTATTATTATTACATGTATGTGACATATCTTTGATTACTAACTAAGTGATTTTAAGAACTGAATGCATTTGATATAAGCCAGTGATAAAGAGTACTCTTCCCTTTTATATGGATGCACGCATCACATTTTAGAAGTGAAATGCATTATACGTGGATTTCACAATTTATGGACAATCAAGTTTATCGAAGAAAATATTTTGATAATTCCTCCAATCAATTATTCTTGATTTAGACTTAACAATTGAAGAAAATTGTAAAGCTTTATCTAGATTGGATTAATTGAACTGAAAGCAAACATCATTTGATTTATATATCTAATTCTGTCCAGACCAAATTATTTCCCCTGAATAGAATTAAAATTTGACCAGTATACGGTTACGCTAAATGTCTGGTTCGTTCATTCAGTCAGACAGGTGAATTCTTAAAATAACATATTGCATATGAACAACATAATCTGTGAGTGACTTTTCAACTCTATATTGCGCTGCATATTTCTTACACACCAGAGAATTGGTCTCTATAGCCAACGGTTGAAATGGTTAATTAGATCAATGAAGTTTCTGGTATACAAAAGCTTTCACATTTTTATCTACAATCATGGCAAAAGAAACAAAAGATTGGGGTACTAACTGTGAGTCAGTCATTCACAAAGAAAAACGAATTGTCTAACGCTTATCATATTGCTGGGAAAACACTAAATTGTTACCGAAATAATAGCAAAATCAGACTGGTGTACGTTTTGGCCGTTAAAGGGATGCTAATCCCATCTTAAATGTTGTATTGTATCGATAGATTATGGATTTTAGATTCCATATCATTCATTTCCTGTTATATCTTCTTATCTGTATCACAATTATCTGCTTTGTAATATCATGTAAATGTTGAACGGTGATCGGCACAATTTCTTTTCCTCAAGCGATAGTGCGTGATGTCATATAAGTGCCAATACATTACATTCTTTATTATGTATAACATTCCATTGAATATTTTGAAACTAATTTGACTGGAAGTTGTTGCTGCCTATGGCAGCACCAACTTCCAGTCAAATTAGTTTCAAAATATTCAGCAGCTTAGCTGTACAATTGCTTTTATACCATATTGTCAAACCATAGCTGGCACATCTATGACTGAGCCTATGTATTGAGGCAGACACGCTAGGTTTTTTCTGATTGGTTGAAAAGTAAATCATGACAGCCATCATAGGTTGTAGAAATGTATCAACATTTAGCTACTAAAGCCTTAATATCTTTCATTGTCGGCATGATAAAAATCTAAAATGTCAGGGATGGATAACAGGTGGCAAATTCTATCACATGAATCGTTAGTATATGATAAGGGGAGATTTCCTTTAAAAAGATGTGTTATCAGTGTTGTGACAGCAAGGCTTCAGGCGTACAGACCAGGAGACCAGGGTTCATGGCTCAAAATGGACTATCACACAATAAAATGAATACCAGTGTTATCACATGAAGGTAAATGGAATAAAGGAGTTTGTCATTTCTGTTATCTGTATTGATAGAATATTTTAAATGTCATCAAAATAAGAGATTTGCTGTAGTCATTGTCAATTTTGAGGCCCATGTACCATCTTTTAAAGATTTACTACTGGAATAACGAGACTGATGGAGCTCCAAAGGAGCATTTCTCAAGATCGCTGTAGAAATTATTTTTGACCGGGTTGATCAGTAACCATTTAACAATTGAAATTCCAGTATTTCAATTTCAAGATAACATACATGAAAGCTGTTGAATATTTTGGAACTAATTTGACAAATTCCAGTCAAATTGGTTTCAAAATATTCACCAAAATATTCCTTACATCATAGAGAATTTGTCAAGTCTGTGAAGGTTAAGGCGTCCATGGCAACAGGGTGTATGGCGTGTCATATTAGAAGCAGCTTCACTAATGAATAAACTACATGCAGTGTCATGAACTGTACTTTACACCCAATTGCGAACTGTCTATGGTGACAATGATAAACTATGAAAAATCTGACAAACTGATGGAAGTTCTAAAATGCCAGCCGTGCTGCTGCTTACAGAATTCTTATCGGCCTAATCACAAATGCTTAGAGTTCTTATGTGGGTCATGCAATCACAAATACTTAGAGTAGGAGTAGGCATTATGGATGATTATTCAGATTTCATAATTATCATGACAATTTTTTTGTTAAGTACAATTTTCGATTATATCATACAAATCACGGTAATGTGCAGGCATGGTGTGTATGGAGCCCTGTGTGAGTGTGCGTAAGGGAGAATTTCAATAATCTTCTTCACTCTCCTAGTAGAACTCAATGGCTGAATTACACCTGATGCTGATTTTAGTGAGGATCGAGTCCAGCATGCTAGGCCTATCAGGTCTTATATGCCTTATATAGAGGCCTGAGGTGGGGCAAGTGTCTACAAAGTGTACGCTGTTGCTATAAAACTGTTGTCCGCAATTGTCCGCAATGGACCCAATTGCATCATCAGTGGTTGGCTGCAGCTGTCCGCTTTGGAACAACGCAAATTATTATGACATCATTATGGAAGTTTCCCTTGTTGGCATGGTTGTCCGCAGTTGACAGCCCAGTGTGTTGGCCGCAACAGTAGTGAGCTGTCCGCCTCTGTGGTTGCCCACAATTGTGCACACAGTTAGGATATGTAGAAAATGGGTGCTGTTTATGTATGTATGATTACTGTATTCTGCGGCTGTAGTAGTAGAAACTTCCTACAGCTGCAATCAGTTCTTCTTCGCTTTTGCCCACTGTGTCTTGTCCTCAGCTGAAATCATTAGCTTCCTCAAGTCCATTCTTGACTTCAGTGTACCGAGTCCTGCCTTCTTGAGGTCACGTCGTAGTACGCTTAGCCGATTTATGCAGTGACATCCTCTCCTGGCTTTGTATTTGCTGGCTCCGAGTAGGGCGAATTCCAAGGCTCTGCACTGATGTCTCTTCTGGCATCCTTAGCACATGGCCAAACATCGACCATTTTTGCTGGAGGACTTTTACAGACAGCTGCAACGTATCACACATCTTGTATAGTGCATCGTTGGAAATTATTCTGTCTGGCCATTGGTGTCCACTGATGGTATGTAGGTGTTTGCGGTGGCAGGCGTCGAGTTTGTCTAGAGCTGCCTTTGGAGTTGGCCAGCTGTTACAGTTATACAGCATCAAGGATACACAGATTGCATTGTATAAATGTAGCCTTTTTATCAAGGGCATCTTTGATCTACGAATCCATAGCTTCCAGAAGGACTGGAAAGCTTTGTTCCCCATGATGCAGCATGCAGCAATGTTAGAAGTACTGCAAAGCAGTGAGCCCAGGATTGTACTTTTCCTCCATGGTTCGCCACCATGAAGTGGATTGTCATTTTCTTTAGTTTCATGCTTTGTAGATAGGTATATGTGAGTGAATTCTGTTTTGGATTCATTCATAAAAAGATTCTCAATTTTTAATTTGCTTGCAACTATTGGGAAAAGTTCATCAAGGGGTTTCTTTTCCTCGTCTATGAAGTCCACATTGTCTGCATATTCCATCTCTAGTGGCATACCCAGTATTGACACTGGTGTGTGTGCATGTGTGCGTGCGTGCGTGCGTGCGTGCATGCGTGCGTGTGTGCGTGCGTGCGTGCGTGCGTGCATGCGTGTGTTGGTATTGTGGACCTTTCCTGCATGAGTTTCAATGCAGCAGCAAGGTAACAAGTGAAAAGCACCGGAGATAGACCATCACCCTGTGGGGGCCGATTGATGTCTCAAAATCTACAGACTTCACTAACTTGACTCATACTCTCAGCTTGGTGTCTGCAAGCAGTACTCTCACTAGTCGTAGTTCATCTTCATTGCCACTGGGCTGGCGTAGTACATCTAGGATCTGTGAACATTTAATTGTGTCAAAGGCTCCTGACATGTCAATGTCCATTTTGTGGAAATCCCAGTGTTTGGACAGGACTACCGACACAAGCATGCATTGAGCCTATACAATGTCTGCACATCTGCGTCCACATTTGAAGCCACTTTGACATGATCTGGTGAAGTCATCGATCTTGTCTCGGATGCGGCATAGAGTAACATTGGATAGGATTTTTCAAATGCTGTTGAGCGCATTGGGCCGCAGATTGGCTGAGGGGCCTGGGGTGGCTTCCTGGGCTTGGGTAGCATGATAAAGGTGCCTTGGCCTACAGCATCATTGGGAAGGTGGTGCATAAAAGCTGAATTGATTAGGTGCGTGATCGGTTTTGAGCTAATGTCACTTGCATATTTGAATAGTTCATTGCTCATGCCATCAGGTCCAGATGCACGTCTATTTATCAGGGCTTTAAGTGCCTTCTCAACTTCTGCTGTTTTATTTGGTGTTAGTAATGTTTTGGGGTCCCCTGAGAACGAGTGCATGGGCTCATCATCATGGGCAGTGAACTGTTCCTTGAACCATTCTTGAATCACCTCTTCTTTTCCCTGGTTAGTCCCAATAAAGTGTCCTTCAGAGTTGTGTACAGTGAGTGGCGGTGTGTAGTTAGTAACTCTCAGGGCTCAGGCTGCCAGAAACATTTTGTGACAGTCATCCGTGGCAGTGATTTCATCTGCTAGGGAGTCTGCTTGTTGAATAGCGAGATCTTTTAAGCATTCGCTAATGTGGCGCAGAATGTTATTGCGCTCCCGGCGTAGGTTGTTGGTCTTCACTTTGATAGATGCGCAGCCGTAATGCTTTCCGCTCTGCTGACAGTTTTACCACTAGTTGATAATGTAAGTTATTGAGACAAAAACTGTTTGTTTTTTTCATTTGTATTTGCTTGTTCCCACTGTTGTCCATAGAATTTTATGGAATTTTGTGGCGTTTAAAGCGTGATATGAATTGGTGTCTCTATGGTGATGTGACTAGTGTACATTTATATAATGGCAACGTTACTAGCATAGGGGTGCATTAAGTGTGTATAGCCCTTTTCCGTTTAATCCTGTCTCATAGCATTTCGCACCTATGTTATAGGTTACTCATCAGAGGTGATTAGTTTTGAGCACAGGTGTGTGGTATTCTCCATATGCAGTGTGTATGTACGTGTGTGCGCTTGTACAATAGCATTCGTTTATAGCATGTGTTGACATGTTGTTCTCTGAGACAACCTGTTTGTTATCTTTGATGTATGTGTATGTGCAAGTGGACAAATATGCTGTACTCAATTATTCGATTAAGCAAACCTAATGCTATTTTTTAAGACATTACAGTTTGAAACCTTCGAAATAGGGCAGGGGAACTGAAACACAGATTATCCATTTCTCATGTGAGTCCCTCATATCCTATCATATCACCATGTTCTGGTGAGGCCACTCAGACTGGTTTGGTCAGTGTATCATTTATTGCATATGTGGACGCTGTGAGTGGACATCTCAAGATATGAATATGTTCGTCAGTTGTAGTATGACGGGGTACGCATGTGTAGCATAGAAATAGGAGTGGTGTCATGCTTGTGGCATCATGCCTGTGTCCTCCAGAAGTGGGAGGTACCCTAGTTTAAATTAATTCTGATTCACATAAGCAATGCATGGCCAATATGTTGGGGATGACAAGGAATCGTGTGGAAGCACTACGATAGTACAGACACGATCAACTGCCCGAAAAAAGGCACTGCAAGAACGGGGGCACCGCAAATACCAGCAGTGCCTGCGCCAGAGAGTATAAAAGGAGGGAGCAAATGAGTTCCCAACCATTCAGACTTTTACTCCAAACGAACTCGGCATAAAGTCCCAAGGAAATTATTCCAAGATATAATATGTCTTTATCACACTTCTTCAACGAAGCCTACTCCGTATATCTGAAGCCATGTCTGACCGCCACCCAAATAGAGAAGTATCCACGACACCATCTCTATCTATTAGCTGTCTTGAGATCAGTGGATTCAGAGATCCTGCTGGAGGGGCACCGCATATCCACCCGCATGGAAGCAGCAGCATCATCATCCGCAGCGAGGGCAGGGGCACCGCCAAGCTGTCATGATGAAAGACTAGCAGTCAAAAACCACAATGTTCTGTAGTGGTCCTGGACCAATTCCCTACATCTAAGAATAGATACATCACAAGCCAGAAGGACGTGAACATGGAAAGTGGCACTGCCAGCCCACCCATGTACCGTGCCCCTAGAATTCCATCAGAATTCATAGACACCTACCGCTTGTGGAGGAACGCCTCATGCAAAGTAGCACGGATCAGGTCATGGAAGACCAAACTGATGCCTTAATAAGCCTTGACAGTGAGGAACCCCCAGCGCATTTATTGCCACATGTAAGCTACCAGGTACCCAAGCATGACACCAGTTTCTTAAAAGACTGGAATAAGAAACTGCAGTCTATGGGTCTAGACCTCACACTGATGGTCTATGAGCCATCTGCCAAAACTTGGAAGCAGCCAAGGCAGAGGCCAAAACCCTGGAAACAGCCTTCCTTCCTGCAAGCGAAGATTTCACCAAAGAAACCAGAAACTCTATACAGACAACTGTACGCTGTACCTCTAGCAGACCTATAAGCACATTAAGATGAAGAGGGAACCGCCCACGCTACATGCAACAGCAATCTGTCCCAGACACCCGCAGAACAAAGCCACGTAGAACACAGGAGCTATAAGCCAACCAGCACAGAGCACTGAGAAAACATCCATCCAGACACTGCTGTACATGTAGTTCCTTCGACGAGCTCCTGGAGATGGTCCAGAACATTCAAGAGCGCAGAAGGCACCGCTTCTGACTATCACACAATAAAAAAACCTCTATTGTCAATATGTCCATTTCAACTGTCGCTAAGTGTAATAACAACAGCAACGAACAAATCAAATAAAGTCTCAAAACCATATTCCTCTAAGTTTGTAGTCAATATCTCAGAATACGAAACAGCTGATGCCAAAATCAGAATGTTAGAAAACGGTGTATGGTTTAGCTTCAGGGTAGATGAACCTGATATATGGGTATGCTAATGACCAACTTAAATAGGCTTTTCTTTTCAACTTTTTAAGTTGCACTTTACGCCTCATTCTTTCGTCCCCCACGACCGCCTTTAGTGCTCTGGTCAAAAAGAAATTCAGGCCACCTAAGACCTTCACTCCTAATGCTGGTGCAGATTTCCTACTAGAAAGTTTTATCAGAATCATCAAGAACGAGGTATCACAACATACCCATTATAGGCAAAGAGTATGTAATACCACCACCTCCAAAAAAAGGCAATTGTTAAAATACTGGATAATCCAGGGGTGGTCATCAAAAAGGCTGACAAAAGTCAATCCAATGTGGTCCTCTCAAAAGGGGATTTATACATAGCTGAAGCCCACAGATAGCTCTCGGACTCCAATTTCTACATATGAAACTGGAGTCTGATATGACTCAGAGCATCACACTAATCTAGTAAATAAATGATTGAACCACATAGTGGCCTGTGGAGACATAGAACAAGAAATCGTTACACAGCTTATTCTTAAGCCAGTCAGAACAGCAAGTTTATACATCTTGCCAAAAATTCACAAAGCACAAAAAATGGCCTGATACAACGCAGACCAATAATCAGCGCCAATGGTTGTCCCACAGAACTGATTAGCAGTTCTGTGAACGAGCACATCAAACAGTGTGTCACTGAAATACACTCTTACGTGAAGGACACTACAGAATTTATCCAGAAGGACGAAAATCATATGGAGTGGCCACAAGGGGCACTCTACTAGTCACTATGGATGTCACTTCTCTGTATACAAACATACCCAACAGAGAGAGCCTTATGGTAGTAGGACACATCACGCCTGTGCACAGACTCACAGGAAACCTCTCCACCAGAGGGCTTCTCAACTTGCTGAAACTAGTTCTGGAATGCAACAACTTTGAATTCCACGGTGATCATTACCTACAGAGAGGGGGCACCTCAATGGGCAGCAAGGCGGCATGCATTTTCATGGCAGACCTAGAGAATGAACCACTTAAGAATGCACCAACCCCCCCCCCCACCCTCATCAACCATCACTCTACCTCAGATACATATAGATGACATCTTCATGATCTGGGAGCATGGCGAGAGGGCCCTGAATGAGTTCATAGCATATATATGAACAACTGTCAGCACAATATCAAGTTCTCATATGAGTTCTTCTTAGACACACTTGTCTTCACCTCACAGCAACTCGCTTCAGCAAAATTGTTTCCAACACACACTATTTTTTTAATAGATTATGTAACAAGTAACATCTTGACATCATTAGATATGAATTTAAATTGGCCTGCCTATCTTGTCTAAGTTTTCATTATTTACTCTAAGCTATGAATTTTAACCCTTTAAACCTAATTAACCCTCAGATTTGTTCAAGAAAATGTCCATCCGTAGATAAAGAGAAGAGAATTTTATTAAATTTATGAATGGAATGACTTGCTCCGTTATCAAGCCAGTCATTCTAATGGTAACTTTTTTTTAATAGTCCTCTCGTGGTCTGCAAATGGACATGTCTCAAGACCACTACAGAAGCCGTCTTTGGGCGACTTCAGTGATAAATGGTTAATACTCAAATTTGCCAATGAAAACAGCTTCTTAACAGTGGTCTTGGGTAATCTCCATTTGCAGCCCATGATTCAAAACTTTAAACAAGAGGCCCAAGGGCCTGTGACGCTCACCTGGACCATTAGCATTTTGAAGCATTTGCATTTAACTATACATGATTCGTTACGATTGAAAAAAATTTGTCGGCAAAAATCTACCAATCAAAATTCTGAATGGAAATTCTGCTGTCTATGATCATAGGATCATTTTAGCCAAGTTTGGTTGCAATTGCTCAAAGTAGAAAGGAGAAGAAGCAATTTGACAATTTCCGGTAAATTGGTAACTACAGCCTACCACCATAAAATCCATTAGTGAAATTTGGTTGAAATCGCTCAGCATGGTAAGGAGAAATGGCAATTTGACAATTTCCTGTACATTTTTCATAAAATCTAAGATTTTAACCCAAAAAATTGATGAATCAAAATTTCTGAATGGGTGTTCTGGAGCCTACAACCATAGAGTCCCTCCACCCGAATTTGTTTGAAATTGGCCAAGCAGTTAATGAGGAGTAGCATTTGCCTGTAAAAGGTTAAAGCAGCTAATGTTTCTGTTATTTAGAATAACCTTATCATTATGTTAACAAATGTCAATAGACACTGGACAGGGGTCAGTAATATGCCTTGTTGACACAAGACAATAATAATAGTCACTTTAATAGTGGTCACTGGTCGAGTCAACATTAGATTGTGAAGTTTTATATTGACTCACACTTAATATCTATTTGCAAACACCTGGCATGTTCTCTCCTTGACCATTCTCTTGAAGTGACGACAATATAAAATGTACATGTAATGGCTACTGGCTATAATTGATACTTTTATAGCTATTCTCAAATAAAGATCGAGCTGATCAATATATGTAAGAGGTTATTATTATTATTATAATTACCCGCACCACATAAGAGAAGAGGGACTTTGCGCGACAGAGACAAAGTATTGAACTTTAGGTCTGATCCGTACCTGTGTGATAAACAACTCCTGCTAGCGTATAAGATCTCGTGAGAACACGGCGCCGCCCATCGCAAAAGAGCCAGCGACGCGCCAACATAAAAAGCGCTTATCTCATTTCAATTCTGATTCCGTTTTGGATCATTTAATGTTGATCGCCATTACAAAATTAATGTGCAATACGAGAGAAAACACTGTTCCAGTATTAATTTTTTCTGAAGAGAAATATCTATTTCTCTATTCTGACTGGATAAATTCTCCCATACAAGCCAATGAAAATAGAGAATGGCAGATAGTAGAAGAAATCTAGTAAACACAACTGGTGATCTTACCACATTCCTAATGTCACATGAATTCTATATCTTCTCAGCAACAATTTAATGTCAAAAATAGCATTGATTTTAATGTAATAAATGATCTTTATTGAAGATACCCGATATTTAGGCAGTCCCATTAATAATTTCACTTCAACGATGATATTTTTTAGGCATACATTAAACATAGTGGTACTGCCCTAAGCATGTGTATGGAAATTGCGTTCAATTTCCATGGTAGGTTCTATATGAGTTTTAACCATTTTAAAGAACAGATTTCAATTTCTCTATGCGTCCTTTCTATGAGTATATGGATTTGGGGGATGGTTTGGGCCAAAATTTAGTCTGCGTCCAATACAAGCTAGCGTCCTTTCCTCGAATAAAAATCTGCAAAATCTGAAACCTACCCGTGTGAAATAAAATTCATGTTATCTTGCATTAGCTTGGATTTTCTTGAATATTTAAGATATTGGAAAATTATTCAACCCATACCAGCTTAGATTTTCTTGAATTAGCTTGTACTTTATGTACGTAGCTCGAACTTCTTTAAAATCCCATCTCAGAATTCCAGCTAGCTTGGATTTTCTAGAACTTTTTGAATGTCATCATGAAAACGTCCTTCTTGGACTGTCTCAGACTTTTCTAATTTGTCTGAATTCAAACTAGTTTGGATTTTCTATGACTGTTTTGTCAGACATAAATGAATCCAAGCTACTTGGATATTCTTGAACTTGTATATTCACTTTTGCTACCTTGAATTATTTTGAAATAACTTGCACTAAGGCAACAACAGGTTATGTAGTCATGTAGAGGTGACCTTGATCTGGTAAATTGGCAGGAAAGTTAGTCTTTGTAAAAGATAAAGAAGTACATTCATTGCATTGATCATTACCAGCCATGGATATGTAGAATATCATAGTTTGGAAACACTGACACTACTGTTAGATAGAATGCTTAGCATCAGTAAACTTAAATGGAAACAGAACTGTATTTAGAGGTATGTATTCTAGTAATTTGCTGAGATTTAATCAGCGATACCAGTTTTTGTATAACACTTTTCAGCTCTATGAAAATAATGCAGTGATCATGACTTTCTAATTAATCCAGTACATTAACTATCTCTGTTTATAAGAATAACAAACAAATCAATCAGAAACTCATACATTGTTAATGTCTCACTAAAATTGTATTTGTTATTGAGTATTACATGTAGTTCAACTACCATGTAGACTTGCAGGCATGTGTATGTATATATATACACCTGTGCAAAAGTTAAGCACCAGCAAAAACAATAGAACGTAGAAACATGATGGTACAACTAGGCTGCCATACTTTTTGTCCCCGCGTTAGCTGACATAATTCCAAGTACGAAATGCACATGCATGCATGACTTCACGCCGCTTGATGTCCGTGCGTGGCGGGAAACAGCACACGTGTTCAGTTATGTAAAAGTCCAGTTTGAGGTGTAGAACATTACATACAGATTTAGGCGACAAGATTAGGAATTTTGTGTTCATGACCGTGGTTTATTTGTACAGAGAGAATTAGCTCTTGATTGTGAACCGCTATGGCAAGACGAAGGTTAAGTGATCGTGTGAAATGGCAAATCATAGGCACGCATACCACTGGTATGTCATGCAGAGAGATTGGCAGACAGCTGAACATTAACCATACTGTAATCAGTCGTTTGATTGCAAAACATGGGCAAACTAACGAGGTGAAGGACAGGCCTAGATCTGGAAGACTGAAGAAGACTACTGCCCGTGATGATCGAGCCCTAGTACGCCTTGTTAGGAGATCTCCATTCACCAACAGCAGAGTGCTCAGCCAGCAATGGGAAACGTGCAATAGAGTGTCAATGTCTACCGTCAAAAGGAGACTGTATGCTGCTGGCATGAAAGCTAGGAGACCTGTCAGACGTCCTCTCCTCACTGCACACCACAAAGAGGAGCGTCTGAGGTGGTGCAACGAAAGAAGACACTGGAACATGAGATCCTGGAGACGGGTACACTGGTCCGATGAAAGTCGGTTCCTGCTTCATGCCACAGATGGTCGAACTCGTGTATGGAGGTCCAGACGCACGGCGTACGACCAACGTAACATCATGGAAGAAGTTCCATTTGGTGGAGGTTCCGTTATGATATGGGGGTGCATCTCATTTGATTGTAAGCTGGATCTGTTGACTGTACCTGGAACACTAAATGGACAAAGATATCAAGATTCCATACTGGATAGAGTTGTGGTCCCTCATTTTGTAAATCATGCACCTGGAACCCACCCTATATCCATGGATGACAACGCCCGACCACATCGTGCTAGAGCTGTGCATGAATACCTCCACCAGAATGCCATCGAAACCCTACCATGGCCAGCAAGGAGCCCTGACATGAACCCTATTGAGCATATCTGGGACATTCTGGGAAACATGGTGAGAAGGAGGGATCCTCCTGTGCAGAACGGTTCCTGCTTCATGCCACAGATGGTCGAACTCGTGTATGGAGGTCCAGACGCACGGCGTACGACCAACGTAACATCATGGAAGAAGTTCCATTTGGTGGAGGTTCCGTTATGATATGGGGGTGCATCTCATTTGATTGTAAGCTGGATCTGTTGACTGTACCTGGAACACTAAATGGACAAAGATATCAAGATTCCATACTGGATAGAGTTGTGGTCCCTCATTTTGTAAATCATGCACCTGGAACCCACCCTATATCCATGGATGACAACGCCCGACCACATCGTGCTAGAGCTGTGCATGAATACCTCCGCCAGAATGCCATCGAAACCCTACCATGGCCAGCAAGGAGCCCTGACATGAACCCTATTGAGCATATCTGGGACATTCTGGGAAACATGGTGAGAAGGAGGGATCCTCCTGTGCAGAACCTACAGGAATTAACAGACGCACTCCATCTTGAATGGCAACGAATACCACAATGGCGTATCAGTCGGTTGGTGACCAGCATGAGACGTCGTGTCCAGGCCGTCATCCAGGCACAAGGTGGATATACCCGATATTAATAATGACAGTCTCAAACTCGTGCACAGATGTTAAACTTCGTTTTCAGACACCATTAATGACAATCTAGCCACGTGTGTCAACTGTAGGGCAATAGTTGTCAGTTGTGTCAACGTAACCATATTCAGGCCTCGTTTTCAAGTTCAAACAAAAACATACAGTGTTTCCCCACCATCATAATCAGCATTCCTCTAGTTGCATTATTACCTCTTGCACTAAGATGGATGGGTACATAAATGTTTATGCTATTGCTTTCTTCATAGCACATGAATATACCCTCGCATGTGCGTAAAAATAGGGTGGTGCTTAACTTTTGCACAGGTGTATATATATATATATATATATATATATATATATATATATATATATATATATATATATATATATATATATATATATATATATATATATAATTCCAGTGTGGCAGCATTTTTGTGCAAGTGTATCCATTTTATGCTCGCTTGGATTATCTTGAAGTTCAAGTTAGCTGGGAAATTCTGAAAGAAAATTCGAGCTAACTCGGATTTTCAAACTAGCTGAAATTTTCTTGGATTTTAAGTGGCAAATACCAGCAAGCTTTCACGGATTATTTTGAAGTTCAAACTGGGATTTTCTTGAATGTTCAAGTTAGCTTGTATTATCTTGAAGTTTAAACTAGCTTGGATTTTCTTGAATGTTCAAGCTAGCAGGAACTTTCTTGGATTTTACTTTAACTAGGCCCTTCTTAGATTTTCTTGAATTGTCTTGAATTTTATGTGGCCAATACCAGCAAGCTATTCCAAGTTATTAAAAGCTTGGATTAGCTGGTTTATTCAAGCTCCACAGAGCTTGGATATTTAAGAATATTCAACCTTTTTTGGCCTGGGTAGCTTTTACAATATGACAAATATGTGAAGTGGAGGGTCTGCAATCGCCAATTGCTCTTGTTGAGTCTGCAATGGCATTCACGATTGACAGAAAATCTGATACAACAACTAATATATGATCCTTAAATTGTCAACAGCAAACACTGAAACATGATGGCACGTCGGACACTGGGGCTGAGTCACCACAAACTTGGTGACCCTATGTGAAAAACTACTCCATCAGAACTCCAATGTAAGGCAGGGATTTTACTACACACATGCATAGGCGGTTGGTATTGTTACAATAACAGACAATCTAATTGATATTTTATCAGATAATAATTGGAGATCTAGTGTATTTGACTAATCTATCATCATCTGTCTTCAGGGAGAGCAATAAAGAGACTGAGTGAGAATAATTGATTTACTGACACGGTCCACTGTACACTGACCGGATCATTTCTATTCAGTTAGTAATGAATGATTAAGCTTGAGAAAAATTTCTTCACAGCAGTTCTCTTTATAATTATAAGAGTGATCTATTTCAACATATGTGACGCCCATTTACAGCTAAGCTCCACCCGCTTTTCATGCGTGTTGGAAGCAATTTCTAACTGTGCCACGCCCATTTCAGGTGTGTTCAGGTGTGTTGGAATTGTGTACTGTAAACCATATTATCATAGACGTATCTGATTTCGGTAAACGTTTGCTGCTGCAAGCAATAGGACAATGATTTCAATGAGGAAAAAACTCTAGACTTGCTGAATATTTTGAAAACAATTTGATTGAAAGTTGTTGGTGGCTTAACCCCCATCAACTTTCAGTCAAGTTGTTTTCAGAATATTTAGTAGGTCCAGAGACATATCCCTTGGAATGTCGTCTGCAAAAACTATGTCACTCCCATTTCTAGTTAAGCTCCGGTAACTTTGTACGTGTGCTACAGGACTTGATTTTAACATTTTGAACCCTGAGACCTCGCAAATTCACAATACACTGGTAAACTATTTAATATTTTAACCTAATTTGACTGTCACTACTGTTGCTATCCATTTCAGCAACATATACCAGTCAAATTATTTTCAAAGTATTCAGCAGAATATTTATTAAATTGTAAATTCACCAAAGACATACAAGTTATACATTTTTGTGATGGACGATTGCCGCTTTCGTGATCGATGGACCCATGTCATATGTCTTTAGTAACGTTTTATTAAAACTTTAAACACTTCATTGACAGATCGGATGCTTCATTCAGTTATGTCTATTTGTTAGGAGCCAAATAAGAATAATTAATTATAATGACGCCAAGGGTAACCTGAAATAAAATATTAACTTCATTGGCAAATTTGAGTATTAATAAGTTTAATCAAATTCTCTTCTCTTTATCTACGGATGGACATTTTCTTGAGCAAGATAAAACAAGTTTTAAAAATTTATGGCTAACGCAGCATTATGGCTCCCAATCAAGTCCAAAATATTGAATAGAGCATTTATTACATCGTGTTCAAAATTCACTGCACAAATTAACTTGTTTCTGTTTTTGCTTTGGAAACAGGCTAACTTATCTGTGAGTTGCACAGCGTCGTACATTGTAAGAAGTTTTCATGCTTTATTAAGGAATGTGGTTGTAAAGGGGTTAATTCCTATGTAGCGTATGAGAAATAAAATTAAACACTTTAACCCTTGAATTTGTTCAAGAAAATTTAAATTTTCTGATTGAAAATGTGCATTTGCAGCCCAAGAGAAGACTATTTTTGAAACTTTATCACTGGAATGACTGGCTCGGCTATCCAGCAAGTCATTTCAGTGGTAAATTTTCAAAAACTGTCTTCTCTTGGGCTGCAAATGGACATTTCTCAAGACCATTTCTGAAGCTGTTTTGGACTGATATGAGGGTTAAAGCATTATGTACAACAGCAATAGACCTTTCCAGTTTATCTATCCATCATCCGATTGATATGATGTCATATCCATTATATGATGTCATAATAAACTATGTGACGTGTAGGATGACATCATAATCAATTAAAGCATGAATGGCTCGATTTAGTCTGTCTTAAATGTTTAACCCTTACCACTCTGGTGTCAAAACTTTAAATTTTCATATTAAATTAAAAGATGAACTAGTGTTCATTTTTCAACAAATTTGGTGGGAGACGGTGCTGTCGCAGCCAGCAACATCTTCCACCAAAATTGTTGAAAAATGTACACCAGTTTCTTTGATCTTGACACAATGAAAGATAGAATATTGACATCAGAGTGGTAAAGGTTAATAGTCTGACAAGCTGTACGAATTGTATGTCTTTTCTATTTAATAAACATTCTGTCAAATATATTGAAACTAATTTGACTGGGCGCCATTCCTGCTATAGGCAACAGCAGCGCAGTTAAATTTGTTTCAAAATATTCAACTGCTTACCTGTATAGTTTTCTGGAAATTGATAGTCAAAGAGTTCAGGGATCGATCGAGATGGGTGGGGAATAGCTAAAACTGGACCGGTTCATTTCAGACAAATTTTATCTCTTATAAAAGTAACTGGCCTGAGCATTTTACCCCGCATAGTAAGACAATCAAAGAGAGGGAGCCATTTAGCGCTATACTTGTGTCACAAACATAATCAAGCCAGCTGCAAAATGAAAGACAAATTCTATGATTCACATCTCGCACCAAAGACAATTGTCTCGGGATTTAAGTGCTCCGATAGACAGACTCCTGAGATCGAAATAATTTCATACCACGCTATAATCATGTTGTTGAACAGTCGACTCGCTCACACTCCGGAAAGAGGTGGCCAGTATAAAAGACAATGACAACTTGTGGATTTGTTGAAATTGGTTGGCGGCAATATATCCGGGATATTGTGAAGAACTATAAAGGCTCGGAATAACGACTTAATATTAATGAGGTGAGGATAATAATAATAATAATAATAATAATAATAATAATAATAATTATTATTATTATTCTTATTATTCTTATTATTATTATTATTATTATTATTATTATTAATTAATTAATTTTAACAAAAATCTTTTCTTCTTCTTCTTCTTCTTCTTCTTCTTATTATTAATTAATTAACTAATTAATTTTAACAAAAAATCTTCTCTTCATTATTATTATTATTATTATTATTATTATTATTATTATACTGGCTGGCTGACTGGACTGGACTGGACTGGACTGGACTGGACTGGACTGGCATGACTGACTGACTGAATTATCTCTTTCACCGAAGAATTCCACACACCCCACCCCGCCTACTTTTCAAGACAGCCATACAGGAAAACTGTTGAATATTTTGAAATTAATTTGACTGGAAACTGTTACTGTTGCGAAGAATATACTTTTTCAGGGATTTGTCAGTGAAAGGGTGAATACAAATTTGCTCTTCAATATTTAAAAAAATGTACAAATGGAATAACTCAGGCTCGATTATCAAGTCAGTCATTCCACTGGAGAATTTTCAAAAATTATCTTGGTGTGCATATAAACATGATTGTATAAACATTCCTCATGGCCACTGCAGAGGCAGGTTTAATGGTAAATGGTTAAACCATAAATGGTTAACCATGTCAACAAATCTATCTTGATCATAATCGCAATTTGACCGAAGGATATTCTGAATATTTTGAAAACAATTTGACTGAAAGTTGATGGTGGCTTACCCACTAACAACTTTCAGTCAGATGATTTTCAAAATATTCAGCAGGTCCAGAGTTATTGCCCATTGGATTTATTGTCTGGCGGCTTGGAACAGTCAGAAATTTAAACCATTTGATGCTTAAATATCTTCTCGCAGTCAGGTCATGAAAAATGTCCATTTGCAGATCAAGAAACTATTTTTTAATAAATTTATCACTGGGATAGTACTCAAACATGAAAAACAAGCCAGAGAACCATGTCGAGCCTCTTTGCTTTGTAACACAACAAAAATACTAAGCCACTCAATTCACTGTTTGCTATAAGTCACCTGACTTAGATATCTCAGAAAATTTTAACCTATTCATTCCCATGGTGTGTGGGTTCCCTAGTAAACAAGGTTAGCAGAGATACATCCCTCTATTAGGTAGTCTTGATAGTATCTCTTTAACTCTATAGCAGTCATTGATCTAGGGAACCGGTTCCTCTATTTCTATAGAGAACATAAACGAGTCTTTGAGCATGCGCACTTATGCTACTATGCATGAGACCGAGTCCAAGCCGTCATTAATTAATTATCTGTATTACAGGAAACACCTAACTTTTATCTCAACAAATCTTAGTCATTCCATAATCTTGTGGAGCTACATCCACATTTGATTTTTCATGAATGTCACAGAACTTACAGTCTTTGTTGAACAAGTCATGTACCTTTATGTAAAATGGTTATAATTTACGTGGATATGAAACAGAAGGAAAGTTTTTGTGACTACAAAGAAAATGGCGTCATCAATCAGCTTCGCGGTACAATTAATCAAGGTGAAGTCAAAATCTCTGATACTATTTTAGCCACAGAGGCGCGTTCCTACATAAGGTATACTATATACCGGTTTGGAACATCTCCTACATAAGGTATCCTACATGACATATGTAACATACCGGTTGGGAAGTTCATAGATCTGAATTAAGAGTTTTGACTAGGTAAATATTTCCGAGCGCCATTCTTTCCTACATAAGGTATACTACATACAGGTTTGGATCGAATCCTACATAAGGTATCCTACATAACTATGTAATATACCGGTTGGGAAGTTATTGGATAAATAATCTTTATTTTATTTATCGAGGGTATATCATCAGTAAACTGATCTTCCTGAGGCCCTCCCAAACACAATAAACTAAATACAGTTAAATAAGCAGCAAACACATACATACAAACACACTCATAAATGCACTTGTACACATACGCACACACTGACTCAGTCAGTCAGTCACGCCTTCATTCATTCACTCACTCACTCATGACTCACTCACTCACTCACACATTTTTATATTACATATATACATTAATATGAACAAGTTTCCATTAACTCACTGGATATGTCCAGGGAAGAAATGACTTTCAAAATATAATTTTCAACAGTTATCTCCCTTGAATCCATAATACTGAGTATTCAGTTATTTAGTATATTAACCATTTTATGACGAAGCCGACCCAAACCGATCCCTGCAGTGGTCTTGAGAAATGTGCAGACTATTTCCGAAAATTTACCACTGGAATGACTGACTCGGTAACCGAACCAGCCATTCCCGGAGTCAATTTTCAGAAACAGTCTTCACCCGACCTGCAAATAGAGTCACAATTTATTTTGACCAAATTTTTCATTAAAGGGTTAATGTGAATTCATATACTTCTGCATATTATGATAGAATGATGATAGAGTCGGAGATTGTGTAATGCTTTGAGGTAATGCGTTCCAGAGTTGAACTGCTTTATATGTGTAACTCTTTTTTCCATAGCAAGATTTAAATTTTGGAAGATGTAGATGACCAAAGGTTTTTGAACGTAAATTAAGGGAATGTGTATCTTCTACATACTTGAACAAGTTCTTAATATAACTTGGAGTAAGGTCATTTAAGGCTTTATAAGTCATGCTATTTGTTTTGAGGTTTATTCTCTTAGCCAATGTAGTCCAATTCAATTGTTTATACAGTTGTTCAGTTAGTTCTCTAAAAGGGGCATCTAGTATTATACGAGCTGCTCTCGTCAAATTAAGAATGTGAGTGGTGCAAACAGGCTTGGTGGACCAGATGAACACCACAAGGATACACCACGATCATCCCCTGAAGAAAAGCGAGTGGTCCTTCTAAGGACCGTTACTAACCAACTAACATGAAACTCGCAAGTACTTCATGATGATCAGTCATGTCAGTCGTATTACAATAAAGACTAGATCATCATATTAATTCGCGATTTGGTCTTCGCATTAAAATTTTACATATCGGATACCCTGGTATTGGCGCCGTTTTTGCAGGCTAATTTAACAATACTAGCAATGGGCCGTGAAACCTTTTTACCTTTTATTTAATATCTTGCAAAAATCACTTGAGATTTTATGTTTTCTAATACCGGGCGGGGTTATTCGATACAAGTTTTTTTTATGGCCTTAGTTTCATGAAAAATGTAAACATTGCATTACTATGGGCTATCCTCTTTAGTGTGTCGTAAATTGGCAAATGTCGGACGATCTCGGAATGCCCGGATGTTCAAAATTACGATACTGATTTGAATCTTCGTAATCACATAACCCTCTTTTGTTAGATAGGCTATTAAGCCTGTGTCAGATTATCGGGTTCACTTGATTTGTAAATCTAGTGAGAAAATTTATCATATATATGACTGGTTACATTGTAATGTAAGTGACCAACATATAATGATCCAAAACGTAATGCGATGTTCGAGAAAAATTGCTTGAACGGCCGAAAATTAAAAACTGGGTAGCCTGCTTCTAATGTTAGCGAGCCAGCCAGTGGCAAAGTAAATCTCCGTTTGAAGACGCTGATGAAAAACGTAGATCGCATTGCCGAATTTCAGATTCCAGGATAACTATATCCGAGTACTCGCTCAAGATACTACATTAAAATTTGGTTTAACCTGATCTGATCAGATAATATCACGTGATTATCATGCAATATTGATTTATATATTTTTAAAGACGACATTTATGTCAAGTTAGGATTAATTTTGATGGAATAAACAATCTTATTTAAAGGATACGCAATATTTAGGCTGTTTAATTTAATAATTTCACTTCTGCGAATGATGTTTTGAGGTACACATTAAGCATAGCCGCGAGGTGACAAGATTTGTGCAGGGGAATTTTCGTGGTATCTTCAGACATTAAGATATGTTTAAAAATTCAGAGGAAAACAACGTGACTAAGTTTTATCCTTGTATATAGTGCGCACACATTTTTTAGAACGTGTAAATTGAGCATAAATGTGCGGCCTATTTATGAGTTTATAAGTAAATACGCCACTCCCATCTTTGCTGGTACGCATTCAGATTCAACTTATTTCAGTTGCAACTTATGACTAATAACTTCGAGAGTTAAATGGTTACTATTTTGATAGTAAACACTACACACTTTGATGACCAAGTTTTACTATATCAGAGATGTGTGTCGCTCTCAGTGTTTTAGTAGCAAGCATAGCCTTTGGATCAGGAAAGTTCTTGACCATCAGACCATTTTATTAGCCCTAAGATGGGTTTTTTCCTACTTAATTTATAATCTAATCGCTCATCATTTTGGAAATTCTTTCTGCGGGTACTTAACGTGGGTGAAATTGGATATATAGAGCATGTACCCAGGCTATGCTGGATCATTCTATCAGCTCTCAATCGATTAATTGTTATAGTCAAATATAACATTCTGCTTGCAAATGGACTATTACTTGTGGAAATCATCTGAAAGTCTACCCGAAGAGGGGGAGAACTAACCTAGTTAGAAAAAATTTCTCTCTAAGGGGTGTGCAAACTGTGAAATGTTTTGTCTGAACATGTTGTTTCCACACCAACTCTTAAAACATTTGAAAATGGTTTAGATAGGCTTTGGCATAGTCAAGAGGCAATGCATGACTACACCGTACACGCAACCCATGACCAGAAGTGACGGCACAGGCATGGAGATAAATGAAGAAGAGATGACCATAAGGCCTAATTGTCCTGTGCTCAGTATTATTACCTAGATTATAACTCTCAATTTTTATGGTATAGCAACTGATTATAATTAAACTTCTGGTTTAGGTATGCCAAATCAATTCACTTCTGTTGTTTTGCTGGTATTGTTTATGTTTCTAAATCACGTTTGACAATCTAAATGCCCTATTTCAGGGTCTCTTATTTTTAAATCTTTAATTCTTTATTAGTTGTTCTTAGTGCAATGGTTTAACCATCCAATTAACCTCATCCTTCAAAACCTTGTGTAAACCCAACTCTTCGCATTTATCTTCTAGGAATAATTTTATTTTATTTTTTTCTTATGATCCTAGCAGTTCTTTTGTCGTTTTGATTTCACTAGATTTTGTTTTGCTCTTGAATCTTCTCATGTATTAGTCTCTTCCTATCAGCCTCCATCTTTTGACCTGTTCCCTAAAAAAATTGGAATCAATCATCTTTCGATTCTCCTAATATCAATCTGCAAATCAGTGCATCAGTCTTCATTATTTTAATTGTGAGTAGTGGTTTCCTATCTTTTAGTATCATATCTGGCCTGATTTATTTTTCACACAGTTTTTCAGTCTTTCTTTTCTATCAGTAGGATCCATCGCCATAATGAAGCATATTTATGGGCGAATGTAAGCTTGTCACAATAATAAAGTTAGTCTACATAAGGTACCGCCTCTCATCTTTTTTGTCTTATCAAGACTTACACCGCTCCTTTCTTGAGTTCAGTAGAAATTTTGATGTTTTTATTTGTCTAGTGATATGTCTATTTCTGTTATTTTTATCTGGAGCTGTTTTCTCTGCCTTATCTATTCAAGACTATTTTTATTCTTCTAAATTCTAACTTTCCCAGGCATTATGAAATAAATTCCTCAAGGGGGGGGCCTAACCAAGATGATTGGGTCATTGCCTTCTCACGGATTGTGGAATATGTTTTTTACCTTTCACCCTTCTGTGTAGTTTCATTCCTTTGTCCTTATCCATCATTGATCTGGTCACAGGTTTGTTGGACTTCTTTCCTGTTTAATCATCTGATAAAGATATTAACAATTGGGCTCATATCATACTAGCTTTGTTTAAAAATTAGATTTGTAAAATAAGATTCTGCAGGTTTATTCTGGTCCTAGCTGTCATGCTTAAGCGCTTCTATAAAATCTCTACTCTATCAGGGGTGGGGATAGGTATAGCTAGCCTCATGCATGT
Organism: Chaetoderma sp. LZ-2023a; assembly: GCA_034401795.1. Lineage (NCBI taxonomy): Eukaryota > Metazoa > Mollusca > Caudofoveata > Chaetodermatida > Chaetodermatidae > Chaetoderma > Chaetoderma sp. LZ-2023a. The sequence goes on from CM067371.1 coordinate 63,609,568, forward strand.
CTTAGGTAGTAGATTTCCTACATATAAGGTACAATGAATGTAGTCATTGAATCCCCCTTGTTTCTATCAAACCATATCATGTTGGTCTCCTCTGAGATTAGTCCTGCTTCTGTTCCTGATCAATAATTTTCTGCTCTTTTCAATCCAAAGATTTTAAGGATTATGGGGTGCTAGCAGATCATCTTTTATAGGGTCTCGGCTCTTATCTTCAAATCATATATTTATCCATTTCTGACAACTTCCAAAAAAACTTACATTTCATGTCTTTATGATTTAATACTAATTCTGTTGTATATTTTGGAATTATCTTGACTGGAAATCATGGCTGCTTTATTGCTGTTTGAGACAACGATGACTTAGTCAAATCGTTTTATAATATTCAACTCTTTTTCTGATATGTTGTCTCAGAAATGGAGTTCATCGATGAAAGAAATAATATGGACATGGAGTCATTTTGGCCAGTCATCGCTGGTCTCGTCAAGGATAAGGGACAGTGTTTTCTGATATTTCCATACATACAGAATTGATCCTAACTGGATCTGGGTTCCTTTAATTACATCATGGCCAGTCTGGGATTCCTCTGGCTTGGAAGGTTCCTTAATTGTGTTAAAATTTGGGCTGAATGGAGTCAGTTTCAAATAGCATATTTCTTTGATGAATCAAATCTCTACCGAAAAACTCTAACATTTTTCGAATTCTTGAAAAGGAGACAAATCACACAGAAATAAACTTCATTACGATGGAGTCTGGATGCAATGATGGCAAAGAACAAGTCTGTAAAATTTTATTGAGATCTTCAAATAAATTAAATGTCCATTGAAAAACATTAGCATTCTTCTAATTCAGTGTGAAAAATAGACTAAGTCAAAACCTTGTAAAAGTATGGAAAACAATTCTAAATTATTTTATTTACAATGTAGACTGGATGCAATAATTATGAGTATAGAACTAATCTGTGTAAGTTTGTGATCGAATAAGGTCTTTTAACATTTATCTGCATGCCGCATGCCGTTTCAGATCACTAATGTCAAACCATCGACAAAAATAGCCTTCTTTTGCCCTACAAATGGCTATATTGAATGACACAAAAATTTAGACTTTCCTGACAAACCGTGACCACTAAAAGATTCAACTTTGGATTTTATTTCATGTATCTACCGACCTCTATAGACAATGTTTCAACACGGAACCTATATTGAAGCCACAATGGCAGCAACAGCTTCCAGGCAAATTAGCTTGAAAATAATCAAGAGCTTTCCAGTAGAGATATTCTTGAAATTGTATAGTCACTATTGCTATCTTGGATTATCTTGAAATAGCTTTCACTATGGCAAGAACAGGTTCTGCAGTTATGTAGAGGTAGCTTTGACCTGGTAAACTGGCAGGAAATTCAAAAAGTTGATCTTTGTAAAAGAGCAAAAAGTACATTCATTGCATTGATCATACCCAGCTATGGATATATAGAATAAGATAGTTTGGAAACACTGATACTACTGTTAGATAGAATGCTTAGCATCAGTATAAGCTTAAATGGAAACAGAACTCTGTTTTGAGTTGTCTATTGATTTGCTGAGATTTATTCAGTGGTACCAGTTTTGTTATAACTGTTTCAGTTGTATGGAAATAATGCAGTGATCACAAATTTCTAATTAATCCAGTATATTAACTATCTCTGCCTATAAGTATAACAAACAAATCAATCAGAAACTCTTCCACTGTTAATGTCTCGCTGAAATAGTATTTGTTATTGAGTATTACATATATCTAAACTACCATGAAGGTGGTTTTGGTTTGCTGCAGGCATTATATATATAATAATAATTAATCCCTGTATGGCAGCATTTATGTGTATGTGCAGCCATTTTATGCTAATGCTATTTCATGAGCTAGGATTAGTTAAGATTTTCTTGAATAAAAATTCAAGCTAGCTCAGATTATCTTGCAGTCCAAGCTAGCTGAGACTTTCTGGAATAAAATACAAGGTAGTTAACTCGAATTATCTTGACGTTTAAGCGAGCTTGGATTTTTTTGAACATTCAAGTTAGCGTGGATTTTCATGAATGTTTACGCTAGCTGGAATTTTCTAGGATTTTAAGTGCACATGGCCAATACCAGCAAGCTATCTCGGATATGATCTTGAAGTTCAAACTAGCTGGGATTTTCTTGAATATTCCAGCTAGCTGGAATTTTCTTGGATTTTAAGTGGCCAATACACTGGGACTATTTGCAAGTTAGGTCAGATTTTCTTGAATGTTGACAAGCTATCTGGAATTTTCTTGGATTCTAATTTAACAAAGCCTTTCTTGGATTTTCTTAAATTATCTAGAATTTTATGTGGCCAATAACGGAAAGCTAATCCAAGCTATTCCGAGTTATTAAAAGCTTGGATTAGATGGTATTAGCTGGTTTATTCACAGCTTGGATATTCAAGCACCCAATCAAATTAGTTTCAAAATATACAAGTAACAGCTTACCTGTATATTTTTCTGGAAATTGACAGTCAGAGAGTTCAGGGATCGATCGATCTCAACAGGGGCGAAGTGTGGATGGAGCTTAGCTAGAGATGGGCAGGGCATACGTAAAACTGGATTCCTCCATTACATGGGTAACTCATATAATAGAGTTGGTTGAATTCCACCAAATGGTTTCAGGAGATAGCTTAAGAGACAAAATCTTCATGATATATGACCTAAAATTACACCATCCCTAAATTAGCCCTTCAAAGGGCCCAGTCAGCGAAAATAAATGTCATCTCACAATTAATCTGAAATGAGGGTCTAATTCACATGGCAAATCTGGTTGAATTCAACCAAACAGTTTCAGATTAGAGTGCTTGATAGGAAGACAGACAGACAGACAGACAGACAGACAGACAGACAGACAGACAGACAGACAGACAGACAGACAGACAGACAGACAGAGACAGACACACATTTCAAAACATGCAGGGATAATAACTGCATGAACGCGCTACATATAGCTACATTATAGGAAGCCATAAAGATAAACTGTAGATTATTTTGAAACTAATTTATTTGGAAGCTCACTTGCTGGAAAACGAAGCAGAAGCTTCCAGTCTATAATTACTTCAACAGATTAAACAGGATATTTCTAATATTGTAATGGAAAGAAGTTTAACCCTTAACACTCTGATGTCAATATTCTATCTTTTACTGTGTTAACTGGTGTACTCTTTTCAACAATTTTGGTGGAAGATGTTGCCGTCTACGACAGCACCATCCCCCAACAAATTTGTTGAAAAATGAACACCAGTTCATCTTTTAATTTAATTTGAAGATTTAAAATTTTGACACCAGCGTGGTAAGTAAGGGTTAAAGCACTGATTCTTATTACTCCACTGGCTTCCAGTGAGAAACCTTTCTCGCATTCTCTCGACATTCAGGTTTCTCAAAGTTCAAAATGTAAAGAGATGAAAGTATTATAGCTGGCAGGACAAATTAATTACCGTACTAATTAAAACACATTTAATTAATAATTTGACGAAAATGTACAAGATAATCATTCAGTCTTTATTTAACCATTTAATGGACAAGCCAACCCAAAATGGTTAATTCTGCAGTTGGCTTCCTTATAGATCTTTCAATTTTCAGCCCAATCCCTTCTTGTTTATGTGAAAACTCAAGTCACCCGTGAATGCTTGAAACTAGTCTGGAATAAGCTTTTGAGTCTGACTGACACTAACTATAACTAAGAGACATTATAGGTGGTTTATTGACCTGCTACACGCAGATAAAATAGCACATAATCCAAGATATACAATGACCAAATCGACCAATCAGCTCCATTTGAATTATATTTAAATAATTGTTAAAATCATATCCCCAGGTATCACAAAATATATATAACAAAAGATATCCGTCACTGTTAACACCCATCATCTATCAAAGGATTAATTCGTATTGTGTGATAATTTGTCGGACATGGGTTTTTCCTGATCAACTGCCTTAATTTAACCAACTTATGTCCCATAAGTTCCTAATCATATTTACGAGATTTCAGCCTGATGAAGCAGAGAAACCATTTCTATAAAAAGAAGGTCAACCAAGATTAAATTTTTAAGGATGTTTATAAAAAAAAATAGCACAAAATCCAAGCTGAACAGCAAGAAAATTGGCTAATCAGCATGACTCTTTTGAACACAGCTGGATCTTTAACAAGAGGCCCAAGAGGTCTGTATAACCCTCCTGAAACATAGCCATTCCAACTAGAAAGGCGATCACCTTTAAGTAGAATCAAAAGGCTTTAACCCTTTAATGGTCATACCGGCCAAAACCGGCCTCTGCTATGGTCTTGTGGAATGTCCATTTACAGGCTAAGAGAATACAATTTTTGAAAATTTATCACTAGAATGACTGGCTCGATAACCGAGCCAGTCATTCCAGTGATAAATGTTCAAAAATTCTGTTCTCTTGGCCTGTAAATGGACATTCAATAGGAAAACAATTATATTTTCTTAACCAAATGTGACCAGTAAAGGTTTAATTGGCCAGAATTGTGACAAGAACTAGGTCATCCAAGATTACAGCTGTCAGGCAAATCGATCCATCAGGTTCTCTTGAACAAACTTGTTAATTTTTTGTCTGAGTTTCACATCAATCTGCCTGGCAAGTTCCGAGATTTTTAAAGACATTTCTAAAAATCTGTCAAAATTCAAAATGTGCATCGGCAAAATTCCGATTTCCTGCTGACCATAACGTCATGGTCGACCATGGTAGCTTTACCAATTATCAATGTCTCTCATCGACCATGCTATATCATGGTCAACCATGGTTACTGGAGAATGTCAATTTTATTTCTATTGACAGTTATATCATGGTCACTGATGCCATTCAATACCTAAAAAAATTATACTACTGAAGATCAGTTCTTGAACTTAACCATTAATACTCTGATGTCAATATTCTATCTTTTATGGTGCCAATAGCGAAGAAAACTGGTGTACATTTTTCAACAATTTTGGTGGATGATGTTGCTGTCATAGACAGCAACATCTTACACCAAATTTGTTGAAAAATGAACACCAGGTCATCTCCTATTTTAATTTGAAAATTTAAGATTTTGACATCAGAGTGTTAAGGGTTAAGGTATTAAAATCTTCCTAATATCTAATATCTTGATTTTCAGGAACAACTGAAGAACAGTTCTTAAACTTTACAGTGCTTAAAATGCTGTTTTTTTAGAATTGTTTTTGAACATTTTCAGGAACAATTATTTGACCATGGTCGACCATGTTTTGACCATGGGCAATGTAATTTGATAAGGGCAGCAACCCTTTCACTGAAAACATGTATCTTTTTGCATTTAAAGCCTTCAATTATTCCATTCCACATAACTTATGTAATCATCATTAATTATGACATTTGAATAGTAAATGCATTATACATAGAAACATACTGCTTATATATAATACACACTGAATTCTTGTATAAACTTTATTTCAAACACTGCCAATGTAGGCCAGCCATTCCAAAATTTTCATAGTCTTATATATCTAAAAAGTTTGATCAATATTTTATATCCTTATGACTATTACTGTAGCTCCTGATAATGCTTACAATGTGGTAATCGCCTCTGCCTTTTGGCTAAGACCAAAGTAGTACAATGTTATAGGCTGTACAGTCTTGCACATGTACACTGTTACAAAAGTTGGGCTGGATAAGCCCAAAGTGGTCAACCAGTTAAATGGCACCACAGTTTGACCATGGTCAAACATCATTATTCAACCCATGGGTGACCATGTTCTGTTTGATCATGGTAAAACCATGGCCTGATCATGTTTTGTCACCGACCGTTAAACACAGTTTTATCATGGTCATGAGAAATTTGTTGATCATGGTCGACCATGGTCTGACTGTGGTGCCATTTAACCTGCATGGTCAATGTTGGTCTTTCAAGGTCAGTGACCATGGTTAGGAAAACTGGGGTTGGTCCATTGGCTTCCTTTAAACAAACATGGATTCATATGCCGTAAGGATGCTCGATGTCAAATATAATTTAAATCGGCCCAGTCGTTCTCGATTACATTTCCTATTGCTTTAGTATGGGAGCTTATGGCTGGTGGGGGGGGGGGGGGGGGGCAAACATGCTACATTTCGATTGGCCCACAGCAGCCATGTTTTTTAATGTATTACCTTCCCTTGAACAAGCTTGGCCCTTAGTCCATAATCATATCTCCAAATTTTGGCCCGATCCGGTCAGCGATTCTGGAGAAGTTATTTTCGTGAAAACTGTATCATTCAAGATGGCCGCCGAAGCATTTGGCCAATCAAACTTCTTTGAACAAATTTTTAATTTTGAGCTTTGAATCAATCCCAAAAGCAGTTTCAGAGATTATTTAAAGATGTTAAAAAAAATTGGCAAAAATTCAAGATGGCCACCAGCCAAATTGACTGATCGGCTTCCTTTGAACACACTTGGACCCTGGTATGCCATAAGGATGCTTCCTGCCAAATATAACTGAAATCGGCCCAGTGGTTCTTGAGAAGTCATTTAAAGAAAAGGTTGACAGACAGATAGACGGTCGCCGGGGCATCACTTGGCCATTCTGGCCAGGTGGGCTAATAATTCAAGGATGCTTTCTTCCAAATTTGGTTAAGATCCGCTTAATGGTTTCTTAAGATAATTAGATGTCTGGAGATAGGTTACCGATAGTTGCCATCGCAGAATAAGCTGACACTTACATCCATGGAGCGCCTTTCAGGTTAGGTGAGCTAACTACTATCATGCAATTTAAATTAAAATAACTATTATTATTCTTTAGTACACTTATGAATACAGAAAGAGAACAGTATTTTGATTTCAAAATAACCATGACTGGAAGCTGTTGCTGCATGCCTAAATTGACAGCAAACAAATTCATGTCAAATTACAAGATTAACCCTTTCATGCTGAATCCGACCAAAACCAACCTCTGCAGTGGCTTTGAGGAATATCCATTTAAAGGACAAGAGAGGACTGTTTTTGAAAATTAACACTGGAATGACTGGCTCAATAATCAACATTCATTCAAGATCTAAATATTCAAAAATAGTATTCTCTTAATTGGCCTGCAAATGGACATTTAATAAGGAAATATTTATATTCTTTATCAAATTTAGTTATTCACAACATTCAACAGAGAATTTTCTCCTTCAGGGTTGAAAGTATTAGTGCTATATTGATGCACCTGGCATGTGATTAACTAGATTCAATTAGATAGCAGAATAAAACACATGCTTATCATTTTGCAAACAGTTTCACTAAATATTGCCACCTTATTGTACGTTTAGGCGTCATCAACATCCAGGTTGTTTTCAAAATAGACAGTCAATTTAATTTAACCATCACATATGTATCAGCAAATATTACAATAACCCCCAGCAAATTGAATCTCAGTGCAGGTCAACATAAATTCGGTTTGTATGAAGGTAAGGTAATATTGCTATAAACATCCTTGCAGTGCCAGACACACAATCATTGACACAATTTTGTTAGCGACAAGATTATTTGTGCCATCAAGAATTGCTTGTCATAATTCCTGAACAAGGTAAAAACATTAAAATCTGCGGGTAGCTCTCCATGAGAAATTCTTTTTAACAAATAGGCATGTTGTAATTTAACTAGAATACTCAATTTTGGTACGCAACAAAGATATGATAAGATATTTTCTATGTTAAAAATTATCTTATCAATTATTGTATATCCAAAGCCTATCCAGGACGCTTAGGGCTTCCACTATTTTCTAAACACAGGATGTCTTGGACTTCCTGGGTAATAGTTTTGGAAGTCCAAACGGTAACATGGAAGTTTAAAATGGTTAACATACAATCATGTAATTTGCTTAAAATAATTGTTTACCCATTTAATGGTCAAGCCGGCCAAAACTGGCCTGTACAGTGGTCTTGAGTAATGTCCATTTGGAGGACATTTACTGCTGGCATGCTTGGCTCGATAACCGAGCCAGTCATTCCAGTGGTAAATTTTCAAAAAAATTCTTTCTTCGCCTGCAAATGGACATTTAATAAGCAAATATTTTTATTTTCTTGACCAAATTTGACCAGTAAAAGGTTACAAAATGTAAGCGGTGTCATTGAAAAAATTATGAATTCTAGGACTTCCTTGGTATGTGTTTTGGGAGTCCAAACACAAACTTTGGGAGAATAGTTTACTCCCCGGAGACTCCCACTAGTGGAAGCCCTGATGACCTCATAATCAAGTATGTCACATGTCGGCTGACATCACAACCATAAATGACAAAATTACTCTGTCACGAAGCTGGAATAGTCAGTCCAGTCTTTGATTGTTTTACTATTTAATAAACATTCTGGTGAAAATTTTGAAACTAAGTTCACTGGGCAATCAGCAGTTGATGCCATGGGCAGCATTCAAACCCAGTCAAATTGGTTTCAAAAGATTCAACAGCTTACCTGAGTGTATACTGGTTACCTTGATATTGGGATTCAGGATAATTCAGGGTCCGATCTATCCCAACATTGGACAAGCGTGGGCAGAGCTTAGTCATCAATGGGTGGGGCATAACTAAAAGTTGATTCACCCATTAGTCGGCCCTCAAAGAATAGCTGACCACATAATGTTATCAAATGACAATCCATTCTCAAGATTATGGCTTCTGGCAGGGATAATGGAATCTGCATGTAGACCGATTTTCAATTGCATTATTCTCCACCAAAAGTACACCTGAGGTTGCAGAAAAGTCTGATAGAATTACATGAGATATTAACTGTCTGACTGCTGTTAAAGTCACTAGACAATAATTTTGATGATCAATAACTCTGAACCTGCTGAATATTTTGAAAACAATTTAATTGAAAGTTGTTGGTGGCTTAGCCACCAACAACTTTCAATGAAATTGTTTTCAAAATATTCTGTATATCCAGAGTAAAACCTCATGGAAAATGGAGTCTGCTGAAATGCATGGTGTGGCAGACAGTTAATTGTATTAGTAGTGATCTTCAGAAGAGCAACAGCTTTGCTTAGTAAATGTCCATTTGCAGGTAGAGATTATTTAAAAAATATTCCCACTCAAATGACTGGCCCAGATATCGAGCCAGTCATTCCATTGGTAAATTCTAAAAATGCTTTGCTCTTAACCTGCAAATGAACATTGCCAAAGACCACTGCAAAGGTTGGTTTGGCTGGCTTGATCATTGAAGGGTTAATAGTCAACTACGTGGCTAAAATGGCTTCTGCAGTGGCGTTGAGAAATATTCATATCCAGATGATCAAGGGAGTATTTTTGACAATTTTACCACTGGAATGCTTGGCTCGGCCATGGGAATGATAATTAGTCTTCAAAAATATTCTTTGTAGACCTGCGAATGAACATTCACTAAGAGAGAATGTAGATTTGTTTGACCAATCTCTAGAAGACAAAATATAAGCGTGTTTTAATGTTTTCTTTGTTTCAGGATGTTGATACAAGACAAGTAACATGAAAGTGGTAAATAGCTGGATGAGTGGAAGATTTTCATAAACTCAGACAGTTACTTCCTGAGGAATACTAATTTCCAACAGGCATAATAATTATAATTCAAGTTTGCAAGTAACTTTATTGTGCTAATCAGTTACAAAGTGGATTATACAGTTCACTACAGCTGAAAATGCATCTATGACACTACAATGCCAAACAGATTCTTATGACGCCACAAATGCAATGTTATTCCAAATTTAACCATTCCGCAGTCAGATAATCATTTATGCCTTGAACACTTTTATATAACGATTATTCTGCAATCTAACAAAGTTTCTTTACGTAAATGGCCTAATAGATACTCTTAATCAATCATGGAAGAATTTCGTGATGAATTTACACCAGTGAATGACAGTACTGGGCTTCATTATTACTACTACATTCAATACTATTTCGACGCATTGTATAATCACGATGGGGGAGTCTCAATTGAAGCAGTAAATGCGAGCAGGAATCGTTCCATGTACCATTTTAACGTGAACACGGACTATGACAGGACAGAATACATACTGTACTACATCATGCTACCATTGGTTTGTATAATGGGCTTGGTCGGAATTATTATTACTGTGTTAGTATTGAGCAGAAAGAAAATGTTCACATCCACAAATTGTTATCTTATCAGCCTCGCGATCACAGACTTCCTTTTCCTCTCATTGCTTTGCACGCGGCTTCTGGACCAAATAATGTCTGAAATTGGTTTTTATACATTTGAAAAGTTCAAGGCTTGCATGGCTATAATGTCTGTGTTTCTTGATATGTTCAACCAAGCGTCGATCTGGATCACTGTCCTGCTGGGAATTGAGCGCTACATAGCAATCTGTCACCCACTACGAGCGGTGGCATTCTGCACCACAAGTCGAGCCAGGCGTATCGTCATTGGACTATACATCATCATATTCCTATGTCGCTTGCCAAAATTCTTCGATTACAAAATCATATCGATTTACAACCCACGCATCAATGAAACAATCTTCTTTTCAATACCATCATTCTTGTCAAAATGTATGATCTACCAAATCTTATACTTGTGGCTCGTTGATGCCATCTTCAGCGTGATAATCCCATTCTCACTGCTACTCGGATTCAATATCCGTCTCATGTGGGAGATCCACCGCTCCACCAAATATCTTCGTCTGCACCTTCAAGCCCACTCAAACATCCGAAATGTCATCTCTGCAGAACAGATTCAACTCACTCTCATGCTTGGGGGCATTGTACTTGCTTTCTTGATTTGTCAACTACCGTACATCATATATCGCATATACACTGATCTCCAGCGCACTGACCCAATGAGTAGCCATAATGAGTATCGCGTTATCTGGTACCTCTGTCTGCTGTTCCTCGGCATCAAGTCAGCTATTAACTTCTTCCTATACTGTTGGTTCAGTGAAAAGTTCCGTGTAACATTTAAACACATGTTCTGCATGCGGACGTGTCTACCGAGAGCTGCCCTACGGCGTCTCAGTGACAACAGTCACAACCCAAGGCATAATTCATATTTGGGCTCCAAAGATACAACTGTGTGCTAATTAAACCTTACATTGTCGGGCACGTGTGACAAGAGTACGAGAATTGAATACTGGTACTTTTTAAGACTATAACTTTAATCATTAATTGTGTTTCATCACACTATCATCAAAAGGCCCTGAAGCGCCTCCAGATTCTCAGCTGCCTAATACTGACATTGGCTTATGAGAATTTCTTTTACAAATTGGCTAATAATAATAATAATAATAATAATAATACATAATGTGCAGGCTGAATGGATTATTTTTGGTTTTAATAAGTTTAACCTTTGACCTATGTTATACTCTTAACAAGCGGTTTTAAAGAACTCTAAACGTGTTTCTAAAAATAGTAATTAGCAAATCAACCAATCAGATTCTCTTGAACAAACTTGGTTCAGCTATTGCCCCAGATGAAGTTTCTCGAGTTTCACATAAATCTGCCAAGAAGTTTTGGCGATTTTTAAATGTGTTTCTAAAAATAGCGCAAAATCAAAGATGGCCACTGGCCAATAAACTTCTTTTGAACAAGTTTGCATATATCTCTATGCCCTAAGGAAGCGTCCTGCCAAAGATAATTGAAATCGGCCCAGTGGCTCTTCAGAATACATTTGAATTTTCCCATTCTTTTCCTAAAAATAATCCAAGATGGTTGCGGACCCATTTAAAAGGAAACTTGCAGAATTTGACATCGCCATAGACATAAGCCTATATAAACAGATTTTTACTTCAAAGTCCATCAAATAAAGAATTCCAATATGGCCGCCAAAAGACTGAATTCTGATTGGTCGCTGGTGGTCATATTTTAAACATACACCAACTTCCCTTGAACAAAATACCAACTTCCCTTGAACAAACTTGAATGACCCTCAGTTCCTAATCATATTCACCACATTGTGACCCAATCGCTTCAGCAGTTCAGAAGGTTGTTTTTTGTGAAAACTAGGTCATCCAAAATGGCCAACAAGCAAATCGACCAATCAGGTTCTCTGGATTAACTTTGATCCATCCCTTTCCCTAGATGAAGTTTCTCAAGTTCTCAGCAATCCGCCAAGTGGTTTTCGGAGAAAATGATTTTTAAAGGCGCTCTTGAGTCTAAGACTAGGGCAACATCCAAGATGGCCATCGCCCAATCCGGTGAATTGAGCTCGTTTGAATAAACTTGTATCTCTATGCCCTAAGGAAGCTTCCTGTCAAATATAATTGAAATCGACCCAGCATTTCTTGACAAGAGATCGTTTAAAGAAAAAGTTGATGGATGGATGACGGAGAGACAACGGATGGTCGCTATATGGCATATGCTCACTTAGCCTTTTTAGCCAGGTGAGCTAACAATTTAGTTTGGTTAGTGTATACAAAAAAACTCTAGAAAGTTAGTCTATATAACAGCTCAAATACTTTACAATATTATGGTTCAAATGGGAAAATTTAAATTTGACCAATATTATCAAAAAACTTGACCAGACTGACCTAGTTCTTATAAGGCTTGTAGCTTATTCCTGTACCCTTCACCAAGTCTAAAAAGCCAAATAGTTCTAAAAACAAAGAGGCCCAGGGGTCTGTGGCACTCACCTGCACCATTGGCATTTAAATCATTTGCATTTAAATCGACATGATGGATGATTTTCAGAAAATCCAAGATGGCCAGCAAAAAATTTACCAATCAAGATTCTCGTTTAATATGTTGAAGCCTACCGTCATAGGATCATTCCACCCAAGTTTTGTCGAAATCGGCCCATTTATTGCAGGGGTACTGTTTTCAGATGGTTCCGGAAAACTTTCAGAAAATCAGAGATGGCTGCCAAAACATTGACCTATTAAAATTCTGAATAAAATTTCTAGAGGCTACGACAATAGGATCCTTCCAGTCAAATTTGGTTGAAATTGCCCAAGCGATTAATGAGGAGTATCATTTTATACAAATTCCCATTTTTTCGGAAAATCCAAGATGCCCACCATCAAAATCAAGCCGTCAAATTTCTGTATACAGCTGAGTTTGGTTGAAATTGGCCAAGCAGTTAATGAAAAGTAGCAGTAGCAGCTATGAACAAAATGTTCAGAAAATCCAAGATGGGCACCAAAAAAATTGACCAATCAAAATTCTGTATACAAATTCTGAAGCCGAGCGCCCTAGGCTCGTTCCAGCCACTCTGGTTGAAATCGCCCAAGCAGTTAATGAGGATCGAGTACCGCTTTAAATGGGGCAGGGGAGCATTTTGGTGTTGTTGTTGTTTTATTGGCGCCTGACGTATTTGAGCCATATATGATCACGTGTCAGTCGACAAGAATTTGAACCCTGCCACCACACCTCCACCCCCCTTGATTACCAGATGACCACACTACTACTACGGTCAATCGTCTCCCTCTGAGTGTCATATTGTAGATATTTTGGACTTTGAAAATTGTTTATTCAAACTGGGCATGCCCAAATACATGTAACTACATGCTTAAATTGTTTAAATTGCAATCACTCCCCATCAGGCATCAGTCTGTCTATTTGTCTGTCTGCCTGTGCATCGTCAACAATGGTGCCACATTTGTTATTTCTGGACTGATTGAGATTAAACTTGGCCATAATCTTCCAATACTCATCTAATTTGTCCATTATGAAACTGAACCTGATTTGATGACAAACAGCGGAGTAATCTCCCTTTCAAAATTTCTTCACAATGGAACCTAATGTGGAAATATATTATTTCGGTGACAAATTTCATAATTAACTCACCTAGGCAGAATAGCCAAGTGAGCTTATCCCATGGCAACCATCCGTCGCCTGTCCATCCAACATTAACCATTTGGCGGATATCAAACTAATTTGGCTCGAATGACCTTATGGTGGTAGGCCTCAGGATTTGTATACAGAATTTTGGCTGCTCCATATTTTTGGCGGCCATCTTGAATTTTCTGAAAAATGGCGGGAAATCATTTAAAAAGCTACTCATTAACTGATTGGGCAATTTCAACCAGACTTAGCTTGGAGGATAGTATGCTGGTAGGTTTCAGAACATGTATACAAAATTTTGATTAGTCAATTTTTTCGGCGCCCATCTTGGATTTTCTGAAAATTTAAGGAAATCACTTAAATGCCTACTCCTCGATAACTGCTGGGTTGATGTCAATCAAACTTGGATGGAAGAACCCTAGCATAGTACGCTTCAGATTGTGCATACAGAATTTTGATTGGTCCATTTTTCCAGTGGCCATCTTGAATTTTCCATAAAATGTTGGGAAATTGTTTAAAACACTACTCCTCATTAACTGCTTGAACAATTTCAACCAGCCTTGCTGGAAGGATACTAGGCTGGTAGATTTCAGAACTTATATACAGAATTTTGATTGGTCCATTTTTCTGGCTGCCATCTTGGATTTTCTGAAAATTTTGCAAAATCAGTTAAAAGGCTACTCCTCATTAACCGCTTGAATGAGTTCAACCACTCAGCTGGAAGGATCCTAAAGTGGTATGCTTCAGAATGTATACAGAATTTTGATTGGTTAATTTGTTCGGTGACCATTTTGAATTTTCTGAAAAATGGCTGAAAATCGTCTACTCATTAACTACTTGGGCGATTTCAAGCAGACTGGCTGGACCGAGCCTAGGGTGGTAGGCTTCAGAACTTGCATACATAATTTTGATTGGTAAATTTTTCCAGTGCCCATTTTGGATTTTCCGAATATTATGGGAAATCAGTTAAAAGGCTACTCCTCATTAACCGCTTGCCTGATTTCAACCAAACTCAGCTCAAAGAACCCTTAGCCCACTACACTTCAGAACTTGTATACAGAATTTTGACGGCTTGATTTTGATGGTGGCTAGTAATTCTTGGATTTTCCGAAAAATGGGAATTCATATAAAATGCTACTCCCCATTAATCACTTGGGCAATTTCAACCAAATTTGGCTGGAAGGATCCTATTGTTGTAGCGTCTAGAAATTCTATTCAGAATTTTGATAGGTCAATGTTTTGGCAGCAATCTCTGATTTTCTGAAAGTTTTCCGGAACCATTTACATAGAATAGTTATCTATGTTAGGCTCGTTCACGCTAGTATGGTTGAAATCGCCCAAGCAGTTAATGAGTAGACAATTTTCAGTCATATTTCAGAAAATTCAAGATGACCACCGAACAAATTGACCAATCAAAATTCTGTTTACAAGCTCTGAACTTTAGGGTCCTTCCACTGGTTCAAGCGGTTAATGAGGAGCACCTTTTAACTGTTTTCCCAAATTTTTTTAGAAAATCCAAGATGGCCGGCCGAAAACTTTACCAATCAAAATTCTGTATACAAGTTCTGAAACCTACCAGCCTATAGTATCCTTCCACTCAAGTCTGGTTGAAATTTCTCAAGAAGTTAATGAGTAGCGTTTCAAACAATTTCCCGTCATTTTTTGGAAAATTAAAGATGGGCGGCGAAAAAAATTGACCAATCAAAATTCTCTATACAAGTTCTGAAGCCTCCGCCATCGGGTCCTTCCAGCCAAATTAGATTGAAATCCGCGAAGCTGTTAATGAGGAGTAGCATTTTTAAGCAAGTTGTCGGATCAATCAAAATTCTGTATACATGTTCTAAAGCATACCACATTAGGGTTGTTTCATTCAAGTGTGATTGAAATAGGCCCAGTGGTTATAGATGTATAGGCGTTTAAGTGAAAAAATCTCTCAACATAATGGTTAACCTTTTAATGGCCAGGCCGAACAAAACAGACCTCTGCAGGTTCTTGATGAATGTCTATTTGCAGGCCTAAGAGAAGACTAATTTTTTTAAACTTATCATTGGGATCACTGGCTCTATCACCTCGCACAAGTAATTACAGTGATAAATTAAGAAAAAATACTATCCCGGCCTGCAAATGGACAATTAATAAGTATTACTAAATATTTTTTTATTTTTTCACCACTTTGTCTGCTAAGGGTTAATTTTAAGAGTACATGCAGTATATAGACCACAAACACCAAATTATTTACCATATCAGAAAATTAACCCTTTTATTCCACTTGATATAATGGTATTTACAATTCTGAGGAATATTTTGAA
This sequence comes from Chaetoderma sp. LZ-2023a, assembly GCA_034401795.1. Taxonomy (NCBI): domain Eukaryota; kingdom Metazoa; phylum Mollusca; class Caudofoveata; order Chaetodermatida; family Chaetodermatidae; genus Chaetoderma; species Chaetoderma sp. LZ-2023a. Next base: position 63,625,597 of record CM067371.1, read on the forward strand.
AGTAATTTTACCGAGATCATTTTTTTTCAGCTTAGAAATTGCTTTTATAATATCCAACATATTTCACATTTAGCTGTGATTAATTAATATTGCTAAATTGATCTACAACTTATGTTTCGAGAATTCATTAACATATATTTAAATTTCACCATAATATATTTATTTTCTATGTGTCAATTAATCCTCAATTCTACATGTTATAGATTGCTATTGTATAACATTCCTCCATTTATTATTTGTACTGCATATGGCACTACAACTGTAAAGCTTAATATAGATATTGCTAGTATTTACTCAATTATATTTATATATTTGTAAATAGTATTTGTTCCTAAGCTTACAAATTACCAACAGTATCACTGCATTGCATGCGCACATGCAGACGCACATACACACACACACACATATGCGACAAGCGCACACGCATCCATCACCGCATTGCATGCGCACATACACATACACATACACGCACATACACATACACATGCATGCACACACATATGCATCACTGTATTGCACGCGCACATGCACACATACATGCACACATCCACAAACATACACGCTTGCACACACATATGCATCACTGCATTGCACGCAAATGCATGCACACACGCGTGCACATACATGCATGCATGGATATGCACGCATGCATACGCATGTTCATGAAAGATTCATAAACTGCCTGCACCTTTTTTCCTGAACTGTTGCTGAATGCTTTGAACTCATGAAAGATTCATAATATCTCCCTTAATCAACCTCTACTTTCTTACAAGAACTGCTGCTGTATTCTAAGAGTTCATTAAATATTCATAATCTTTTCCTCAATTGACTATACCTTTTATCATGAACTGTTGCTGAACTCCAGAGTTCACTTAATATTCATAAAAAATTCATGAAAACTGTTTTAATTTATGACGGATGTTCAGGAACCAATGGCATTCATCAAAAGTTTGTGAACTGTCAAGAGAATGTTTTCTGAACTTTTGTTCATGAATCAGTCGATGTGGATTTTTGATGCACTAACATGAATGTTCATGTATGTTCATGAATGTACTCCAGTTCATGAACTTGGTTTCGCAGGGGATCCGAGGAAAGTCCTGGGATTTCCACTTTCTTGGGATTTCCCAGGATTCATTTTCAATGAAAGCCAAAAAGTTCCAGTCTTTGAGAAATCTTGGGATATCCCATGATGGCCCGAGTTCAAACCCTAGAAAAAACTAGGACTTTTAAATAATTTATTTTTTACAAAGTCTCAACCTTGCGAAAAGATGTGACTTTTTAGTCCCGAACTTGGGAAAAGCTAGTACTTTTAGATATAACAGTGTATTCATAGTATCAAATTCATCTGGCAACTAAACTGTTATTAATATGTGTTGCATTGCAGCTTATTAAAATCACTCAGCATCTTTCTTCTTCTTTCATCTTTCTACTTCTTATTCGCGGTTAAAAAGTTTAGCATGCATCTCCTCCTCGTTTTCATCAGATCAAATCCAAATTTGGTCAACTTCTAGTACCCATGGAGGAATAATGTGCTTGTGCTCTTATTGTGGATTTTCCCAAGGGTTTTCGGTGTACCGACTTTTCCTTTGGCAAAAACCCCATAGGATTTAATGTATGGGGATTTTCAATATTGATCTTTGAAGTCTGATTACACCTAGAGTTTTGATCGGATAACTACCATTCTTGGGTAGGATGTTACCTTTGGTGTCCTCAAGTTGTCTGCCCACCTAAAAGCTGACCTTGACCTCAAATGCATGGAAGATGTCCCCCATTGGGAATGAATGGGTATTTTTCGGATGGATATTTGAACTACGACTACAGCTAGAGTTTTGATCAGATTACCATGCATACTTGATGTAAACAGTGGGTTTAAAAAAATTATTTCAAAATGGCCACCAAGCGCACATTTTGGTAAAACAGTTTTTGTTTTGGACAAAAATAAACTCAGGATGACAAAAGCTGGGGAAAAAATGTTTCTTAAAAAAAAGTTTGTCCAAGATGGCTGCCGAAATTAGTTTTGCTAAGATCGAAACTTGGTGTACTTTTAGGTCCTACATAGACTTGATTTCATATCAAATTTGAAGAGCCTCAATCCAATATTTTTTGAGAAATCAGTTTTTCTGTCTGCGGCATGCTTACTATAAACCTATGGGAATTTTAAGTATGGATCTTTGAACTGCGACTACACCTATAGTTTTTATCGGATAAACACCAGACATGTTCAAGGGTTATATAAGATGAGGCCTTATAATATTCCTCAATGGGCGGACAACGCATATTTAGTTCGGTAAATGTGTTCTAGTTTTGGAATTGTTGCTTTTACAGTTAATGTTTTGTTTGGTGTCACAAATCTGTTTATACTTAAACCCTGCTCTCCTCATACAGGTTATTAATGTTAAAGTGTTGTTGATAGGTTTAGACAGAGGATTTCAAACAAATGCAATGCTAGCAAGTTTCTCATTCAAAATATTTATGAATAGTCATGTGGAATATTATAATTAGGGCGAATTAGTAATCTCACATAAACAGAATTAATTTAATTGGAATGCTCTTGACATTGCTCAGTTCATTTTGTTATTGATTTGGAGCATGTAACGTGTGACATGAGGTGGATAAAGTGTAAGATGATCCTGCTTATGAAAAGATAATCTCTAATATGAAAATTATTTGTCTACTTTAAAAGCAGTTAATGAGGAGTAGCATTTTAAATGATTTCCCGCCTTTTTTTTGGAAAATTCAAGATGGACGACCAAGATATTGACCCATCAAGATTCTGTAAGCAAGTTCAGAAGCATCCCACTCTAGGGTTCTTCCCATCAAATTTGGTTGAAATCTGCCAAGTGGTTAATGAAAAAACTTTAATTAACTGATTTCCAGAAATTTTCAGAAAATCTAAGATGGCCACCAGAAAAATTGACCAATCAAAATTCTGTATACATGTATTGAAACCTACACACCTAGTATCCTTCTAGCCAAGTATGGTTGAAATTGCCAAAGCGGTTAATGAGGAGTAGTGTTTTAAACGATTTGCTGGCATTTATCTGAAAATACAAGATGGTCACCGAAAAAATAGACCAATAAAAATTATGTATATAAATTCTGAAGCATACCACTCTAGGGTCCTCCCAACCGAGTTTGCTTGAAATCGGCCACATCTAATTTTAAGAAATTTTCAGAAAATGCATGATGGCCACCAGAAATATTGACCAATCACAAATCTTGTTAGAAGTGTTGAAGCTTACCAGCATAGAATTAGTCCACCAAAGTTTTGTTGAAGTCGGACTATTTATATTGGAGGAGTAGCATTTTTAATGATTTTGGGGAAAATTTTGGGCCAGATGAGCTAAAAATTAATTCACCAACTAACCTAATTTAACATGAAAATTATCAATGGCACCCATCTAATGTTTCTAACGCCAGATATGTGGCATTTCACAACTAAGATGATTGTTTGCACTTAATAGTCCCAACCCTGGGACTTTCCAGGACAATAGTCACAACCCTGGGACTTTCCAGGACAATAGTCACAACCCTGGGACTTTCCAGGACAATAGTCACAACCCTGGGACTTTCAGGACAATAGTCACAACCCTGGGACTTTCCAGGACAATAGTCACAACCCTGAGACTTTCCAGGACAATAGTCACGACCCTGAGACTTTCCAGGACAATAGTCACAACCCTGGGACTTTCCAGGACAATAGTTACAACCCTGAGACTGGTTGCGATCTTTTAAGGAAAAAGGTCTTGTTCCAACACCTCCAGGACCTGGAGTATCACAGGAATATCCCAGGATTTTCTGGCCTTTATCTGCAGGAACATTAGATGGATGCTACGACCATCACATAATTAGATAAGGACATTTCTTGGCAAATTTTATTGAAATCTGCCCATTATATCCGCTTATTTTACCGGTCAACTTCCCTAGAACTTCCCTAGAACAATGTTTATAATGGACTAAATCTAATTAATAATCCTATTTGCCCAAGTTCAGCCACTCACTTAAGTAAATTAAACCTAATTTTTCTGTAAAAAGTTGGCCAGCAGGCAAATTGATCAATCCGGTTCCCTTGAACAAATTTGTTCAGCTTTTGCCGTAGATGACTGAGTTCCTTGCATGGCATATTGTGGTTTAAGAAAAGATGTTATTTCAAAATATACATGTAGAGCAAAATATAAGATGGATCTCACCCAAACTGACCAATCAGCTTTGTTCGAACAATTTTGGATCTCTATGCCCTAAGAATGCTTCATCACAAATTAAATTTATATTAGCCTAGCGGTGCTTTAACCCTCTACCATGGTCAAATCGGCTAAAACTGGCCTCTTTGGTTGTCATGAAGAATGTGCAGGGCTAGAGAATACTATTTTTGAAAATTTGCCACTGGAATGCCTGGCTCGATAACCAAGCCAGAAAATACAATGGTAAATTTTAAAAAAAAATTGTCTTCTCTGGACCTGCAAATGGACATTCAATAAGCAAATATTTTGATTTTCTTGATAAGATTTTACCATAAGAGTTAAAATGATGACGGGCAAATGACAGATGGACAGTTGCCATGGCATGAGCTCACATTCAGTCCAGGTAAGCTAATAATAATAATAAATCTCAAGCGAAAAAAAATGATAAATGCTGAATTTCACTTTGAGGGGCTGTTGACACAAGAGGGTTTAACTGCATCATGGTTCCATTGAAATTGAGATTCCAGAATGAAAATACTAAATATGTTTAAATGTCCCAGTTAACCCCTTGATGGTTAAACCGGCCAAAACTGGCCAGACCACCTCCCCCCTCCCCCTCAGTGGTCTTGAGGGTTGTCCATTTGCAGGCCAAGAGAATATAATTTTTGAAAATTTACCACTGGAATAACTGGCTCGATAATCGAGCCAGTTACTCCAGTAGTAAATTAAAAAAAAATTGTCTTCACTTGCTCTAAAAACACATTTTCTGTGAGAATATTGAAATTTTCTTGACCAAATCTGGCCAGTAACAGGTTAATGATGCTATGTAGGTAATTGTGTACATTCTGTAAATATATATTTTGTGATATTATTGTTGTGAATTAATCATGGAAATAACACAGATATATAAATGGTTTAACTATAAACACAACATTATATATATGGTTGACACATATTTATACAGGTTTTATCGATGTTATATTTGTTTTAATGTTACAGAAATTAAATAATAAATATATACATTTCTTTTATCGAGTATTACTGTTCTTTCAATTATTGCCATCAAGATTCTGTTCATACTCATTGCTTTAGTCATTATCATCCTTTAGGTGCCACTTCTGGTGAATAGTGTTTGGAGCGTTTTTGCCTGAAGATTGAGTAATAATATACAGTTTTATGGGGGGGGGGGGTGTATTGCCAGGGACCCTGTGATACAATCCATATCACGATACCGATCATCAAATGACTAAAATGACACAACCTAGTGAGTAGTGATGTCTTACATGTTGTCTGTTCTGATAAAAATGATATGATGATGACTTGTATTAAATACCAAATACTTGCATAGTAAGGGTTATGGCTGTAATCGCTCCCAGCACAGGAAAATGTGAAACAAAACTTTTTGTCAATATTTTGGCATATTTCATAGCGTGATAAGATAATAGCAAGCAAAAATCTCAATGTGCATGTATTTGCAAAGATATTTTGGTGTAAACTAAAATTTTTGCTTAGATAAGATGAGAACAAGAGGCCCAAGGGCCATAATGCTCACCTGGACCATTAGCATTTAAACCATTAAAGCATTTTAACAGACATAACTTTAAATTCAGCAGTAACATGACATAAATACAAAATTGAGAATTCAGTAGGCCTACAATCAATATTTAGTGTGAAATTAATGATGAACGCTGATCACACAATCAGATTGATCCTTAGATTCCACCCAGGCAATGAAACAATCGAATATGACCATCAAACCCAAAGGTTTGATTCAGCCATGACAACCATGTTCCATCAAGGATCAAGTTCTCTTTAATAAACTTTAATCACCCTTAGCTACATGTATCGATGAAATTAAATCTAATGAGTTTCACCCGGATCCATACAGCAGTTCCTGTGATGTCATTTTGGAGAACAAGATGATCACTGGAACAAACGGTGAATGAGGAGTAGCGTTTTCGGAAAACTCAAGATGGGCGCCGAACAAAATTTACCAATCAAAATTCTGTATACAATCTCTGAAGCACACCACTCTAGGATTTCACACAAAAAATTGATCAATACAAATTCTGAATAGAATTTCTAGAGCCTACCACCATAGAATCCATCTAGTGAAATTTGGTTGAAATATGTCAAGCAGCTAAGGAGGAAAGCAATTTGACAATTTTCGGTAAATTTTTCATAAAATCTAAGATTGTCACCCAAAAAGCATACACCCTGGTGAGAATAAATCCAGGCTTTTGCTCTAAAGCTTGGATATCCTGGGATATCCTGGCATTTCCGAGCTCTTTAAGCCATGAAAGGCCAGGAACCTTCTTGCCTGTAATATCCTGGCATTTCCCAGGTTCCAAAGCTAGGAAAAGACAGGACTGAAAGCATTAATAACATTCCGGGCTTATCCAGGCTTTTCCTGGCTCTCAAATGCCTGGAATAGCTGGGAAAAGCCTTCACAGAAAGTGGCAAATGAATAAGGCAGGAAAAGCCTGGAAAAGCCAGGAATGTTAGTAATGTATATAAATTTCAAAAAAATGAAAAAGTCAGAGCTTTTAATTGGAGCTAGGATAGGCCCGGACATTTGTTCTTGACAAGAAATCAAAGTTGACCTCATGACTTGCTAAATTGATGGGAAATTTAAGTCTTTGTCTGAAGAAATCCAGTACATTGATCATTAGTTATAATATACATGTAGGTATTATGTATAGCTAGTTTAATATGTTAAAAGCAGTCATACAACTGTTAGATGGAATATTTAGCACTAGTAACATTAAAATGGAAATAGACCTATAATGGAAGGTATGTATTTATTGCTTAGCTGAAAGGTATTAACTGCATTACCAGATTTGGTTAAACTTCTTAAACTCTATCTATAGTAATTCAATGATAGGCCTTTCTAATACGTATGTGTTCACAATCTCTAGTTATAGCAAACATAACAAACATGGTATCATATACAGTGTTACTGCCTTGCAATCAAGAGATGACATTGGATTATTGAGTCAAGCATTTAAGTCATACATTTCCAAACATACATGTCTATTGGCCTGTAAACTCAATATTATATAACTATTTAATACTCAAGTCTCCCAAAAATAGCTTGTACAGTCGGCAGGAGAAATGTCCATTTGCAGACAAATAGTAGACTATTTTTGAAAATCTACCACTGGAATGACTGGATCGATAACCGAGCCAGTTATTTAAGTCGTACATTTTCAAAAATCTTTTCTCTTGATCCGCAAATCGTATACTTTCTATGAGACAATTTAAATTTTCCTGAAGAGGGATAAAGGGTTACAAGCAACCACACAATGAAATCAGTTGAATATTTGACTGGTAGCCATGGTTACATGGCTTATCCAAACTATTCTGGGCTTATCCAAGCTATTCCGGGCTTATCCGAGCTATTCCTGGCTTATCCGAGCTGTTTCTGGCTAATGTCCGAGCTAATCCTGGCTTATCCTAGCTTTACCAGGCTACTCCGAGCTTTTCCTGGCTATTTCGAGCTTTTAACCCAAATTTGCAACAGAGGCATGGAGGTCCGGGATATTCCAGGCTTACACAGCCATTAAAGGTACGGGCTCTTCCTGGCTATTCCGAGAAAATAGTCCGGGCTATTCCAACCTTAGACAAATCTGTCTGAATGCCGTCGTGGCTAATCCTAGCTTATCTGAGCTCTAAATGCCAGGATATCCCAGGAATTCCTACCATCAATCCAGGCTAATCTTAGCTTTTATTCCCTGGATATCCAGCCTTTTTGTCACAAGGGCTATCCTCCCAGCTAAGGCTGGTTGAAATTGCCCAAGAAGTTAATGTGGAGAAGCGTTTTAAACTATTTCCCGCCATTTTTCGGAAAATTCAAGATGATTGTCGGAAAAATAGCCTAACCAAAATTCACAATACAAGTTCTCAAGCATACCATGCTAGGGTGATTTTCTCCAAGTTTGATTGAAATCAGCCCAGTGGTTATCATGGAGTAGCCTTTTAAGTGATTTCCAGAAATTTTCAGAAAATCCAAGATCAGGCTGGCAAAAAAGTTGACCAATCAAAATTTTGTACACAAGTTCTAAAACATACCAGTGTACTATCCTCCCAGCTAAGGCTGTTTGAAGTTGCCCAAGCGGTTAATGAGGAGTAGCGTTTTAAACAATTTTTTTAATTAACCAATCAAAATTCTTTATACAAGTTCTGAAGCCTATACCCTCATAGGATCCTTCCAGCCAAATTAGGTTGAAATCCTCCAAGCGGTTAATGAGGAGTAGCATTTTAAAGCAAAGTTGCCAGATGGATGGATGGCAAGACAGACAGATGACGGATGGTCGCCATGGCATAAGCTCACTTGGCCATTCTGGTCAGTTGAGCTAAAAAACAGATAATTTAAAGTAGAAAGTAATTATATTTATTGATTACATATAATGCTACTAGTATTTGACAAGAGGCCCAAGGGGCCTGTATCGCTCACCTGTACCATAGGCAATTCCAACTAGAATGGTCATTAACAATAACTAGAACTCTAATGAGTTGAGCAGACTTGAAACAAGAAAACAGAGGTCATGTTTCTTTATGTATCAACTCCTCTTGAACAAACTTTACTGGCCCTTAGTCATCAATATCATATCTCCCAAATTTTGGCCCAATCCATTCCGTGGCTCTGGAGACGAAGTTTCTTTCATGAAAACCAGGCCATCCGAGATGGCCACCCATCCATTTGGCAAATCAAGTTCCCTTGAACAAACTTGGTTCAGCTCATGCCCTAAATGATATTTTAATGAGTTTTGAATCAATCGCTCAAACAGTTTTGGCAAAGATTTTTAAAAACATTTCTAAAAATCAGTCAAAATTCAAGATGGCCACCGGGCCCCGGATTGGCCGATCAGCTACATTTGAACAAACTTGGATTCCTATGCCCTAAGGATGCTTCCTGCCAAATATAATTGAAATTTGCCTAGCAGTTCTCGAGAAGACATTTTAAAGTTCCTATTGCTTTAGTATGGGCGCCTTTGGCTGGAAAATAATCCACGATGGCCGCCAAACCGTTTATCCAACAGTTTTGAAAATGGCAAATTTGAGCTCAGAATACCCCAAAACATATTGAGAACCAATTTTGGCCTCAAAATCCATCAAAGTAAAAAAAAATGCAGTATGGTCGCCAAACACGCTACATTTTGATTGGCCCACGGCGGCCATGTTTTCTTATGCATCAACTTTCCTTGAGCAAACTTTAATGGTCCTTAGCTAGTCCCTAATCATATCTCCCAAATTTTGTTCTCATCCCTTCAGCGGTTCTGGAGAAGAAGTCGTTTTCCGGAAAACAAGGTCATCCAAAATGGTCGCCGAACCATGCGGTCAATCAAATCTTCTTGAACAAACTTAGCTTATGTCTTTCCCTAGATGAGGTTTCATGGGTTTTGAATCGATTCCCCAAGCGGTTTCGGGGAAGATTTTTAAAGATGTTTCCTAAAATTGGCCCAAATCCAAGACAGCCGCCGGTCAAATTTGCTGATCGGCTTCCTTTGAACAAACTTGGATCGCTATGCCCTAGGGATGTTTCCTGCCAAATATAATTGAAATCGGACCAGTGGTTCTTGAAAAGTTGTTTAAAGGAAAAGTTGATGGACGGACAGACTGATGACAGATGGACACGGTCGCCCTGGCATAAGCTCACCTGGCCTTTTAGGCCTAAAAGGCCAGGTGAGCTAATAATTACTCATGGTGACACATAAATAAAGGTCATCTGGATGACCTTGATATAAAGGTCAAATCTCAAAGAAATGTGTTGTTTCGGTTTCTGGGATGTTACTGTAACTCATCACAAATGCAAGAGAAAAAAACTTAAAACTCCCCTGAGAGTTTTAAGAAAAATTGATTTTTAACACGTTGCATTATAATCTGCCAAGCCCACAATTTTCATTATATGCAAAATTGTAGATTTTATCGCTAACCTTAGCAATATGCATATCAAATGAAATCTTGTGATGAGTAGAAGACACCTAATCATATATGCACTTTCCACATGCAGCCATTTCCTAGAGATTTATTATGTTCGCATGTCGCACATCGTTGAATGCTGAAATCATACAATTACCAGATCCGATGATGATATTGCAATGGATATCTCCTTATACTGATGCAGGAGCATCCACACTATCCTGTAGAAATATGGAAAAAAATCCTGGGATATCCCAGGCCCAAATCCTGGGACATCCCAAGTCCCAAGGTTAGTACATGGCAGTATTGGAACAGGACTTCCAACCATGGTATATCCCGGGAAATCCTGGTACCTGGGATTTTTCTGGAGTGGTATAGTCCCAAACCTGGGATTTCCCAGGATATCCCAGGGTTGGGACTCCCAACCTTGGGACTCATTCCAACACCGCCAGCTCCCATGGTTGGGATATCCCAAGGTTGGGACTATTGTCGCAACCCTGGGATATCCCGGGATATCCTAGGGTTGGGACAAAAGCTCAGACTGGGAACTGGCGGTATTAGAATGAGTCCCATGTCCTAGGATATCTTGGAATATTCCAGGGTTGGGATAATAATCCAAACCTTGGGATATACTGCGATGTTGTGTACATTTTGTATATACTAAATGCAAACAATCATATTAGTTGCGAAATCTCACTATAAAAGGCTTAGAAACAAGATCACTGCCATTGCTGGTTTTCATGTTAAAATAGGTTAGTGTTCATTCATTTTAAAACAGACGTTTTCAGTTGGGTCATTTTACACTTTATCCTCCTCATGTCATATGGTATATTCTCCAAATCATTAACAAAATGCACTGGACAATATCAAGAGCATACCAATTAAATCACACGTAAATTCCTTGATGAGAGATTACCAATCCATCATAATTATAATATTCCACTTAACTATTCATAAATACTTTGAATGAGAAACTTGCTGGCATTGCATTTGTTTGAAATTCACTTTGTACACCTATCAACACTACTTTATTAACAATATGTACACTGAGAACAAGGTTTCGGTAAAAAGATTCATGACACCAAACAAGTTAACCATAAACAACAATTCCAAAGTAACAGTTTAGTTACCAGAAGGAGGCTTTGACCGCTCTGCTCAGAATTATCCCAGGAATCACAAAAAAGCCAGGAATTTTTTCTGCAGGGGAGAGTAGAGTGGGATGGGATGAGGTGGGATTCATTGAGGTGAGATGGGATGAAATAAAATTTGATGAGATGAAATGAGATTAGTTCAGATAATTAAGGAACCGAGGTAGAGCTGTGATGACGTGGTCTGATGTGAGATGACGAAAGGCGAGTTACAGCGATGTGGTGTACATAAAGTGGAAGTGGGTGTGGTGGCCTATTTTGTTGTGGGTAGACTTTATGGTGTTTGGGCCAAGATGAGGTGATGTGAAGTGGATAATGGAGAGTAACTGAGAGATACAATATGGTAGTGTGATGGTAGGCTGTGCTGGTTATGATTAGAATGAATGCATTATGAACCCCAACTCATACATGTACCAGTGAGCTGAAGTCAGATGGAGATAGGGGGAGATATGGTAGTGAGGTGAGTTGGTATGGGCAGGTGATATAATTATGTGGAGTGGTGCTGAGTTGAGATGGGAAGGAATGTGTGAGACATGATGGGGATGAGAAAAGACGAGTTTGGTTATGAGGTAGCATAGGATGTGATGAGATGAGAAGAAATTGGATGAGAAGGGATGGGAGGACATTGAATGGGATAAGTTGATGTAATGTGACATGAGGCATGGTAGAATGATGTGGGATGAAATGGTTGGAATGAGATGAGGTCAGATACAAAGAGATGGGATGTGATGAGATGGGATGGCAATGGGCGATATGGAATGGTATGAAATGGGCTGGGATATAAAGTTGAGGTGAGGTGGAGTGGGATGATATGGGTGGGATGATGTGTCTTAAGGCCTGATGATATGAGATGAGTTATGAATGAATAATGTGTCAATGGATACCATGAGATGAGGTAGGATGAGCTGATGGGATAGAGTGTGATAGGATAAGGTGGGCTGTGGATGAGGTGGGATGGGATACAGTGAGATGGGATTAGATAAGAGCGGATAAGGAGATGAGGTAGGGAAAGCTGAGATGGTGTAGTCTGATGTGAGGTCAGGAAAGGTGAGTTACAGTGATGTGGTGGAATAGTTTGGACTGGGAAGGGGTGGCTAGGATATGGTGAGGTAGCTTCTATGGTTGGTTGGTGTTGGATGGTGATGTTGGGGTTTGGATGAGGGGCAGAGTATAGAAATGTGATGGTAGATTGCCAGGATTTCCATAAGGGTCCTTTTGAGGGCATATTCCCTCAAAATGTAGCTTGGGACCCGCAAAAGTATGGGCAGTGGGTTCAATGGAACCCTTGAAAATTTTGTATGATTGCTAAATATTAATTAGTTTCATAGGTTTTTGCACAAAAATACCGACAAAATCTAATGGGACCCCTATAATTCACAGTTCTGAGTCCATAGAACCCTCTGATCTTAGCATGGATGGGAAACACTGGTAGACTGTGTTGATTCTCCAACCCCATCCACCACCAGGGTCAGCTCAAGTGCATTTGGGCTCCAGGATAAGAATTAATATGGCAGAGGTCATACATCTCCACTTCCACCACCACTCCACCCCACCACCTCACAATTTCACCATAAATCTTATAATATAACATATACTATAAGTCATCGAATCCGAGTTCAATCTTCATGTTTATAGAGTTTCAAGAAATATGCTTATAACAAACACTGCATAGACAAGAGTCATGGAACACTCGTTTTCTTTCTCACATAGCAAAAAATGCTGCCAAAGATAGTATATGGATGAATCATAGTGATAGTTGGCTTCAACACATCGCAAGCTTTCATTTGATATGCACAGTGATATGGCTAGTGATAAAACAGACTATTTCATAGACAAAAAAGTGGGCAGGGAACATTAAAACACGAAGCGTATTAAAAAACAATTTTTCTCATTTAGCCCAAGGGTTTCAAAGTGGCACCTGGTGGATTTGTGACGAGTACACCGCAGAGATACAGAAACAACACAATAAATCATTGTATATACTCCAAAACAACCTTCAGTCTCTGAAGACTCTTCCTGACTAAGGGTGGGGGGGGGGGGGGGAAGTGGGGGGGGGGGGGGGGGGGGGGGGGGGGGGGGGGGAGGGGGGAGGTGTTAGGCATGTGTGCGCGGCATATCTGATACATCGACAGCACCACCCATAAACTTGATTTGATAAACCATAAAATGTTTATCAACTACTCTGCATTTAATGGTTCTGTTTATTCCTGGAGATTTATGGCTATTCCAAGTTCAGTTCTTACAGGCTTAGTTCACTAGCTTATCTTGTCCAAATTACTGTAATAGCGACATTGTTTTGTTGAAAAGAGTATATGAACAAAGTCATCTCATTATGCATTATGCACATTAATCCATGTATTTTGAGCTCGGAATAGCCTGGAGAAATGCCAGGAAATCCTGGGACATCCTGGTATTAGTGAGCTCGGATAAGCTAGGAAAAGCCTTACCATATATAACTCACATTGAGGGTCATTACACTCTCCATGCTCCACCTGGCTTAACCCTTTCAACGACAAATCAAATAAATAATAATTTCTTTATGACACTACTTATTCTGTTGAATAATTTGAAATTACTTTGTCTGGAAGCCATTGCTGGCTAAGGCAGCAACAGCTTCCTGTCAAATTAACTTCAAAATATTCAACAGTTTTCCTGTATGGTTTCCTTGAAAATCAGATAATGGGAATTTATCGGTGAAAGGGTTAATATTAGAACTCTTATTTATATAACCGTCTCCTGATCCCACAATATCTTTCTGTAGCACACTGATGTCAATTTTCTATCTTTTAGGAATAGGAAAGAAACTGGTGTATACTTGTTGAAAAATGAATACCAATTCATCTTTGAATTTAATTTGAAATTTTTAAGTTTTGACATCAAGTGGTTAAAGGGTTAAAGACCCGGACCAGCTAAACCCGCAAGGGACTATGGCTGACATGGATGATGCAGATCAAGTGCTCTGAGAGAAATATTTCAGACTAATTAAGAGATTACTTTTGAAAATTTACGACTAGAATGACTGTCTCGATAACTGAGCCAGTTATTCCAGTGAAAAGTTTTCAAAAAATAACCTGTTGGTTCGCAAACAGACATTCTCTGGAATGACTGGCTCGATAACCGAGCCAGTCATTCCAGTGGTAAATTTTGAAAAATCATCTCTTGGTCTGCAAATGGGCATTTTCCAAAATTTAAATTTTCTTGAACAAATTTGCGAGTTAAAGGATTGAATAAACTTTCAACTTGTGGTCCTAAACTTAAATGTCTGATAGCTAGACAGGTTTGATTGTCAGTTTGCTCAGAATTTATGCCTGTGGCTGGTTATACTCAACACATGCATCATTGCAACAAGAACTCATAGATTCAATCTTTCAAGCTATTACCTGGGAGTTTTGTCTGAGGAAATGATGCCATTCATGTGGGAACTTGAGGGTGGAAAGGGTGGAAAGGGAGGAGACAAGAGGGATCCATTTGTATCTAAGTGGTTCCAGCCATTTGTAACTAAGCTCCATATATAGCTAACTAAGCTCTGCCAACTTTGTAGGTGTATTGAAATTGATTTTAAAGGAAATCTCAGCTTATCTTATACTAACCTGATTTAAGTGATAGAATTTGCCAGCCATAATCTATCCCTGACATCTTAGCTTTTTATTATGCCAACAACGAAAGATATTCAGGCTTTAGTAGCTAAATGTTGATATATTTCTACAGCCTATGACAGCTGTCATGATTTACTTTTCAACCATAATCTATCGGTACAAATACACCAATTGAGAGGAGATTAGCATCCCTCCCTTTAACTCTTTGAACCCTGCTGAACTCCCAGAATGTAAACTCCATGTAAGCTGGTGATTAACCCTTTAACCCTCAAATTTGTTGAAAATTTAGATATCAAGCCAGTCATTCCAGTGTTAAATTTTCAAAAATAGACTTCTGTTGGTCTGCAAATGGACATTTCTCAATACCACTGCAAGCTGTTTTTGTCTGATATGAGTGTTAAAGGGTTAAACAAATTGTAAGTTCATCAAAGCCATACACCTCAGACACTTTCATGGACTGTTGCCACTTTTTTTGCCAGTTTGTGATGACGATATGTTACTTTAATTGTGACTTCCATTAACATGTGATTTATTTGAATATGAGGGCAGAATAATAATAGTGTTAAGTGAGGTGTAATAAACTATGGCTTCCTATATGTATATATGTGCTTGAATGTCATATTTTAATTATTTTGCTAAAATATTAAGTTCATACAGGAAAAGCTTAGTAGGCTGAAACCTGGCATATGCTATCAATAAATGCTTGACTTGGGGGATTCATTTCAAGCTATGACCCAACCACATTTTGCCGCATCGCTAGACGTAAGGGTTTTGTTGTTCGTACGCTATTTTCCATTAACTATTGTTCTACTGGACGGATCCACTCCAACCCTGAGTGGAAGGTTGCCCATGGCGTCCCAAAGATGTATGCCAATTTTGAGCATAAAAACTAAAATGTAACAGCATTCATCAACATTGTTTTCAAAATTGACACATTTACACATATTTCAACAAGAGGCCCAAGGGCCTTAACGCTCACCTGTACCATTAGCATTTGATCTAAAGCCTTTGAACACACATAATACTTTAAATTCAGCAGCAACAAGGCATAAAATCCAAAATTCGAACTCAGTAGAAACGATATTTAGTGGGAAATTAACGCACACTGACCACACAATCAGATTGAACATTAGATCTTGATTGGTCCATGACGACCATGTTTTGTCAAGGAAGAAACTCTCTTGAACAAACTTTAATCACCCAGGTATCGATGAAATTAAACGTAATGATCGAGTTTCAGCCTGCTCCATACAGCAATTCCTGAGATGTCAGTTTCGAGAAAAAGACAGTAACTGGAACAAGCGGTTAATGAGTAGCGCTGTAAATGATTTCCAGACATTTGTTTGGAAAATCCAAGATGGCTACCAACAAAAGAACGAAGCGTACCAGTCTAGGATCCTTTCCAGCTGAGTTTGGTTTAAATAGCCCAAGTTGTTAATGACAAGAGTTAAGCCTTTTAACTGATTTCCCAAAGTTTTCGGAAAATCAAAGATGGGTATCGGAAAAATTTGACCAATCACAATTCTGTATAAATGTTCTGAAACCTACCAGCTTGAGTATGCTTCCAGTCAAGTCTGGTTGAAATCACCCAAGCAGTTAATATGGAGTAGCGTTTTAAACAATTTCCCCCCATTTCTTCAGAAAATTCAAAATGGCTGCCAAAAAAATTGAGCAGTAAAAATTTTGTATACAAGTTCTGAAGCATACCACTCTAGGGTCCTTCAGCCGAGTTTGCTTGAAATCAGACAAGTGGTTAATGATTAGGGTTTTAATTGATTTCCAGAAATTTTTGGAAAATTCAAGATAGTCGTCGGAAAGATTTACCAACCAAAATTCTGTATACATGTTCTGAAACCTACCTCAATAGTGTCCTTCCAGGCCAAATAAGTCCGGTTGTAATTGCCCAAGCAGTTAATGAGTAGTAGTGTATTAAACAATTTCATGCCATTTTTCAGAAAATTCAACACGGCTGCCAAAAAAATAGACCAATCAAAATTTGGTAAACATGTTCTGAAGCATACCACTCTAGGGTCTTCCCAAACAAGTTTGCTTGAAATCGGCCAGATGGTTAATGAGTAGGCTTTTATATCATTCTCAGAAATTTTTGGAAAATCCAAGATGGGCAGCGGAAATATTGACCCATAAATATTCTCGTTAGAAATCTTGAAACCTACCTGTATAGAATTAAGTCCACCAAAGTTTTGCTTATATTGGTGGAGTAGCGTTTTAAATGATTTCTTGAAAATTTTCGGAAAATTCAAGTTGCCAACCAGAGAAATTGACCAATCCAAATTCTGAAGAGTTTCTGGAGCCCACCACAATAGGATCCTACAGCCAAATCTTGTTGGTGCGATTTGATGGATGGACGGTGAACGGACGACCGCCATGGCATAAGCTCCATTGGCCCTAGATCAAATCAGGTGAGCTAATAACCCTGCTCCGTCCTGGAGCCAGCCTCTCCAAACATGGGTGGATGTTTGTCCATGGGGTCCTGAGAACATGAGACAATTTGGTGTCAAAAGATAAAATGTAACAGCAACAGCTTTCAACAACACACTTTTGACCCGAGGGCAGCCCGATTGACAAATAAAAAAAAGTGGGTATAGGACAAATTTATCCTTGTTAGATAAACTCCACCAAAATAAATCTATGCTTTAACAAGCATTCTGTAAGTATTGCTTTGCAATACATGTCTCATACCAGGTGATATAAATCTTTAGAGATAGACAGTCAAAAATTTCATTAAAAATTGTCAAAAGCAGCTGAAACTCAAACTTGATCTGTAACTTCTCATAACATAGCAATAAACCAAGTCTCAGTTATATATGGTGAAGGAGAAGGAAAAAGTGTTGAAAGCTGATATGTTTGTATTTCATAAGTCGAAAGGGGACATAACTCCATCAAAAAAATGACGCAAACTCCTGAAACTCGAACTTGGTCTGTAATTTCTCATAATAAAGTACTGTACCAATTCTCAGTTGAATATCTTGAAAGACTGTGAGAAAAGGGCGGAAAACTAATATTTTTTGTGTATTTCATAGGTCGAAAGGGGGCATAACTCAATCAAAAATTTACTCATACGCCTGAAACTCGAACTTGGTCTGTAACTTCTCATAAAAAAGCAATGTAGCAATTTTCAGTATAATATCTTGAAAGACTGCGAAAAAAAGTGCGGAAAACTAATATTTTTCGTATTCCATAAGTCGAAAGAGGGCATAAAGCCATTAAAAACTGACGAAAATGTCTGAAACTCGAACTTCCTCTGTAACTCCTTATACTAAAGCGATGCACCGATTTTCGCTTACATATCTTGAAGGAGTGCGAAAAAAGTGCGGAAAACTAATATATTTTGTATTTCATAAGTCGAAAGGGGGCATAACTCCATGAAAAATTGATGAAAATGTCTGAAACTCGAACTTGCTCTGTAACCCCCTATACTAAAGCGATGGAACCAATTTTTCCTTAAATATCGTGAAGGAGTGCAAAAAAAGTGCGGAAAGCTGATATTTTTCATATTTCCTAAGTCGAAAGGGGGCATAACTCCATCAAAAATTGACGCATACACCTGAAACTCAAACTTGGTCTGTAACTTCTCATCACAAAGCAATAAACTAATTCTCAGTTGAATACCTTGAAGGACTGCGAAAAAAAGTGCGGAAAACCAACTGCGAGACGGACAGATGGACAGACGGATGGGTGGACGGACGGATGGATGGACAGACAGACAGACAGACAGACAGACCTCCGTCCATTCCTCCATCTCCGCCTCCTCTCCCTCCTAGGGAGAATAATAGTAACCTGTCTGATAGGAAGTTTGCTAAGTACCGTCATCAATCCCATAGCAAGGGCCTGTGGAGAATCCCCAGAATCACAAAAAAGATTCTGATGATAGGGTCCTCTAATCTAGCCCAAATTGATTCAGACATCCATCCTGACGTCCAGGTTGAGTGCTATCCTGGTGCCGCATTACCACATTTCAGAACAATGGCTATGCGACACCAGGATGGCCCTAGCCCGAAGAAGATCATCCTGAAT
Organism: Chaetoderma sp. LZ-2023a; assembly: GCA_034401795.1. Taxonomy (NCBI): domain Eukaryota; kingdom Metazoa; phylum Mollusca; class Caudofoveata; order Chaetodermatida; family Chaetodermatidae; genus Chaetoderma; species Chaetoderma sp. LZ-2023a. The sequence continues at coordinate 63,644,479 of CM067371.1, forward strand.
ATTGGCATCAACTCGAAAAATGAGCATCCAACCAAAGCCTCAAGCCATTTAAGGTTCATGGCTTGAGAATTTAAGAACAGCTTCCCTAATGCGGAGTTGTACTTTGCTGAGATTAACTTCTCTGATAGCTTGTCAGACAGGCAAAAGTACTGTCTCAAGCGCATCAACGAATCAGCAAGGTCCAACTGCCACGTTGATAAGGTCCATCCCCAAAATTTCTGATGCCAATTTTCATGTTGAGAAGGATAGAATCCATTGGACAAAAGAAACAGCTAATTGTATTTATAACCATTGGTTGACGGTACTTAGTTTAAACTAAATGTGGGTCAAGGCAATAGCTCCCCTAACATAGGATTAGGAACAAACCTTGTCAATTTAGCAGCTGACCATGATCTCTCACCATCTGAAATTCTCGATCGTGGTCTTACTTTTGTACCAACTCCAAAACCAAAAACAGGATTAGATTTGCTTTTAGACACAGGTCTTATTGAAGTAGCTAATTTTGGTCATTCAGTAAAAATATCCCATCATTTTCAAAATTTAAATGGAGAGTCAAAACCATTCACTGGAAGATTTGGTTGGGACCCTCCAGATAGGCTAGTTGATGACAATATTAAAGCAACCATAAAAACGGTTGCTGGTATAGCCAGATGATTGCCAGTTACAAACAATAAGCAAAACCTTTCATTTCTCGAGCGACAGGCTATCAACAAATTACGTAGAAATCAACTGTGATTATGTCTAGAGAAAACTACATCCGTGAGGCCGAAAGGCAGTTAACTAACACCAGGCATTACAGAAAACCTGATAATTTAATTTGGCCTCAAAATCAGACATTTTATATCTTGCCTAAGATCCATAAACCTATCAGCAGCTGGTTAGATCCATTGACACCACCTGGACGACCCATCATTTCAGACTGTGGCAGTGAGTCTTATGGCATTTCAGAATATATTGATTACTATTTAAAGCCCATTGCTAATAGACACAAGAGCATCTCAAGAACACAGAACACTTTCTTTCAAAATTATCCAAATTGTCTGTTCCGAAAGATGCATATTTAGTCACATTAGACATAGATGCTATGTAAACCAATAGAGATATTGATGCTGGAGTCAATGCTATTAAGAATTCTTTTGTCAAATTTCCTGATCCAGATCGACCAGACACGGATTCTAAAATTATTAGAGCTAACTAAGTCTTAAAGGAAACGATTTCCAATTTAATGGTGAAAATTACCTTCAAATCTGTGGATGCGCAATGGGTAAACGATTCAGCCCAAATTTTGCCACAATTTATGTTGCGGAGTGGGAAGAGGAGGCACTGAACAAATCAACCAAAAAGCCTCTTCTTTACCTCAGATATCTAGATGACATCTTCATAATTTGGCAACATTCAGAAGAAGGCTTTTGTGAACTTTTTCGCATTTTAAATAACCAAGATTCAAACATCAAGCTAAAATTAGTGGAACATCAGTTGACTTTTTAGATGTCACGATCTATAAGGGTCCTCAATTTGACTCCTCTGGAAAATTAGAATATAAAGTATTCTTTAAGCCAACAGACTCACATCAGCTGCTTCACAAAAAATCATTTCATCCTCCACACACATTTAAAGGTCTGATCAAATCACAAATCATAAGATTCTTTCGAAACTCTAGCAACCGGCAAAATCTGAATGGTGCATGCTCTACTCTGTTTGATGCTTTGAAAGCACGAGGCTATTCAGTCCGTTTTCTTGGAAAAATTAAAGCAGACACCATCAATGAGCTTGAAACTCTAAAACCTCATAGCGGACCCGAGTTTGAACCTGTCCAAATTAAACACAACAAACCAATCATGTGCGATGGATCAGTTTTTAAATGCGACAAAAACAGATACAAAGTAAACAACTATATTATAAACCAACAAACATTCCTGAGTTTTCAAACTAAAAATGAATATCATATCCAAACAAATATGCATTGTGATTCTAAGAATGTAGTCTATTTGATCAATTGTGTCCTTTGCCAGAAACAGTATGTTGGTGAAACAAAAAATGCATTTAGAGTGCATGCTAGACGCCACGTTTCTGATATTAACACCTCGGCAGATACGCCAATTGCTCAACATTTCCAACTTCCTGATCATTCAATTGAGCATCAATTTGAAATCATGCCAATAGAACAGATTCCGACCTTCGATAGTGAAGAAGAAACGAGTTCGTTTCGCAAAATACGAGAAGGTCATTGGATTAGAACACTCCAAACAAAAGCACCATTTGGAATAAATGTAGATTCAGGAATATCACAAAAGAACAAAATTATCCCATTTCAACTCATATACAATAGACGTAATGTTGAATCAGCGAAAACCATGAAAGACGAATATTCACAGTTGCAATCTAAATTAAAGGAACCGATCAAAGCATGACCAGTAATATCTTACAATAGAAATCCAAACCGGAAAGATTTGCTAGTAAGATCAAAGTTAGACCTTATGGTTCCTGATAACAATGACAAGGTTTCATCCCTCCCTACCTATTCTTAAATAAATCTAATCCCAACCAAAATCAATGGTGGGGAAACATGAAATCATATCCGTAGGACATCTTTTAGTTTTGTGTCTGCAAAAGTGTGTGTGTACGTGCGTGCTGGCATGTGTGCGTTCGTGCATTTGTTTGTATGTGTGTGGGTGTGTGCTTGTACATTCGTATGTGCGTGCATCTATACTTGCGTGGGTGTATGTGTGCGCGTGTGTGTATGTGGGTGTGGGTGCATTAATTCGTGAGTACATTAGTGCGTGGGTGTGTACGTGCATGCATTCGTGCATGCGTTCATGCATGCATTATTGCGTGCATTCGTGTATGTATTACTGTGTGCATGTATTATTGCATGCATTCGCTCAGATGTGTGCGTGCATGCGTGCATGCATGTGCGTGTGTGTGCACTCGTGTGTGTGTGTGATTTCTCCATAATGTAGGACCAATCCCAGCCTTTACCTGTTAAAGCGACCTACTGATTAGTTCACTTTACCAACTAATCTCAAGGGGGGACCACTCTAAGTAAAGCTAAACTTGGTCTCGATAGGACAAATTTAGGTAAAGAAATTTTAAATTAAATTCCTGTGCCAATGCGGTTTTGTTTCAATGTAAAGACAGACAGACAGACAGACTCTATAGGCTTGGATTAGAAACTAGCTCCATTAATTTAACAGTCAAATTCCGCCTTCTAGAGAACCGCCTTTCTTTAGTAAGGTTCACCCTGTGCAGTTTAGTAAGATAGTCAGATAACACATTACTAGTCACATATACGAATCAGATTGCTCATGCATGCAAACATACATGCACAGATGCAAATGCAATACGATCATCATTCCAGTAACGGAGATGATAACAATTACATTACAGCTGTCTCTGCTGCCACGATGGAGGAATACAGTTTTAGCTATGCCCCACCCATCTCCACCTAAGCTCCAGCTAAATTCCAGCTACGTGTTGACCTTGTTGGGATCAATCAGTGCCTGCACTCTCTGAATCACACGTTCCAGAAACCTATACGGGTCAGCTAGTTGAATATTTTGAAACTAATTTCACCATGGCAGCAACAGTGCCCAGTCCAAGTAGTTTCAAAATATTCAACAGAATATTATATAGTAGACATATAAATCTTAGTCCATCGTCAATTATGTGTTTGTGCCGAATTTATCTACGTCATTCATAATGTAATTGTTTATGACGTCAGCCTACGCGTCACGTAGTTGATTATGACGTCATATAATTGATGGATAAACTGGAATCCTTAAGCGTCACTTGATGGCTCTGTTTCTGCTTCACAAGCAAGACAAAAATACAATGTTCTGAACAGAATACATTAGGGTTAATAACAGTATTTACAATGAGACAAATGCTTCAGTTCACGCTGAAGGTCTTATTATATAGCAATTTATCAAAGTAGTCAGTCAGGATAATTGCACAGCACAATGTAATATTCAAATACAGGAAAAACCTGTCTATTATGAGCAGTCTCTCTGGACCATTAAACCTTGGTCAATGCCCCTTTAACCCTTGAAACAGCAGTATCTCAATCTCAAGATAACAAACAGTATGCACACAAATACGCACATACATATGCTCGCATGAACACATGCATCGACTCATGTGTTCACGCATGCATGCATGCACCCACCCATGCACGCACGCACGCACACACGCTCACATATTAACTTCCCTTGAATAAAGTTGATTGACACGACAGAGGTAATATTTGCTAAGACTACGTCATTCAAGATGGCCACAAGACAATAAATAATCTGTTTTTCTTGGACATATTTGTTTGAGCTCTTGCCATAGGAGAACATTCTTGAGTTTCAATCAGCCATTGTGGCTTCAGAAAAGATGCCTAAAGGCACAATACTAACAAGAGTGCCACCTAGTGGGGCATTATATGCCCATCTTTGATGACTTTTAAGCTTTTTATAGGGATACCTCTAGATCTGGCAAATGTCGACAGATCTCATCAAAATGAAATCATGACACTGTTTCCAACAAATATGTCCACAGGAAAAGGAATTTCAAACGTAGGTTCAAAACTCCTTGAGATCGGGTCCCGATAAGAAATTTTTGATGAGATTTTTCTCTCACAGGCGGCAACAGTTCCAAGTCAAATTAGTATCAAAATATCCAACAGAATATGCCTTACGTCATATAGAATTTGATGTTTCTGGTGAGTGAGAGTAATAGGGTTAAAGACAGATATGGCCATATCCTATATATCTCATAATTATATGGCATCTAAATTTTGGAGGTCTCAGAGATCCCACACCCTGATGATCGCTCGCTTAAATCTGGGGGTGACCCAAACTGAAATCTGGTATTCCAAAGCAGTTTCTCTCATTCATGCAACAATTAGAGGGTACCATGGTCCCATTGTATAGGTATTTTTATACAAAAACCTATAAAACTGCTTTGTATTTAACTATCAGGATAAAAGATTTTCAGGGGTTCTATGGGACCCACTGTACCTATTCTTGGGGGTCCCAAGCTGTATTTTGGTGTATATATTCTCAAAAGGAACCTTATGAGAATCCCTGTTCATATCATATTAAGTTAGTTTCCAATTATGAAATGGCTTTCTTGAAGATTGGCAGTTTTAAGAGAATCTAATTTATAGAAACACAATATTGTGGGACCCAAAAGCAGATGACCATTATAGACAGGTTTGACTATACTTTCGCTACATTTTCAGCTCTAAGTTAATATACTGTACACATATCTCACGATTATTTCCTCTTTCTGATTTGCATAATGATGAGAGCATATAATTATATTGAAGCAAATCTGGAGCATCCATATGACCGTTGCTGTAGCGCAATAAAGCAGGCATGTCAATGGACCTTTCCAAGTTTATCCATCTATCATATGACATCATAATTGACTAAGTGACGTGTCATGATCATGAATGATTCAAAATTGTCAGTCTTTAGCACTTAATAGTCCGACACGTTACACAAATTATATGGCTTTACTATTTAATAAACATTCTGTTGAATATTTTGAAACTAATTTGACTGGGCGCAACAGCTCTCAAGATTGTTTTCAAAATGGACACTTTTTAAGCATTTTTAAAATACTCTAGCTCTACTTTAGCGATCTTCTCGAAACTCAGGTAGATGCATGTTTGTTGGGTCCGTAACATGTGTGCCAGGTTTGTAGCAAAAAGTTAAAACACAACAGCAACAGCTTTCCAAAAAAAATATCAACACCATGGGTATTGGACAGATTTGTCCTTGTTAAAAGACAGTTTCTTACTGGAGTTATTTCTACACTAACTGGAATCTAACTTGTCAGAATGCATACAATATACTTCTTAAGGCAACAAATTCCTCAGCTCATGATTTAAGAAATGCTACGTTGAAAATGGCGGTAATAGCTTCCAGTGAAATCACTTTTAAAATATTGAGATACTTATTTGTTAGGGCTGAACAGGAAAAAAATAAGCAAGCACATCTTTGACACATGCCATACTTTGAGATGAAAGCGTCATCTTATTCCAGCACCACTGACCTGGAGACCTTTAAAATGGGAATCCTAATAGAAGAAATCCTGCGAGAATACACTGATTCCAGAGAAACGTGAATATATGTATCAATCGGTCATTCACTCGATATGTCCAAAGGGGATTAATCTCTATTTCCATTACAGTGTTAAGTGGCATTAATCTTCACTCGCTAATGTAATTTACCAACATATAATTAGAGAAAGTTTTAACAGGAAAAAGTCTTTATTCCCAAGTCTGAAATAGAACCTTTTCACAATTAAATTATAAAATAATGTAACAATTCCAAAGAAGTACATAGCTGTCTCAAAGGACCACCTTGGTGAGCGCCAAAAAATGGTCACTAAAGACATGTGGCCAATGGACCTTTCCAGTTTTAGCTATTCCCCACTCATCTCTATCTAAGCTCCACCCACACTTTGCCATGTTGGGATTGATCGATCCCCAAATGCCCTAACTATCAATTTCCTGAAAACTATTCATGTAAACTGTTGAATATTTTGTAACTAATTTGACTTGGTGCTGTTGCTGCCTATGGCAGCAACAGCGCCCCGTCAAATTAGTTTCAAAACATTCAACAGAATATTTATTAAATAGTAGACATAAAATTTGTACAACAACGAATAGTGTGTTTGTGACATGCTTATCGATGTCATTCACTATGATGTCATTCTACACATGGCGTAGTTGATTATGATGTCATAGGATGGGTTGATAAAGTGGAAAGATCTATTATTACAAGTTAGTGGATGTACAAAATGTATTTTGATGGACTCATACCCACAGTAAAGACAGAAACATAAAAAATCCTGAACCACCAAGAAGCTCCAACTCACTATGAAGCCTTTTTACCTTGGGCCATACATACTTTTCGTATACACACCCAGTACCAGTAGAAGACATCAGGCTACATAATCGTCGTACGCGTAGTAATTAAAGAAAGGCAAAATGTATTTCCATGTCGGGTTACAACAACATTCATTCAAATTATTTTCAAAATATTCATCAAGCTTTGTAAAAGGATCCATTTCTAGTTATTCCCCGCCCATTTATAACTAAGCTCCACCCATGCTCCATGCATGTTGGAATCGATTTGAAGCTTTGAAACCTGAATTGCCAGAATCACAATTTCTAGGTGATTACTTATACAGGCAAGCTGTTGAATATTGTAAAACTAATTTGACTGAGAGCTGCTGCTGGCCATGGCAGCAACAGTTCTCAGTTAAATTAATTTCAAAATATTCAACAGAATGATTATTAAATGGTAAATTGACCAAAGACATACAATTCATACACCTTCATGACAGATATTTTGACTTTGTGATGGACTTACGTTATTTACATGTAGATTATGACATTAGATACATGTACCTGTAACAAGTGACATATTTTGATTACAACATCAGACAAGAGGCCCAAGGGGCCTGTGTCGCTCACCTGGAGCACCATCAATTTTTATCAAAATTGTTGGTGGGTGGTTTAGTAGTCGTTTAACTGAGTTTGTGGACATTTATACAAGTGCAATATGGCCGCCAAACATGCTACATTTTGATTGGAGGCCAGGTTTTTTTGACGGATCAACTTCCCTTGAACAAACTTTAATCCTTAATCATACCGCCCAAATTTCGGCCCGATCACTTCAGCGGTTCTGCAGGAGTCGTTTTCGGGAAAACTAGGTCATCCAAGATGGTCGCTGAACCATTTGGTCAATCAAGTCCTCTTGAATAAACTTGGCTTACCTCTTGGCCTACATTAAGATTCCCCAAGCGGTTTCAGAGGTTTTTAGACATATCCTAAAATCGGCCAAAATCCAAAATGGTTGCCAGGCAAATTGGCAGATCGGGTTCATTTGAACAAACTTGGATCTCTATGCCCTAAGGATGCTTCCTGCTAAATATAATTGAAATCGGCCTAGTAGGTCTCCAGAAGACATTTTAAATTTCCCATTGCTTTCGTGTGGGCGCCTTTGGCGAGAAAATAATCCAAAATGGCCACCGAACTGTTTATCCGACAGTTTAAAAAATGGCAAATTTGAGCTCAGAATACCCAAAGCCATATATAGAACCAATTTCGGCCTCAAAATCCATCAAATAAAAAAATCCAATATGGCCATGAAACACGCTACATTTTGATTGGTCTACGGTAGCCATGTTTTTTTTACGGATCAACTTCCCTCGAACAGACTTTAATGGCACTTAGTCTCTGATCGCATCTCCCAAATTTCGGCCTGATCCCTTCAGCGGTTCTGGAGAAGTAATTTTTGGGAAAACTAGGTCATCCAAGATGGCCACCGAACACTTTGGTCAATCAAGTCTTCATGAACAAACTTGGCTTACCTCTTTCCCTAGATGTTGTTTCATGAGTTTTGAATCGATTCCTTAAGTGGTTTCGGAGAAGATTTTTAAAGACGTTTCCTAAAATCAGCCAAAATCCAAGATGGCCACCGGCCAAATTGGCCAATCGACTCCATTTGAACAAACTTGGATCCCTATGCGCTAAGGATGCTTCCTGCCAAATATAATTGAAATCGGCCCAGAGGTTCTTGAGAAGAAGTCGTTTAAAGGAAAAGTTGACGGACGGATGGAAGACAGACGGACACACAACGGACGGTCAAGTCAAGTGAGCTAATAATTGACTGACAGATCAGATCCCTCCATTAGCTTACTTGAAGCGAAGTTTCATTGAATTTTGAAAGAGAGGGCATGCACATGTTGAGCCAACATGGCATTTTAACAAGCGGCTCAAGGGCCTCTTCGATACCAGCTGCCTAATGCTGAGACTGCATGCTCTATAGATTGCTTAACCCTTTAACCCTCGTATCAGTCAAAACAGCTTCTGCAGTCATCTTGAGAAATGCGTATTTGCAGACCAAGAAGACTATTTTTGAAAATTTACCACTGGAATGACTGGCTCGATGACTGAGCCAGTCATTGCAGTGGTAAATTTTCAAAAATAGTCTTCTCTTGGTCTGCAAATGCACATTTTCTATGTGACCATTAAAATTATCTTGAATAAATTTGAAGGTTAGAGTTAAGAGAATTTATTTCTCGAATTGACTAATAATAATGCATAATGTGCTACCTGAATGGTTTATTATTGGTTCTAATAGGATTAACTTTTGACCTATACTCTTAACAAACGGCTTCAGAGATTTTTAAACATGTTTCCTAAAATAGTAAATACATGTAGCAAATCGACCAAACAGGTTCTCTTGTACAAACTTGGTTCAGCTATCAGTTATTGCCCTAGACAAAGTTTCTTGAATTTCACGTTAATCTGCCCAGCAATTAAAATGTGTTTCTAAAAATAGCAGAAAATCAAAGATGACCGCCAGGCAAATCAGCTTCTTTTCAACAGACTTGGATCTCTATGTCCTAATGAAGTTTCCTGCCAAATATAATAGAAATTGACCTAGTGGCTCTTGAGAAGACATTTGAACTTTCCGATTCTATTTCTACAGGTGTTTTTCCAGCAAAATAATCCAACATGGCTGCTGACCCATTTATTTGACAAAAGGAAAATTGCAGAATTTGACATCACCATACCTATAAACTTTTACAAAATGCTGAATTCTGATTGGTCGCTTGCGACCACATTTTTTACATACCAACTTCCCTTGAACAAACTTGAATGACACTCTGTGAGTCCCTAATCATATTTACCAAAGTGCGGGACAATCTATTCAGCAGTTCTGGAGGACTCGTTTTTGTGAACATGAGGTCATCGAAGATGGCTGACAAGCAAACCAACCAATCAGGTTCTCTTGCCCCAGATGAAATTTCTCAATTTTAAAAGGTGTTTCAAAAACTAATGCAAAATCCAAGATGGCCACCGGCCACATCAGTCAATCAACTTCTTTTGAATAAACTTGGATCTCTAAGGAATCTTTCTGCCAAATATAAGTGAAATCAGCCCATTGTTGCTTGAGAAGGAATCGTTTACAGAAAAAGTTGACAGACAGACAATGGATGGATAACAGAGTCGCTATGGCATAAGCTCACATGGCCATTGTATGTAGCCAGTTGAGCTAACAATTAAGCCATTAGCCAATAATGCATCCATTCACCAAGTTTGGTTCCTGTACATGAAAAACTTTTGAAACTCGTCAAAATATTTTACTATTGGTTGCAATGGGAAAATTGACCGTTGACATACATTATCAATAAACTAGGTCAGACGAACCTAGTTCTTATACTTCTGGTATAGCTTATGCCTATAGGTACACACTCACCAAGATAGCAGCCAATAGCTCTGAAAACTATGAAACGTGTCACCGAAGTAATATCTTTCCCCATTGGGTCCCATACCGCAGAAAATTTGCAATGGCAATAACTCCACGTTTGTCATCGAATCAGCCTCATTTTCATATTGGATAAATTAGATGAGTATCAAAACATATTAGCCATGTTTGATCTAAATAGGTCTAGAAATAACAAATGGTATCACTATTGCTGCTGATGCACAGACAGATGAATGGACAAACAGATGGATGCGGGAAGTGGCATGATCGATATAGCTTAGCTGAATGACAAGTCAGCTGAACTAAAAATCTGTAACATTCTACACAATGGATGAATAAAATTTAACTATTCAATAATGAAACCAGCTAAAACTTGCATCTGCAGTGGTCTTGCGGAATGCCATTGGTAGGAAAAGATAAGTGTTTCTGAAAATTTACCACTGCAATGTATGTGCTAAATTTTCAAAAATAGTCTTCTCATGGCCTGCAGATGGGCATTCAATAAGCAGATATTTAAATTTTCTTGACCAAATTTTGCCATTAAATGGTTAACCCATTCGATCAAATCCAATAATCATCTACAACGTGTGAACTATTATGTTAAATATTTTGAATGGCAGCAACAGCTTGCTGTCAAATGAACATATATATTGAACAGGTTAGTTATTTTGAATTTGAGATTCTGGGGATACAGGGTTGAAAGGATTAATGGTTGTTTCCTGTCACTCCTAATGAAGATGTAATCTTCAATCTTACTACCATGTCATTGAATGCCATACTGTGCATATGAGCCTGTGTATGTCACATGTAGGCCTGTTCGGTTAATCGATATTTCATTGACAGTCAATTATTTTTCTTGCCGATTATATAATCAAGTGTAAAACACAATATTCGAAAAATCAAAAGAATTGATTTAATCGAGCAAAAATCAATTATTTATTTTAATCAGGCATAATTTTGTGTTTAATCTCGTAAGACAGCTAATGCATCGATGGTTTGATTGTTCTAGCACGGTAGTTGTATAATTAATCAAGGTGAGGGTGAGCGAGGGCCTCCCCCCACCCATCCCACCTTATGCCAGGAAAGGGACAGAGCAAGACAGAAGAGATGGTTTGGGTGTCACATGAAAAGCCATAGATTTATTGCAGTGCTAAGCACTGGGTCCGCACGGATCCCATACAATATAGAGAGCCTCAGAAGGCTATATATATATAGCTAAGATATATGGTCCTCCATATACAATAAACTAAACTAAACATAACTAACAATTTATATACATAATATATCATAGTACATGGTGTAAGCATTTTAAGCAATACATGTGTAGTGCATGAAGTGCGGGGATAACGAGCGCGCGGGTCGGGTGGGAGGGAAAAACCGTTAATAAATCTAGCAGAGAAGCGTGTAAAAGGCAGCAGCTACAAAACTGATATGAGTATGCCCATGGGCACATGCGAGGGTATATCGCCCCACTCGCGGATATAGAGAAACTATTGGATGCCCTGGGCAAGGGGAAGAGGAGCAAGGCACATGCCTCGCGCATGGTCGGTTTGTGATAGGGTCACAGTGACCCTCATCAATATTCATGACCTGGGCACACATGCGTGATACGACACATATGAAGCCATGTGCCCCACAGGTGGTCGGCTGATAAAGTCTGTCGCCAGATTAGAGAAAGGAAACACGGGCTATTTGGGCATGGTTTAATAAGCCAACAAAGGGCCGCAGTTGATCGATTACAAAGGACCAGATCCCATGGTCAGTAAACCGAGACAAGGAGTGATCACAGGAGACTGATAAGGAATGCACCCACTCTCCCTCCCGAATTAATAGCATATTAATAATATTAATATTTCCAACATCTATTTCTGATGGTCAATCCTGCACCTCCCGAGTCATAATCCATGCACATGAATGATTATATAAGTAATTGCAGAATTTGTTTGCTATAGGCTATAGGCTGAAGTGTTGGTGGGAATTTTGCGAAAAAATATAAAAATATTAATTAGTTTTTCATAATTCACAAAATTTCGATGCACAAAATTTCGATGCAAATTTTCATAAATTCTGACAATTGTTTTGGACCTAATTTGACTTAAAATTTGCAGAAGCTTGCATTCAAATGATTTTCGAAATATTTGACTTTTCCAATGCTGCGAAATAGGGAAACGTCGTAGATAGGCACTACGGGCAAAACATATATCATAATAAAAAGAAAAATAATATGTCCATTTCGCGAAATAATGCACAAAATTGACTTTGTAATAAATTTACAAATTTTCATAAATTCTGCCTATTGTTTAGTAACTAATTTGACTTAAAGCAGTTGCTCCACCCGCAATCAAATAATTGTCAAAATATTCAACTTTTCCAATGCTGGAAAGTAAGGAAACATTGTAAATAGACGCTACAGGAAAGCTCTGTATAATTAAAAGTTAATCTCTATAATGTTAAAATTAAATTGGCGCCTTTTTACTGGCATGAAAATCTGGGCATATGCGCCGGTTTCTTAAAACCTTTATCCAATGGGAATGAGTGAACAATGGATTCGAAATTGACTTCATTATACTGGGTGGGGTTCTTCCTCGCGTTCAGCCAATCAGAGGACTAGTTGATATAGCTTGTCCTATTGAGCGTCTTGCGGTCTTTTCATAGGCCTACTTAGTTGAGGTCATCTAAACCTAACTAGGAACCAATTTACAAAATTGTGCATTCTGTTATTTTTATAGTAAATCAGGCATCTATTTATTATCCCCACGTTTTGAAAAAATGTCAGGGATATTGTAATCGCCTCCGTCCTTGGGTGGAATTGAACAAAATTTGGTATGTAGGTTACCCATAGGAATGTGCTTTGCAAGACGACATGTAGATTAGGCTCCGCCCCCCCCCCCCCGCCCAAGGGGAGTGGCAGGGGTCAAATGGTCAAATTGATTATAATGCATCTCACTCCAAAGCGTTGCGCTGAATTCAACCAAATTCGGTAGGTCGTTTACTAATAAGAATGCGCTTTACAATACAAGATATAGATTAGGCTGCACCCTCAAGGGTGTGTGACCGGGGTCAAAAGGTCAAATTGACTGTCCGTCTGTCCATCACGCTAACTTCTCCCAAACTGTTGGGTGGAATTCAACCAAATTTGGTAAGTAGGTTGCCCATAGGAATGCAATTTGCACGACAATATTTAGATTAGGCTACGACCCCAAGGGAGTGTGGCAGCGGTCAAAACGTCAAATTGATTATAATGCATCTCACCCCAAAGCATTGAGCGGAATTCAACCAAATTCAGTATGTGGGTTACTGATAGGAATGCACTTTGCAAGACGAGATATAGATTATGCTCCACCCTCAAGGGTGTGTGACAGGGGTCAAAAGGTCAAATTGATTGTCATTCTGTCCGTCACACTAACTCCTCCCAAACTGTTGGGTGGAATTCAACCAAATTTGGTAAGTAGTTTACCCATAGGAATGCAATTTGCACGACCATATTTAGATTAGGCCCCACGCCCAAGATGGCGTGGCAGGAGTCAAAAGGTCATATTGATTGTCCGTCTGTCCATCACACTAACTCCTCCCTAACTTTGGGTGGAATTAAACCAAATTTGGTAAGTAGGTTACCCATAGGAATGCAATTTGCAAGACAATATTTAGATTGAGATCCACCCCCAAGGGGGCGTGGCAGGGGTCATAAGGTAAAGTTGATTATAATGCATCTTACCCCAAATCGTTGCGTGGAATTCAACCAAATTCGGTATGTGGGTTACTAATAGGAATGCGCTTTGCAAAACGAGATATCGATTAGGCTCATGAAATTGATTGTAACGCAAATCCTCAGAAATCGTTTGACGGAACTCAACCAAATTTGATATCCGAGTTACCCATATGATTGCGGAGTGCACAATGCCATTTAGATTTGGATCCGCCCCCAGGGGGTTGGGGAGGGGGTCAAAAGGTCAAATTTTAAACTGTGGAAATTGATTGTAATGCATCGTCTCCAAAACCATTGGACAGAATTCAACCAAATTTGGTATGTCGGTTACCCATATCAATGTGGAGTACAAGAGCATATTTACATTTGGCTCCGCCCCCAGAGGTGGGTGGGGTGGGGGGGCAAAAGGTAAAAAAATGTATTGTAATGCAACTCCTTTGACAATGTTGGATGGAATTCAACCAAATTTAGTATGTCAGTTACCCATATCAATGCGAAGTGGATGAGCATATTTACATTTAGCCCCACCCACAGGGGGTGGGGATGGGGTCAAAAGTTCATGAAATTGATTGTAATGCAACTCCTCTGAAGTTGTTAGACGGAACTAAAGCAAATCTGATATCTGAGTTACCCATATGATTGTGGAGTGCAAGAGGCCATTTAGATTTGGTGGGGTCAAAAGGTCAAATTTTAATCTGCGGAAATCGATTGTAACACATGTCCTCCGAAACCATTGCAAAGAATTCAACCAAATTTGGTATGTGAGTTACCCATATCAATGCGGAATGGATGATCACATGTAGGCCTACATTTGGCCCCGCCCCAGGGCTGGGGGATGGGGTGAAAAGGTCCTACGATTGATTGTAATGCAACTCCTCTGACACTGATGGACGGAATTCAACCAAATTTTGCATGTCAGTTACCCATATTAATATGGAGTGGATGAGCCCATTTACATTTGGCCCCGCCCCCCCCCCCACCCCCAGGTGTGGGATGGGATCAAAAGGTCATGAAATTGATTGTAATGCAACTCCTCGGACACTAGTGGAGAAAATTCAACCATATTTGGTATGTGAGTTACCCATATGATTGCAGAGTGCAAACACATGTTTACATTTGGCTCCGACCCCGGGGGAGGGTTGTGGTTAGGGTCAAAGCAGTGCATGTGGGGATTTGCGATGACATGACGTGTCATTGACCGATCAATCTAGTTTATTTAGTAGTATTATTATCCCCATGTTTGGAAAACATGTTGGGGATATTGTAATCGCCTCCGTCCATCTGTCCTTCTGTCCGTCACCCTAACTCCTCCTAAACCATTGGGTGGAATTGAACCAAATTTGGTATGTGGGTTACCCATAGGAATGCGTTTTGCAAAACGAGATATCGATTAGGCTCATGAAATTGATTGTCCGTCTGTCTGTCACACTAACGCCTCTCAAACCATTGGGTGGAATTCAAGAAAATTTGATATCCGAGTTACCCATATGATTGCGGAGTGCACAATGCCATTTAGATTAGGCTCCACCACAAGGGGGCGTGGCAGGGGTCAAAAGGCCAAATTTTAACCTGTGGAAATTGATTGTAATGCATCGTATCCAAAACCATTGGACAGAATTCAACCAAATTTGGTCTGTGGGTTACCCATATCAATGTGGAGTACAAGAGCATATTTACATTTGGCCACGTCCCCAGGGGTTGGGATGGTGAGGGTCCAATGGTCAAAAAATGTATTGTAATGCAACTCCTCTGACACTGCTGGACAGAATTCAACCAAATTTAGTATGTCAGTTACCCATATCAATGCGAAGTGGATGAGCACATTCACATTTGGCCATACCCCAGGGGGTGGGGGATGGGGTCAAAAGTTCATGAAATTGATTGTAATGCAACTCCTCTGAAGTTGTTAGACGGAACTAAAGCAAATCTGATATCTGAGTTACCCATATGATTGTGGAGTGCAAGAGGCCATTTAGATTTGGTGGGGTCAAAAGGTCAAATTTTAATCTGCGGAAATCGATTGTAACACATGTCATCCGAAACCATTGCAAAGAATTCAACCAAATTTGGTATGTGAGTTACCCATATCAATGCGGAATGGATGATCACATGTAGGCCTACATTTGGCCCCGCCCCCAGGGCTCGGGGATGGGGTGAAAAGGTCCTACGATTGATTGTAATGCAACTCCTCTGACACTGATGGACGGAATTCAACCAAATTTTGCATGTCAGTTACCCATATTAATATGGAGTGGATGAGCCCATTTACATTTGGCCCCGCACCCCCCCCCCACCCCCAGGTGTGGGATGGGATCAAAAGGTCATGAAATTGATTGTAATGCAACTCCTCGGACACTAGTGGAGAAAATGCAACCATATTTGGTATGTGAGTTACCCATATGATTGCAGAGTGCAAACACATGTTTACATTTGGCTCCGACCCCGGGGGAGGGTTGTGGTTAGGGTCAAAGCAGTGCATGTGGGGATTTGCGATGACATGTTATCGACCGATGACGTTTCATTCACCGATCAATCTAGTTTATTTAGTAGTATTATTATCCCCACGTTTGGAAAACATGTTGGGGATATTGTAATCGCCTCTGTCCATCTGTCCTTCTGTCCGTCACCCTAACTCCTCCTAAACCATTGGGTGGAATTGAACCAAATTTGGTATGTGGGTTACCCATAGGAATGCGCTTTGCAAGACACCATTTAGATTAGGCTCCGCCCAAAAAGGTGTGTGGCAGGGGTCAAAAGGTCAAATTGATTATAATGCATCTCACTCCAAAGCATTGCGCGGAATTCAACCGAATTCTGTATGTCGGTTACTAATAGGAATGCGCTTTGCAAGACGAGATATTGATTAGGCTCTGCCCTCAAGGGGGTGTGACAGGGGTCAAACCGTCAAATTGATTGTCCGTCTGTCCGTCACGCTAACTCCTCCCAAACTGTTAGGTGGAATTCAAACCAAATTTGGTAAGTAGGTTACCTATAGGAATGCAATTTGCAAGACGATATTTAGATTAGGCTCCGCCCCAAGGGGGCATGGCAAGGGTCAAAAGGTAAAATTGATTATACTGCATCTCACCCCAAATCATTGCACAGAATTCAACCAAATTCGGTATGTGGCTTACCAATAAGAATGCGCTTTGCAAGACGAGATATAGATTAGGCTCTGCACTCAAAGTGGTGTGGCAAGGGTCAAACGGTCAAATTGATTGTCCGTCTGTCTGTCACACTAACGCCTCTCAAACCATTGGGTGGAATTCAAGAAAATTTGTTATGTGGGTTACCCATAGGAATGCGCTTTGCAAGACAATATTTAGATTAGGCTCCACCCCAAGGGGGCGTGGCAGGGGTCAAAAGGTAAAATTTTAACCTGCGGAAATTGATTGTAATGCATCTCCTCCAAAACCGTTGGATAGAATTCAACCAAATTTGGTCTGTGGGTTACCCATATCAATGTTGAGTATATGAGTACATTTAGATTTGGCCACGTCCCCAGGGGTTGGGATGGTGGGGGTCCAATGGTCAAAAAATTTATTGTAATGCAACTCCTCTGACACTGCTGGACAGAATTCAACCAATTTAGTATGTCAGTTACCCATATCAATGTGGAGTGGATGAGCACATTCACATTTGGCCATACCCCAGGGGGTGGGGGATGGGGTCAAAAGGTCATGAAATTGATTGTAATGCAACTCCTCTGAAATCGTTTGACGGAACTCAACCAAATTTGATATCTGAGTTACCCATATGATTGCGGAGTGCAAGAGGCCATTTAGATTTGGCTCCGCCCACAGGGGGTGGGAGAGGGTTCAAAAGGTTAAATTTTAACCTGCAGAAATTGATTTAATGCATTTGCTCCGAAACCATACGATGGAATTCAACCAAATTTGGTGTGTGAGTTACCCATAACAATGTGGAGTGGATGAACACATTTACATTTGGCCTCGTCCCCAGGGGTGGGGATGGAGTCAAAAGGTCATGAAATTGATTGTAATGCAACTCCTCTGACACTGTTGCACGGAATTCAACCAAATTTAGTATGTCAGTTACCCATATCAATGTGGAGTGGATGAGCACATTACATTTGGCCCCACCCCCATGGTGTGTGGGATGGGGTCAAAAGGTCATGAAATTGATTGTAATGCAACTCCTGACACTATTGTCCAAAATTCAACCAAATTTGGTACGTGAGTTACCCATTTATATTTGGCTCTGCCCCAAGGGTGGGTTGTGGGAGGGTGGTGTAAAAAGTTCAAAGCGGTGAACGTGGAGATTTGCGATGACGTGACATCGTCCGATCAATCTAGTTATTATTATTATTATTATTAATTTTAAGAAAGCTATACTCTCTCTCCCACCCTCCCTCCCTCCCACCCTCCCTCACTGCGTAATTGCTACTTCCAAAGTTTCAAGATTAAATAATCGATTAGCCGATTAATTATTTCCATAATCGAACAGCCCTAGCTCCATGTACATACAAATTACTGCACAGTAAATTTTGCATCTGCATGCTCATGGAGAGTACTATAATTGATAGTATTTTGGAAAGATATATTGCTTAAATAAACATTGTTTCCAAATTGTACGGCAGTGTTTTTTTCTAAAGTCATCAGAGTAGTAAGGGTGCCACATGATACCTATTTTATCAATGATACCAAATATAATGTTTTTATTATTTATGTCCATTAAGTAATCATTACACAGGTACAGCTTTATCCTCAAGGTGGAAAGATAGGCATGCCCAGGTGAAGGATTGTGGTGTTTCCCACGAATATGTGAGATTCAGAACTGAGCCATGGACTCGAGTTTGTCTAATATAAACATCTCCGCTCATACCGCTTTACTACTATCAGCGTTTCAAAGCACAGCTTTAGTCAAGCTGCTTTATGCAAACAAATTTTATCAGTGCACAGCAAATGGCAATCATAATGGTAGACAGTAATAAAGTAACTATTAATCCTTAACACTCTGATACCAATATCCTATTTTTTACTGTGCCAATAGCAGATAGGGGTGTACATTTTTCAACAATTTTGACAGCAACATCGTCCACCAAATTTGCTGGAAAATGTACACCAATCCATCTTTTAAATATAATTTGAAAACGAAAGATTTTTGCGTCAGAGTGGTAAGAGTTAAATCTTACTCACGTGTTGAACAATTATGACCAAACATGTTAGCTTCAGAGCAACGCTCACATATTGTGCCAGTAAAATTACGCTCACATATACATGTGCCATTTCGATGGCGTCCATCCAAGCACTGAAAAGAGATTGTATACCAAACAATCAACTGACGATAGATCCAAACTGTAACTTGCTCTAGGTACTATCAAGAATATAGTTAGTATAATTAAGTTAATCGAAGTTCCAAAGTATTGTGGCATCAATGGAAGTAAATACGAAACCTCATGATTATTTGAAAACAATTGGCTAAGAAGTAACAATAACATTGTCAAGTAGCTTGCAACATGGTTATAATGATTTTGAGTTCACTCAATTTCTCAGTTGCCATAGCAAACAACTGCTATCTGGCTGTTAGTGCACCAGTATTGATTGTAGCTGAAACGGGTAACCGAGTATCTGACAATGGTTACTAATTAGCAGGTACCCAGGTTATAAAATCTATAACCGGGTACGCAGTTATATAATATACTATATACTTAATGCAGATGTAAACAAACTCTGTAATATCATCAGCTAACGTTGAAATGGATACTTATAGACGCCGATCGATTGTATAATCATTTTAAGTTAATTGAGGATAATAAAAAAATACAATGTATGTTGTCCGAGTACACGAAATCAAGGATTTCTTTTTTCACGAGAGAGTTGATACTTACCACCCTGATACTCTATAATATTTCCCAAATATCGCCCAAGTTTCAATAAGTCAGAATTTAAAGAAAGCCCCCCCCCCTACTGGGCAGTTTAGTCAACTGACAGTCCGGCGGATGTGCCGCCCAAACTCATGCATGCGTGGGACTGTCACTTCCTATTCCAAATTATTGGCTGGGAATTTGCAACATTTAACGTTGAAAGATTTTTCAGCCTCTCCGCCTCTGTGGAGATCACATCATGGTGGTAAGTATCAACTCTCTCGTGAAAAAAATCCTTAATTTTATTTATTTCACATCAAGAGTATACTTATCACTTATCAGAATTCGTAAGTCAATTCGGCGGGAGGGAGGCGAGGTCAAAAGACCAGCTCATCCCTGGAAGAGCAAGCTCTTTTGCGTTTGGAGCATGAACATGTGAAGTTGCGTATGAAACCCAACCAGGAAATGACTTGGACATTGGCTAATATGACCAATGTTGAGAGCAATGACAATTTAGCATGTGCACCCCCACCCCTTCCTCTGAAAGAAGGAGCGATAACATCAATATCCTACACGCTCTCTATGTATTCGTGCTAACGTACTATAGGACATCGGACGAAAGACTTCATTTCGTATACTCTCTGATGGAACCACATAAAACACAAACCATCACCGTATTAGTACGGAAAACATGACAAAAAACATCACATCACAAATATAGGACTAACATATTTTTTACATGTCCTGCTCTTCGCCACTGGTGGTGAGAGGTGCAGTAGTATATAGCGGGTATACCCCTGCCAAAATGTACTGTTTGTGAATAATAAGGCCTTATGTACACTATTTAATAATTATATACATTTAATATTTATGCAAAATCGATAAAGCACATGTATTGACCATGTTACGGAGGTAATGTTCAGTAAAACTACTCACAGTGCCACTGGGTTACTGACATAATGTCATCCACCAGCACTCTGTTAAACAGAGCCATGGAAGCCACTACGCCACGGACACTGTGAGCCTTGGCCATGTCAACTTGTTTGCCTGTGGTGGCTTTGTGGCAGTGTTGAATAAATTCCACAATCCACCTGAATATGGTATCTTTTGATGCTCTACGATGAGGCTCAATATATGAGAGCCATAATGAACTGGGGTCCATCCGCCATAGTTCTGTGCATTGTCTATAACGACGTAATGCACTGACTGGACACCATGCCTTTGAATTCGGATCAAACCTAGTCAAAACAGGCAAAACTATAGGCTGAACAGGATATTTTAAAAACTGTTTTTTAGCCATAAAGTTTACTCTAAGTAGAAGCCTGAGGCCTTCCTCTGTAACCGCAAAATGGTCTGGCTCAGCTGACAAAGCGTGTATTTCAGTTCCTCATCTAGCCGAGGCTGCATCAATCAGAAAAACTGTTTTAAGCTTCAACATTTTCATTGAAATGGAGCTCAGTGGTTCAAAGGGTTTATCTGCTAGCACTTGAAGTATTAAAGATAAACTCCAAGACGGAATCACTGGTGGATTCCTTGGTCTTAGATTACCTATGCCTTTGATTAAAGTATTAAGATTACATACTTCATCACTTCCCCATATTAGCCAAGCAAGGGATATCTGACATTAAAACTGACTTGTTGCCAGCAATAGAGTTAGGCTTCAGGCTATAGGTATCATACAGGTGACAGAAGAAATCGGCTACTACCTGAATAGATGCATCCATTGGAGTAATACATCTTTTTGAGCACCATTCTGCAAATCTGTTGATTTTATAGTTATATGCTCTTGGGGTTGACCCCCTTCTGGCTCTTGCCATAAACATGGCTGCTTGCTCAGAAAAGACCTCCTTAGCTGCCGATTCCTTAACAACATCCACACAGTCAATTGGAACATTGACAGGTTGTTGTGCAAGGCCTTGCCTTGGAAGATTATGTCGTCCATCAGTGGCAGAGGAAACGGATTGCAGACCAGAAGGGCCAGCAGATTCGTATATCATGATCAGCTTGGCCAATTTGGGGCAATCAGAAGCACTTGGCATCCCTGCTGCCTGATTTTCTGGAGAATTTTTGGAATCAGGATTGCTGGCGGGAATGTGTATGCATACATTCCCTCCCAGCTGATAGCTTATGAATCTATTGCGATAGTGCTCGGATCTGGAATCGGAGAGACGTACGTCGTCATCTTCGCATTCTCCTTCGTTGCAAATAAATCTATGTTGGGCTTGCCCCAGTGGTTGGACAGACGGTCTGCCACACATTGCTTTAGCTGCCATCCCATGGGAAGTATGCTAGCCATTCTTCGACTCAATGAGTTTGCTAATGGATGTAACCTTCCCGGAATATGAGCTGAAATCCCATGATCTAGGCACCACCAAAGCAGTTTCCATGTCATCATACAGAGACTGGGTGACTTCGTTCCACCATGGTTGTTTATGTAAGTCACTACTGTTTAGTTGTCTGAACGAACCAGAATAATCTTGCCCTGAACCTCTACCTGAAGCGTTCCATGGCTAAGACGACTGCTCGCATCGCTAGCAGATTGATGTGTTCTTGTGACTGATTCAGATTCCTAAGCCCTGATATCTTGTCTTCTTTCAGACAAGCTCCCCACCCTGCCATATTTGTCCATGTACATCATTAACTGAGGGTGGGGAAGAGACATCACCCCCGCCAGGAGATATTCTCTCCTCATCCACCATTGGAGGTGGTGAATAAGAGGTTCCAACACTGACACCCTTACGTCCAGAGATCCTGGACTCTGGGGCCACTGTGCCATGAGAAATAACTGAATAGGGCGCATGCATAAGACCGCCAGTGGAATGACTGGTTCCAGAGAAACCATTAACTCCAGCATTCTCAAGTAGACCCGTGCCAGGACATAACTGTTGCACACTGACTATGACTGAGATGAGTATTTCTACTCTCTCCTGAGATGGGTAAACATAACCTATATGTATCTCTAGATCGAAGAACATGCCCAGCTAAACCAAGAAATTAAATGTCTCACCTGTCTCGTGTTTGTCACAGTCACCTTTACCTTTAACATTCTGCCCTCAATGTTATTATGCTGCATCCTATCATTATAGGTAACCACGTATCCAAGTTTAGTTGCAATAGGTTTAACCAATCCTGAAATATAAGCTGAAAGGTTTTGCTAAACACAAAATCTTAATGTTGAAAAAGCAGTTCTGTATCAAGTTCAAAGTGACCTTGGCCTTTGACCTTGTGCCCCCAACTTCATCATGCTGCTTCCTAACATCATAGGTAACCATGTATCCAAGTTCAGTTGCAATAGGCTAAACCAATCCTGAAATATAAGCTGAGAGGTTTTGCTAAATGCAAAAACTTAATGTTGAAATAACAGAGTTCTATATCAAGGTCACAGTGACCTTGACCTTTTAACTTGTGATGCCAACATCATCATGCTGCTCCCTAACATTATAGGTAACCATGTATCCAAGTTCAGTTACAATAGGCTTAACCAATCCTGAAATATAAGCCGAGAAGTTTTGCTAAATGCAAAACCTTAATGTTGAAATAACAGAGTTCTGTATCAAGGTCACAGTGACCTTTGACCTTGTGACCCCAACATCATCATGCTGCTTCCTATCATTATAGGTAACCATGTATCCAAGTTTGGTTCCAATTGGATCAGGCATTGCTGCGATATAAGGCAATAACTTTTGTTTAATGCAAAAACTTAACGTAAAATATTAACAAAGATTATACCGTGACCTTTGACCCACATAACCCTGACCACATGATGTCTGCATCATCATGCTGCTTCCTTTTGATGTATATCACCATGTACCCAAGTTTGGTTCCAATTGGATCAGACATTGCTGAGATATAAGGCAATAACCTTTGTTTAATGCAAAAATTTAACATGAAATACTCACAAAGATTATACCGTGACCTTTGACCCCCATAACCGTGACCTCATGATGCCTGCATCAGCATGCTGCTTCCGTTAAATGTAACCCACCAGGTACCCAATTTTGGTTCCAATTGGATAAGGAATTGCTGAGATATAAGGCAATAACTTTTGTTTAACGCAAAAACTTAACATAAAATATTAACAAAGATTATACCATGAACTTTGACACCATAAACTTGACCTCGTGATGCCTGCATCAGCGCTCTGCTTCCTTTCAATGCATAGCTCCATGTACCCAAGGTTGGATCCAATTGGATTAGGCATTGCTGAGATTTAAGACAATAACTTTTGTTCAACGCATAAACTTAACGTAAAATATTAACAAAGATTATACTGTGACCTTTGACCCCATAACCTTGACATCATGACTGCCTTATTGGTGGGCTGCTTCCATTCAATGTACCTCACCATGTACCCAATTTTGGTTCCAATTGGATATGGCATTGCTGAGATATAAGGCAATAACTTTTGTTTAACGCAAAAACTTAACATAAAATATTAACAAAGATTATACCATGAACATTGACACCATAAACTTGACCTTGTGATGCCTGCATCAGCGCGCTGCTTCCTTTCTATGTATAGTTCCATGTACCCAAGTTTGGATCCAATTGTATCAGGCATTGCAGAGATATAAGGCAATAACATTTGTTTAACGCAAAAACTTAACGTAAAATATTAACAAAGATTATACTGTAACCTTTGACATCTGCCAATTGGATCCGGCATTGCTGACATATAAACTTAACTTAAAATTTACGGCGCTGCCGCCAGAAATGTGATACCTATGTCTCGATCCTGCTTCGCAGGCGAGACACAAACCTCTGGGATGGAGTCAGCGCTGATTTCTGAAAGTTGATTATCCAGCCTAGATCAGTCAAAGTTTTCAAAACTATTTCCAGATTTGCTGATAAACCTTCTTGATTGTGTGCTTTTAACAGCCAGTCATCTATGTACGTGTGGACTGCTATGTGTCTCCTGCAGAGGTATGTTCTGATAACTAGGACCACCAAAGTGAAGACACAAGGAGCTGAACAGATAGCAAATGGGAGAACCCTGAATTCCCCTTAGCGGCCCTGAAAGGCGACTCTCAGGAACCAACGAAAGCTCTTCGCAATTGGAATATGAAAATAAGCATCTTTCAAATCTCCATTGATGCTGTCCACATTCCTTTACTCAATCCTACTAACACCGTTCTTACGGTTTCCATTTTGAAACTTGGTGTGAGGATAAACCCGTTGACGGGTTTGAGATTGAGAATTGGTCTCCACCCTCAAGTGCTTTTTGTCACTAGGCACACTCTTGTGTGTGTAAGTCTAGACAGCCTCCAATGAGTCCACCTATGGAGATAGATGGACCCAAGGAGTGCAAGAGTGGTACTGTCTCCAGTTGGTGTCCCAGCAGCACTGGTGTGTCCTTGTGAGGATGACCCCTCAAGGACGGCCCCCACGACCAGATCCTCGCACTCCTCTGCCAGCGCCAGACGCACCTCAGTATGCAGGTTGTCTGGTGGGTTGTGCTGGAGGAGGCTGCGCTCACATCCCCACAAACCCCGCTGGATTATGCTGGAGTGACTGTGGCCTATGCTGCGCTGGTGGCTGGTCCCTGATCTGACCACCACATCCAGCCTGCTCAGGGTGGAAGGCTGGGGTGCTGCGCGAATGCACCTCGAACTGTTCATCCAGTGCCCTCTGGTTGTTGACCAGGTTTACTTTCTTATGGAGGTGCCGGGATTCCTTGCCTCCAAAAAGACCAGGACCTGACATCGTACAAGTGCTGGGACGGGCACAAATTGTCCAGGGCAAATGTGCACCTCATCCATAAACTTCTGGTCACCGATCTTGTCAGACAGTCTAGAGCCAGGTTGATGCCATCATGCATAGCTCTCTGGACTGTAAGAGGAGATGGTTTGCATGACGCGGATAACCGATGTAGCAGATGGGAGGTGTGTGAGAGACGAAATGGTTCTCCTCGTACTCTCCTCCGTGTCACGCAATGCAGAATTTGCTTTGCACAAGGCCCTAGTGCACAAGGGTCCTGTGTCTTCGCCTAAGGCTGCACGGTCTTCCATGCACCACTTTGGGTAGACGTACCTCTGACAATGATCAGATGAAATACGGCAGCGCCGCGCCACGCCACCTCGCAATCAGACTTCGCAAGCCGTCCACCTGACCTGATGACGCAGTGACCATATCAACGATAGAAGAAAATTTATCAAATTTCTTTTTCACAAGTGAGATGACATACTTACCTCCCTAACACTCTTGATATACTAGTATATTGGCTCTAAATTCAATAATATTCAGAATTATAAAAAGTTAGGTGCCCCTACAGGGCAGGTAGAATGTACACAGTCATGCACATGTCAGACCCCACTTCTGCGCATACGCATACTGGTACTTCTGTTACCAAATATTGGCTGACATAGAAGCAACTATTTAAAAAAACAAAGAACCAGGCCTCCGTGGGGTGGAGAGGCCGGGATCCTGTTAGGGAGGTAAGTATGTCATGTCACTCGTGAAAAAGAAATTTGATAAATTTTCTTATTTTACATCGTGAGAACATACTTACCATCTTTTTCCTATTTTAATCGCCCCTCCCAATTATACCACCCCCTTGTTTTTGAGAACTGTGAAGGAAAAAAACTAAGCTCCAAATTCCCAAAAGTACAGAAAGAAGACAAAATAAAAATAAAATATTAGCACGAAAATTGAACACATTTCCACGCTAAATATTTCATACCATTTTCGCATATGCTTAATGTACAGCGCATATTTATATATATATATCGATCATCGCGGGAGTGAAATTATTAATTGGGATCGCCTAAATAGTGCTTATACATTATTAAACATTGTTTATTTCATCAAATGTAATCCCGATTTTGATAAAATGGCGACGCGAGAAATGATATTCGTATCACGTGATGTATCAGCTTCTGCTTAATTGAACGACTTAAGGTCGTTACTCGAGTAGCAGCAAGACACTAATATTAGTACCAGGGTAGATACTTCACACTCCACATACATGGAAAGGTAGCTTCGAGTAGCTACAAGTGACGGCATAAACTTGGCCTACAGCAGAAGCTGATTAATAATCGTCTGCGTTTTACAGACCTAATTTAATGGACTCGGGAACTCGGAATGTACTGTCTATATATATAATCAATACATTAGCATTATACAATTATATCCTAACAGGTACCCGACAAAATAACGGCGATCTAATATGCGAAAAAAGTATTACTAGACAGAAGAATTGCTTCATTTTACAAAAACTCTCTGAAAGAACCACAATTAAGAGACATTAACCATTACCATATTAACTAATAACATGCCACAAACAACAAGACAAAAATAAAATGGTCACATATACTGACCTCTGATGTCTTGAGCGCGGAAATCACCTCTTCCCCCAAAACGGATGAAGAGAATGTAACCGGAAATAGTATCTATCCCCTACTAACAAATGTGACATTTGTAAATAGCAGAGGAGGAAAACTAATTACAAATAAATACCTCTGCAGTATTTTCTGAGGATTGAGACGGCGAGCGGGTTGGAAGTGTCACGGAGATAATGGTCAGTAAAACTCGATTCACAATGCCAATGGGCTACTGACATAATGTCTTCAAAACAAACACCATTATATAATGCTGTGGAAGTTACCACACCATGGACACTATGAGCCTTGGCTCTATCTACTTGTTTTCCAGTGGCTGTCTTATGACAGAATTGAATGCATTCTACTATCCATTTGGAAATAGTGTCTCATGACGCCCTACCATGGGGTTCGATATATGAGAGCCATAGGGAGCATGGGTCTGTCCGCCAAACCTGGGTCCTTTTCTTGTACTTATTTAAGGTATGGACACGACACCGTGCTTTAGCACCAGGATCATATCTGGTTAAGGCAGGTAAAATTATAGGTTGACCCGGGTATTTTAAAGATTGATTCTTAGCCAAGAAATTCATTCTCGGGAGAAGCAGACAAGGCATGAATTTCACTCCTGCATCCGGCTGAGGCTGCCACAGTTAAAAATACAGTTTTAAGAGTCAATAATTTTATAGAAATAGCACGAAGTGGTTCAAAAGGCTTAAGACTCCATGACAGTGTCTGTAGAGAATTTCTCGGTCTAAGATTGTCCATACCTTTGATAATAGTATTTAGAACACATACTTCATCACTCCCCCTCTTTGCCAAGTAAGGGATAACTGTCATTAATGCTGATTTATATCCAGCAATAGAATTAGGCTTAAGACTATAGGCATCATACAAGTGCCAGAGAAAATCAGCTACTACCTAAATAGAGGCATCCATTGGATTGATACATCTGTTTTGAGTACCATTCTGCAAATCTGTTGATTTTATAATTATATGCTCTGGAGGTTGACCCCATTCTGGCTCTCACCATGAAATTGGCTGCTTGCTGATAAAAGCCCTCCTTAATTGCGGATTTTTTGGACAACATCCATACAGTCAAGTGAAACATTGACGGATTGCTGTGAAGGGTCTTGCCCTGGAAGATAATATTGTCCATCAGAGGCAGAGGAACCGGATTGAAGACCAGAAGGTCCAGCAGATCCGTAAACCATGATCGGCTTGGCCAATTCGAGGTGATCAGAAGCACTTGGCATTCCTACTGCTTGATTTTCTGGAGAATTCTTGGAATCAGGATTGCTGGAGGGAATGCGTATGCATACATTCCCACCCAGCTGATAGCTAACGCATCTGTTGCGAAAGCGCTTGGATCTGGAATCGGAGAGACGTACGTCGTCATCTTCGCATTCTTCTTCGTTGCGAACAAATCGATGTTGGGTTTCCCCCAATGGTCGAACAGACGATCCGCCACACATTGATTTAGTTGCCATTCCGTCGGTAAAACACTCATCCTTCGGCTCAATGAGTCTGCTAGCAGATTTAACCTTCCCGGAATATGAACTGCTTTCAAGGTAATCTGGTGATCCAGGCACCAACAAAGCAGTCTCCATGTCATCATACAGAGACTGGGCGACTTCGTTCTGCCCTGGCGGTTTATGTAAGTCACAACTGTTGAGTTGTCTGAATGAATAAGAACAATCTTGCCCTGAACTTTCTGTAAGAAATGTTCCAGGCCCAGGACTACTGCTCTTAACTCCAGTAGATTGATATGTTCCCTTGACTGTTCCAGATTCCAAAGCCCTGATATCGTGGATTCTTCCAGGCAAGCTCCCCACCCCTCCATCGAGGCATCTGTATACACAGTCACCTGAGGGTGGGGAGGGGTTAGCATAAACCCCACCAAGAGATTCTCTGTCTTCAACCACCATTGCAGGTGGTGAATTAGAGGCGCCAACACTGACACGTTCGAGTCCAGCGAACCTGTACTCTGGGTCCATTGTGTCATGAGAAATAACTGGATCGGCCGCCTGCATAAGGCCGCCTGAGGAATGACTGGTTCCAAAGAAACCATCAACCCAAGAATCCTCAAGTAAACCCGTGCCAGGACATGACGACTGTCGCACACTGACTGTATTACTGAGATGAGTCTCTGAACCCTCTCCTGAGTAGGATAAACATATCCTGTCTCTAGATCGAAGAACATGCCCAGGTAAAATAACTTCTGGGATGGAGTCAGCTCTGATTTTTGGAAATTGATTATCCAGCCCAAGTATGTGAGTTTTCAAAACAATCTCCAGATTGGCCGATAAACTTTCCTTGGTGTGTGCTTTTAACAGCCAGTCATCTATGTACGTGTGGACTCCTATGCTTCTCCTACGGAGGTATGCTGTGATCGCAAGAACCACACGGGTGAAAACCCGAGGAGCCATGGAAATTCCAAAGGGTAACACCCTGAATTCCCACTGTCTGCCCTGGAATGCAAATCTCAGGAAGCGACGGAAACTCCTCGCTATGGGGATGTGGAAATAAGCATCCTGCAAATCTATTGAAGCTGTCTACATTCCCTTCTCCAACCCCGCCAACACCGAGCGCAGTCTCCATCTTGAAACTGGGCGTCTCTATGAACTTGTTCAACGGCTTGAGGTTGAGAATAGGTCTCCACCCTCCGGTGTTTTTTGTTACTAAGAACACGGTTGAATAGAAGCCCGGACACTTTTGTGCCGGCTGAATTGCTCCTTTTTGTATGAGGGAGTTTATCTCCTCCTCGATACACAACCTTTGCTCTCGATCTCTCGGATTTGGAGTCCAGATTGGCACCAGAGACAGCCGCGATGGCGGGCCTGTCATCCTATCGGGATGCTACCCGACTGAAAGCCATCGCAAGACTAAACGGTCCTGAGCCAATCGCTCCCACTCTTGCATGTGGTCGGCCAACCGGCCTCACACCGGTCCACCTAGGGAGAGAGGTGGACATAAGGAGTGCAAGAGTGGCACTGTCTCCTTCGCCAGAAACACCGGAGTGGTTCTCACCGCGGTAACCGGCCCATCAGGCACGATTACCACGACCAGATCCTCGCGCGCCACGCCCAGAACCGCGCGCACCTCACTGCTGGCCGAATCGCACGCGGCCGAGGCCGATGCTGCGATGGTGGCTGGCCTCTGACCTGGCCAACCCCACCTTGAACCTGCAGGGGATGATACGCAGGGGGTGCTGCGCAAACACGCTCCCTACTGAGCACTTCAAACTGCTCGTGCAGCGCCCTCTGGTTATTGACCAGAGTAACCGTCTCCTGGAGGTGCCTACATCCTTCACCTCCATACGCAGTAGCCTATTGTACAGGTCCTGGGATGGACAGAGGTTGTCCAAGGCAAACATGCGCCTCGCCCGGACACTCCTGGTCACCGCCCGAGTCATGCAGTCCAGAGCCAGGTTGATACCATCCTGGATGGCTCTCTGGACTGTGACTGGGCTCGGCTGGCGCGCTGTGGATGCTGTTACCACCCCCTGTAACAGCTGGGAGACGTGGGACAGAGCCGCAATAGAAGCTCTCCCACTCTCCTCCGCATCACGCAATGCGGTATTTGCCGAACGCAATGCATTCGAGCACAAAGCTCCCGTGTCAGAACGGGAGCCTGGCCGCGCATCCTCACCCAAAGCCGTGCGGTCATCCACGCTAGGCTTGGGCACGACATCGTACCTCTGGTAATCCAGGGGCACGATGCGGCAACGCCTTGCCACCTCACGAGGGGCCTTTGTGAGACGCCCATTCGCCTTGATGGACGTCTCCGCCTCCGAGAACATATCGATGATATGCTCTGCTAACGGCAGAGATGGCATAGCGCTAGCAGTAGCCTTACCAGCTAACCACGGCGTGTGGTCACGCTGGCTAGCCGACTGCTCCACGGGCAGGTCTGGCCTAACACTTACCAGCCATTGGCAAGCGTTAGACCAATCCTCCTCCGTGGCTAGCTGCGAGTGCTCTACAAGACGGGGGCCTTCGTCTTCCTCCTGAGCACAAGCAGCAGAGCTTAACGGCGGATAAGCTGACACTCCTGGCAAGCCAGAGAAAGCATGCGGGCCCGAAAGAGCAGGCATGCTAATCTGACTGGCTTGACCAGGAGCAGGTGCCGTGGTAGAGCGCGGGGCAGATACCGCCCCACCACGGCCCCGGCCAGCACCAGCAATACTCTCGGCAAGCCGAGGTATGCGGAAAAGCTGGCCATCATCGCCGACCAGGGCCACCTTCTGAGCCGTGAAATCTACTCCTGCGTGAGTAGAACCACGGAACATGTTGTCTGTATTCCCCGCGAGGGGTGCACAGACATCATACTCCATGGTCACGTCCTCAGACGGCGACCCTAACAGGTAATCCTCTTCCTCCTGGCCAGAAAGATTAGACTCCGGGTCAGCAAAGAGAGCTAACCCGGACTGGCCAGGAAAGGTGCCATAGGGGGTACTGGCACCCGCGGCGTGCGGATACCCCTGGACTGATAAGCAGCCAGCGGGTTCCAGCGACAGCCGTCCACGACCCCTCGGCACGGCAAGCCTGCTGCCAGGGTCGTGGAACGCCCCACCTAATGGGGCCACCTCTGAATCCTCGAAAACTGGTAACGGCCTACGGAAGAGTGATTCAGAGGTGGGGATTACCTGCTCCGAAGCAGATGATGAGGACAACAAAAGATTTGGTCCAGGAAGCATGCCACGAAGCAACTCTGGAACCAAATCCTTGCTTGTCCTCTTCATCTCTCCCAACATCTCACTATGGAAGGCCTCCATGTCCACCGCGGACGAGGCCTTCCTCTTACCCTTCTTACTTACACCCTCTCTTTTCTGCTTCCTCTCCTCCTCCACCACCTTGTCCTTTGCCTGCAAGCATAAAAACTTGGCCATTAGCTCGCCCCCCTCCCCGCCCCCAATGCTTGCATACCTCACAATTGAGCAATGGCCCACAGGGGCTACAATGAAAACAGAGGTGAGGGATGAATTTCTCCTTAAGAAACCGTCCACAGGACGAGCAACCAGGTCTCTGAAACAGGACAAAGGACGAGGACAATGAGTAATTTTGTTACGGTTAGAAACTCAAAACCAAAATAAAAGAGAGGGAAAATAGATCATAAAGATCACTAATCATCTGAAACCAGCGTTGGACAAACTTTAAATGTTAATAAAGAGCAAGGCTGATTATGACGTCATTAATCCCATGACAGAAATTAAATCGATCCGAAACAAACATCCAGGCGTAAAGACGAATTGTATTCATAACCAGAACATCTACAGAATATTCAGACTACACAACCATCAGATACACAATGATAACAATGGCAATTACAGTTAATATTCCTAAATAATTAACATCGCCTCATATCATTAATTAAATACCTGACACTTTGTATAGACAAACCATTCAATGTGATGAACTGGAGCACTCCACCAAGACTACGCCTCTTAACTCTCTCCACCTTAGGGGAAGGAATTGGATCAAGAGGGCAAAGTGAGAAGACCTTTATACTAGGCCTCCGACTCACTGGCCTAGAATTTTGTTGGTTAGATAACCTAACAGTATTAGTAGGAAATGGAACCTTGGTGGAGAGAAACAAACCCTCTGTTGATGTGATGTCCATTACATATCCAGACAGATACCTGTGGACATAAACACAGAGAGATTAGTATTATACAGCACCATGTTGAAATAAAACAACTAAAACAGGCGCTTATCACGGTAAACGCGAGTCCCGGAAACACATTACACCGGGAAAAACTCGCTAAAATATACTAGAAGTCACCTGATGGATGGGTCCTGAGCCGTCCTCCGGCGAAGCCACTCTCTCAGACATGATAAACAGGTGATAAACTTCTAATATAACAGCTTAAATGACTTTGAAACAAGTGAAAAGTGTAAAGCACAAAAAACATGTGTTTACTCTCTGCCAAAAAATTAGCAAAGAGGATAAACGAAATCAAGGATTTCTTTTTTCACGAGAGAGTTGATACTTACCTCCCTAATACTTTTGATATTGCTAAATATTGGCTTTCACTCAATAAACACTCAGATTAAAACAGTTAGGTGCCCCTACTGGGCAGGGAGTCAGAGCGTAGTCTGGCGGATGCCAGCCCCACCACCGCGCATGCGCAGACTAGCACTTCCTCTGACTAATTTATTGGCTGATACACATGCAACTATAAAGAGCCTGAAGACCGAGCCTCTGTGGGGTGGAGAGGCCGGGTCCGTATCTAGGGAGGTAAGTATCAACTCTCTCGTGAAAAAAGAAATCCTTGATTTCGTTTATTTCACATCAAGAGTATACTTACCTCCCTAATACTTTTGATATTGCCAGAATTCGACAGTGAATTCGGCGGGAGGGAGGCGAGGTCAAAAGACCAGCTCATCCCTATACGCTTTTCTGCGTTTAAGGCACTTAAACTTCTGAAACTGTATGAAAAAACAGTCAGGATTTGACTAACCATCGGATAACACCCCCGATGTATGAGAGATGACCGAATGTCATATGCGCTCCCCCCCCTCCTTCCTGGGAGGAAGAGTCGAATGACCTCAATGTCCTATACGCTCTCTACGTACAAGTGCCATGTACTACAGGACAGAGACGAAAAAACTCCATTTTCGTATACTCTCAACAATGAACCACATAAATACACAAAACCATCATCATATTAATAACGGGTAACGTGACAAGACAATCAACAATGGACAACACATACACAAGACTGACCTTGTTGAAAATGGCTGCTGACATCCTCTTCCCATTGGTGAAGAACGATGCAGTCCCAAATTAGTGGTTGTTTCCATAAATTAATTGTGAAATATATAAGCAATGAGGAAACCCCATCAAAAATATATGCCTAGTTATTTTTTCAAAATCGACAAGGCGAGAGGATTAGAGGTGTCACAGAGATAATGGTCTGTAAAACTTGACTCACAGTGCCACTGAGCCACCGACATAATATCATCCACAGGGACCCCATTAAATAGGGCAGTGGATGTCACTACGCCGCGGACACTGTGAGCCTTGGCCACGTCAACCTGCTTCCCGGTGGCGGATTTATGGCAAAACTGAATGCATTCTACAATCCACCTGGAAATGGTGTCCTTAGAAGCCCTGCCATGGGGTTCAATATATGACAACCATAACGCCGACTGGTCGGTGCGCCACTCCGCCGTACGTTGTTTGTACCGGCGAAGCGCCCGGACGGGACACCATGCTTTAGAATTAGGATCATATCTAGTTAAAGCAGGCAAAACAATAGGTTGACCTGGATATTTCAACGACTGATTTTTAGCCAAGAAATTAATCCTAGGTAGCAGCTTAAGGCCTTCCCCTGAAACCACAAAACGGTCATCCTCGGCTGATAAGGCATGAATTTCACTCCTACGCCTAGCCGAGGCCGCAGCAATTAAAAACACAGTCTTCAGTGTTAATAGTTTCATAGAAATGGAACTAAGTGGTTCAAACGGCTTATCACCTAGTACTTGAAGCACTAGCGATAAACTCCAAGACGGAATCACAGGTGGATTCCTTGGTCTTAGATTGCCCATGCCTTTAATTAATACATTTAATGTATTTACTTCATCACTTCCCCTCTTAGCCAAGCAAGGAATAACAGACATTAAAGCTGACTTATAACCAGCAATAGAGTTAGGCTTGAGGCTATAGGCATCATAGAGGTGACAGAGGAAATCAGCTACTACCTGAATAGATGAATCCATTGGATCAATACATCTTTTTGAGCACCATTCTGCAAATCTGTTGATTTTATAATTATATGCTCTGGAGGTTGACCCCCTCCTGGCTTTGGCCATAAACATGGCTGCTTGCTCAGAAAAGCCCTCCTTAATTCTAGATTCCTTGACAACATCCACGCAGTCAATCTGAACATTGACGGATTGTTGTGAAGGGCCTTGCCCTGGAAGATAATATCGTCCATCAGAGGCAGAGGAACCGGATTGCAGACCAGAAGGTCCAGCAGATCCGTATACCATGATCGGCTTGGCCAATCCGGGGCGATCAGAAGCACTTGGCATTCCTCTTGTCTGATTTTCTGAAGAATTTTTGGAATCAGGATTGCTGGAGGGAATGCGTATGCATACATTCTCCCCCAGCTGATAGCTAACGCATCTGTTGCGAAAGCGCTTGGATCCGGAATCGGAGAGACGTACGTCGTCATCTTCGCATTCTTCTTCGTTGCGAACAGATCGATGTTGGGTTTCCCCCAATGGTCGAACAGACGATCCGCCACACATTGATTTAGTTGCCATTCCGTGGGTAAAACACTCATCCTTCGGCTCAATGAGTCTGCTAGCAGATTTAACCTTCCCGGAATATGAACTGCTTTCAAGGTAATCTGGTGATCCAGGCACCAACAAAGCAGTCTCCATGTCATCATACAGAGACTGGGTGACTTCGTTCCGCCCTGGCGGTTTATGTAAGTCACAACTGTTGAGTTGTCTGAACGAATAAGAACAATCTTGCCCTGAACTTTCTGTAAGAAATGTTCCAGGCCCAGGACTACTGCTCTTAGCTCCAGTAGATTTATATGTTCCTTTGACTGTTCCAGATTCCAAAGCCCTGATATCGTGGACTCTTCCAAGGCAAGCTCCCCAGCCCTCCATCGATGCATCTGTATACACAGTCACCTGAGGGTGGGGAGGGGTTAGCATAACCCCCACCAAGAGATTCTCCTTTTTGTATGAGGGAATTTATTTCCTCCTCGATACACAACCTTTGATCTGGATCTCTCGGATTTGGAGTCCAGATCGGCACTAGAGACAGTCGCGATGGCGGGCCTGTCATCCAATCGGGATGATACCCGACTGAAAGCCATCGCAAGACTAAACGGTCCTGAGTTAACCGTTCCCACTCTTGCATGTGGTCGGCTAGCCGGCCTCCCACCGGTCCACCTAGGGATAGAGGTGGACATAAGGAGTGCAAGAGCGGCACTGTCTCCTTTGCCAGAAACACCGGCGTGGTTCTCACCGCGGTAACCGTCCCATCAGGAACAAATTACCCCACCCAGATCCTCGCGCGCCACGACCAGCACCGCGCGCACCTCGGTGCGCGGGCGGCTGCCTGGCTGACTGCGCCTGAGGAGCCTGCGCCCCCCTCGCTGCTGGCCGCATCGCACGCGGCCGAGGCCGACGCTGCGATGGTGGTTGGCCTCTGACCTGGCCACTACCACCTCGAGCCTGCAGGGGACATAACGCAGGGGGTGCGGCGTGAACGTTAGCACGACGAAGCACCTCAAACTGCTCGCGCAGCGCCCTCTGGTTATTGACCAGAGTAACCGTCTCCTGGAGGTGCCTACATCCCTCACCTCCAAAGAGACCAGGACCTGTCATAGGCGTACGTAGTAGCCTATTGTAGAGGTCCTGGGACGGGCACAGATTATCCAAGGCAAAAGTGCGCCTTGCCCGGACACTCCTGGTCACCGCCCGCGTCATAGTCCAGAGCCAGGTTGATACCATCCTGGATGGCTCGCTGGACTGTGACCGGACTTGGCTGGCGCGATGCGGATGCTGTTACTACCCCTTGTAACAGCTGGGAGACGTGGGACAGAGCGGCAATCGAAGCCCTCCCACTCTCCTCCGCATCACGCAACGCGGTATTTGCTGAACGCAACGCGTTCGAACACAAGACTCCCATGTCAGAACGGGAGCCTGGCCGCGCATCCTCACCCAAAGCCGCGCGGTCATCCACGCTCGGCTTAGGTACCACACCGTACCGCTGGTAGTCCAGGGGCACGATGCGGCAACGCCTGGCCACCTCGCGCGGGGCCTTAGCGAGACGTCCACTCGACTTAATGGACGTCTCCGCCGCCTCGAACATGTCAACGACATGCTCTGCCAGCGGCAGAGAAGGCATAGCGTTAGCAGTAGGCTTACCAGCTAACCACGGCCTGTGATCACGCTGGCTAGCCGACTGCTCCACGGGCAGATCTGGTCTAACACTCACCAACCACTGGCAAGCGTCAGACCAATCCTCCTCCGTGGCTAGCTGCGAGCGCTCTACAAGACGGGGGCCTTCGTCTTCCTCCTGAGCGCAAGCAACAGAGCTTGACGGCGGATACGCTGATATCCCTGGCAAGCCAGGGAGAGCATGCGGGCCTGACAATACCGGCATGCTAATCTCACTGGCTTGACCAGGAGCAGGCGCCGTGGTAGAGCGCGGGGCATATACCGCCCCACCACGGCCCCGGCCAGCACCAGCGACACTCTCGGCAAGCCGAGGTATGCGGTAACGCTGGCCTTCAGCGCCCAGGGCCACAGTCTGAACCGTGGATTCTACCCCTGGGAGAGTAGAACCGCGGAATAAGGTGCCTGTATTCCCCGCGAGGGGTGCACAGACGTCATAATCCATGGCCACGTCCTCAGACGGCGACCCCAACAGGTAATCCTCATCGTCCTGGCCAGACAGATTAGACTCCGGGTCAGCAAAGAGAGCTAACCCGGACTGGCCAGGGAAGGTGCCATACGAGGTACTGGCACCCGCGGTGTGCGGATACCCCTGGACTGATAAGCAGCCCGCGGGTTCCAGCGACAACCGTCCACGGTCCCTATTGGGCGCGGCAATAAGCCTGCTGCCAGGGTCGTGGAACGCCCCCTCTAATGGGGCCACCTCTGAATCTTCAAACAACGGAAGCGTACTAAGGAACGGTGATTCAGAGGTGGGGATTACCTGCTCCGAAGCTGATGAGGCAAACAAAGGATTTGGTCCAGGAAGCATGCCACGAAGCAACTCTGGAACCAAATCCTTTATTGTCCTCCTCATCTCTCCCAACATCTCGGTCCGGAAGGCCTCCATGTCCACCGCGGACGAGGCCTTCCTCTTACCCTTCTTACTTACAACCTCTTTTTTCAGCTTCTTCTTCTCCTCCTCCACCACCTTGTTCTTCGCCTGCAAGCACAAGAATTCGGACATTAGCTCGCCCCCCCCCAGTGCTTACATATCTCGCAATTAAGCAAGGGACCACAGGGGCTACACTGAAAACAGAGATGAGGACCAAACTTGTCCCTCAAAAATCGTCCACAGGACGCACAACCAGGTCTCTGAAAAAGGCCAAAGGACGAGGAGTATGAGCAATCTAGTTAAGCTTAGAAACTCACCAACTCAAGAGAAGGAAATGATCATAAAGATCATAATTTATCAGAAAACCAGCTTCGGACAACTTTAATTGTTAATAAAGAGCAAGGCTGATTATGACGTCATTAATCCTATGACAGGAAAAAATCGATCCCCAACAAACATCCCAGTGCAAGGACGAATTGTATCTCTAACCAGAACATGTGCAGAATGGACATTTCGACTACACAAACATCAGATATATACTGATAACAATGGCAAATACTGTTAATTATCTCCCTTTCCTCTAAATAATTAACATCACCTCATATCAATAATTAGATACCTGACACCTTGTCTAGACAAACCATCCAACCTGATGAACTGGAGCACTCCACTAACTGAACGCCTCTTAACTCTCTCCACCTCTAGGGGAAGGAATTGGATCAAGAGGGCAAAGTGAGAAGACCTTTATAATAGGCCTCCAACTCACTGGACATAGAATTTTTGGTTAGATAACCTAACAGTATTAGTAGGAAATGGAACCATGGTGGAGAGACACAAACCCTCTGCTGATGTGATGTCCATTATATTTCTTCACACAGACCTGTGGACATAAACACAAAGAGAGATTAGTCTTATATAGCACCTAGTTGAAATAAACCAACTAAACAAGGCGCTTATCACGTTTAGCGCGAGTCCCGGAAACACATTACACCGGGACAAAACTCGCTAATTTTACTAGAAGTCACATGATTTAAAGGTCCTGGGCCCTCCTCTGGCGAATTCATTCTTCCTGCCATCTTTATCAGGGATAAACCTTCTAATCTTTCACAAAAACACTAATAATTGAGCTAAGAAAAGCACTAGCACAAAAACATGTGTAGACTCTCTGCCAATAAATTAGCAAAGAGGAAGTGCTAGTCTGCGCATGCGCGGTGGTGGGGCTGGCATCCGCCAGACTACGCTCTGACTCCCTGCCCAGTAGGGGCACCTAACTGTTTTAATCTAAGTGTTTATTGAGTGAAAGCCAATATTTAGCAATATCAAAAGTATTAGGGAGGTAAGTATACTCTTGATGTGAAAAGTGCTAGTCTGCCCATGCGCGGTGGTGGGGCTGGCATCCACCGGACTACACTCTGACTCCCTGCCCAGTAGGGGCACCTAACTGTTTTTATTCTGAGTGTTTATTGAGTGAAAGCCGATATTTGGCAATATCAAAGAGTATTAGGGAGGTAAGTATACTCTTGAAGTGAAAATGGCCGTACCAGACATGGACGCCTTCCTCTTCTTACCAATACTTGCCTTATCAACCCATTTCTTTTTGTTTTGAGCACAATCTTTAAGATGTTGGTGAATAAAATTACTAAAAGTGTCATTAGGCCATGATTCACAAACACGACATTTTAGCAAAGGCCCACACATACTGCACCTAGTGCAGTTGTGAGGATTAAAGCGGGTTTTCACAAACCGGTGACAAGAAGGGCACTTTTTGTCAATGACCTTCTGCAAAATACAAGATGAAGACAATTAGTCTTTAGTTTTGATAAAAAAAACTAAAAACTAACTGAAAGAGGAAGCAACTAAAGGACAATTGACTTTGGTACCCTAACAGAAAAAACAGCCATGATATAACAAGACCGCATATTAAAACGTCATATCTCTACTTCATCATTAATTTGAAGACAAAGGAGATAATCAGGATTTGAACAATCATCCTCATGTAAGACGGATAAGACTCCACACTCTATGGCATAGTTTCATTAGAATTGAACTTAATCCATGCACCTATACATAAACATCAGAGTAAACAAGAATAAATTTGGCTGTAAAAAATAATGAATATTTTCAAATAAATTGAATGCCTTCTGCAGAACTCTTATATACCTGGACCATAATGCATACATAGGTTTACCACTGATGAAGCAAGCGAGTGAAGTCCACCGGTAATTGACTGCCAAACCATGTCTTTGAATCCACATCGGGGACAAAAGAGGGCAGAGAATGCGAAAATTACTTCTTTGTTAATTTTCCTATGGAAACTCTGGGCATAATATTTTGTTAACAAAACAAAGTAATGGAGATGACCAGCTGCTAGATAGGCACACTACATGTAAGGACTGCTAAAAGTTCCTGAAAATACAAAGCACAACATGTGGTTAGCTAATATTTAGGCACCCCCAAAAATGTAATAATATTATACAGACGCCTACCATGTGTTGCCGTGATCACGGAAACACCATACACTACAAAAACACAAATTTATTCCAAGAAATTTGACAAAAGTAGACCTGATGGCTGGGTCCAAGCACATCCCCTGGTGACTTAGTGATGTCAGACATCCTTCAAGCTCCAAATTAAGTCAAACAAATCAACTTAAACACTTCCCAAAAGCAAAAGCAAATCAAAAGCTGGAAAAAGGCATGCAGCAATGGACGCCAATAACTTGAGAAGAGGAAGTTACAGCCCAGCGCATGCACGAGTTTGAGCAGTGCATCCACTGGACTGTCAGTTAACTAACCAGCCCAGTTTCTTTAAATTCTGAGTCTTATTGAAGCTAGGTCGATATTTGGGAAATATCATACAGTATCAGGGTGGTAAGTATACTCTTGATGTGAAATGCCTCCAAACAGCGATTATGCAGATTTGTTTTTTAGATATCGTGAAATTGTTGTATATTGCATACCTGTCCATGACCACTACATGGGTTTTTGTATCCACCTGGGCACATCTGACATTCAGAGCCAAAGAACCCTGAACAGCATCGGCGAATCTGGAACAAAGTCAATGTGAAAATGGAATCTTAAATTAAATTTGTTGCTATATTTATTTAGCGCATGTCCAATTGGGGGCTTAGAAAAACTATTTTTGACACCATATCACTGGAATGGCTGTCTCAGTCATTCCTGAGGTAGATTTTTTAAAATAGTTTTCTCTTGGCTTACAAGTGAACATTTCTCAAAGACACATTGCAGAAATCAGTTGTGATTGGCTCTGGCCATTACATGGTTCAAATAGCATGTCATGAAGATTTCCTTGTAAATGCTTTTAACATTTTCCCAACGACGCATCTGTTATCACATGGATTAAAATGCAGCGGGACCTAAGCTTCATCCAACAGTGGACTTAAGCTTCATACATAACTGAACCTAAGCTTCATACATTGCTGGAGCTGGACATAAGATTATGTACATCACTGGACTTAAGGTTCATACATCATTGTACTTCAGCTCCATACGTCACTAGACTTAAGCTTCATAAAGCACTGTACCTGACCTTCATACACTCCTGGACTTGCACTTCATATGTCTTATCTTAACCCTTTAACTCTCAAATTTGTTCACTTTTCTCATAGAACATGTCCATTTTCAGACCAAGAGACTAATTTTGAAAATTTAACACAGGAATGACTGGCTCGGTCATCGAGCCAGTCATTCCAGTGGTACATTTTCAAAAATAGTCTTCTCTTGGTCTGCAAATGGACATTTCTCAAGACCACAGCAGAAGCCATTTTTGGCTGATATGAGTGTTAACGGAAAGGATCAGGGAATAACATATGCTCTTGAATGAAGCTTTATACAAAGGCCCAAGGGGCCTGTATCACTCAGCTGGACCATAGGCATTTCAACTAGAATGTTCATTAACAATAAGTAACTCTAATGAGTTGAGCAGACTTGTACCAAGAAAACAGAGGCCATGTTTCTATATGTATCAACTTCTCTTGAACAAACTTGAATGGCACTTGGTCATCAATATTATCTCCCAAATTTTGGCCTGATCACTTAACCAGTTTTGGAGTTGTTTTCTCGAAAACTAGGTCATCCAAGATGGCCACCAAATGATTCGGCCAATCAAGTTCACAAGTGAACAAATTTGGTTCAGTGCTTGCCCTAGATGATATTTCCTGAGTTCTGAATCGATCTCTCAAATGGTTTCGGAGATTTTTAAAGAAGTTTTAAAAAATCGGCCAAAATCCAAGATGGCCACCGGCCGAATTGGCTGATCGGCTTCGTTTGAACAAACTTGAATCTCTATGCCATAAGGATATTTCCTGGCAAATATAATTGAAATTGTACCAGCAGTTATCGAGAAAACATCTTTAATTTCCCATTGCTTTAGTACGAGATTTTAGGCAGGAAAATGATCCAAGATGCTTGCTGAACCATTTGCCCAATCAAGTTCCCTTGAACAAATTTGGTTCAGCTCTTGCCCTAGATCATATTTCATGGGGTTTGCATCAATCCCACAAGCGGGTTTGAAGAAGATTTTTAAAGACATTTCTAAAAATCGGCCAATTCCAAGATGACCGCTGGTCCAATTGGCCGATCGGCTTCGTTTGAACAAACTTGAATCCCTATGCCCTAAGGATGCTTCCTGCCAAATATAATTGAAATTGGCCCAGTAGTTCTCGATAAGAAGATATTTTAAGTTTCCCATTGCTTTAGTATGGGAGCTCATGGCAGGAAAATGATCCAAGACTATTTATCCGACCGTTTATCCGACCCTTTCGA
The DNA here is from genome assembly GCA_034401795.1 of Chaetoderma sp. LZ-2023a. Taxonomy (NCBI): domain Eukaryota; kingdom Metazoa; phylum Mollusca; class Caudofoveata; order Chaetodermatida; family Chaetodermatidae; genus Chaetoderma; species Chaetoderma sp. LZ-2023a. The sequence goes on from CM067371.1 coordinate 63,687,186, forward strand.
AAATTACAAATTTGAGATCAGAATACTCAAAAACACATATAAAACCAATTTTGGCCTCAAAATCCATCAAATAAACAAGTCCATTATGGCCACCAAACATGCTATATTTTGATTGGCCCACAGCGCCCATGTTTTTTTAACAAATTTTAATGGCCCTTAGTCACTAATCACATCTGCCAAATTTCAACCCGATCCGTTCAGAGGTTCTGGAGAAGTCGTTTTCGCTAAAACTAGGTCAACCAAGATGGCCACCGAACCATTTGACCAATCAAGGTCCCATGAACAAACTTGGCCGATCGGCTTCGTTTGAACAAACTTGGATCCTTATGACCTAAGGATGCTATCTGCCAAATATAAATGAAATCGGCCCAGTGGTTCTTGAGAAGTCATTTAAAGGAAAAGTTGACGGACGGATGACAGACACGCAGACGACGAATGGTCGCCATGGCATAAGCTCACTCGGCCTTTCAGCTCAATAATCAACCTATAGGCCTCCAGTAAAAAACATAAATAAATTAGAATAATTAGAAAAAAGCAGCTAAATACCATTTATGTCATTCCGGCGGGAACCAATTAGTGACACAGCTGGACCTATGTGCTCTAGTATACTTAGTGCGAATAAATAATATGCACTATAGCCCGTCATATAAGCTCAGTTATCTTTGCGTTAAGCTGATTAGCTACAACTTCTTTCAGGTAAAATACTGTCTAATCTTAAAACAATTTGACTGAAAGCCGTTGATTCCAGAGACGCGGACTACATTCAGTCACACATATTTCAAAATATTCAGTTGGCATCATATTGCGACCTTGGAAACCAGCAGTGTATTTTGAAATCATTTCAACCGAAAATATTGCTTCCACTAGAAAAAGTGACTTTCAAATATAACGTTTTCAAAAGGATCAATAGTGAATTAGCAATAGCGAGTTAATCGCTCTACATCGGCGCCTATAGAGAATACTATTCATACTGCTTACTAAGAAAATTTACCAAATTTCTTTTTCACGAGTGAGATGACATACTTACCTCCCTAACACTCTTGATATACTAGTATATCGGCTCTAAGTTCAATAATATTCAGAATTATAAAAAGTTAGGTGCCCCTAATGGGCAGGTGGATGTACACAGTCATGCACATGACAGACCCCACCTACTGTGAATGCGCATACTGGTACTTCCGTTACCTAATATTGGCTGACATAGAAGCAACTATTCAAATAGCCAAAGGACCAGGCCTCCGAGGGGTGGAGAGGCCGGGATCTTGCTAGGGAGTATGTCATCTCACTCGTGAAAAAGAAATTTGGTAAATTTTCTTATTTCACATCATGAGAACATACATACCTCCCTAACACTCTTGATAAAAGCCAGAATTTGAAAGTAAATTTGGCGGGAGGGAGGCAAGGTCCTGAAAACCAGCACACCCTCGAAGAGACTAGCTCTTTGAATTTTCAAGAGATTTAAAACATTTGAAATTGTCTGAAAACAAAACCAGAAATAGAATTTTGCATCGGATAATCGACCGATGAAGAGATTTATCAAAAAGCAAATGCGCTCCAGTTCCCAGCACCCCCCCCCCCCCCCCCCCCCGCCACCTCCTCTTTCTGAGGAAGGTTAGGAAAAAACACTGCTCTAAATGACTAGCACATTTTCTAATACTTGATGAAAAGTATTACCAGACATTGGAAAAAGAAGAATTGCTTCATTTTCAAAAAACTCTCTGAAAGAACCACAATTAAAAGACATTAACCACCACCATATTAAAAATTAAAAATATGACACCATCAGACATTTAATTATTTTCTGAGGACTGAGACGGCGAGCGGGTTAGAAGTATCATGGAGGTAATGGTCGGTAAAACTTGACTCACAGTGCCACTGCGCTACTGACATAATGTCTTCAACAGAAACACCATTAAATAATGCCGTGGAAGTTACCACACCACAGACACTATGAGCCTTGGCTCTATCTACTTGTTTTCCAGTGGCTGTCTTATGACAGAACTGAATGCATTCCACTATCCATTTGGAAATAGTGTCTCTTGACGCCTTACCATGGGGTTCAATATATGACAACCATAGGGAGCATGGGTTCATCCGCCAAACCAGAGTTCTTCTCTTGTACTTATTTAAAGCACGGACAGGACACCATACTTTAGCACCAGGATCATATCTGGTTAAGGTAGGTGAAAAAATAGGTTGACCTGGATATTTTAAAGATTGATTCTTAGCCAAGAAATTCAATCTCGGTAGAAGATTAAGGCCTTCACCTGTAACTATATAAGTCAGGCTCAGCAGACAAGGCATGAATTTCACTCCTGCGTCTGGCTGATGCTGCCGCAACTAAAAATACAGCTTTAAGTGTAAAAAATTTAATAGAAATAGCACTAAGTGGTTCAAAAGGTTTATCAGTCAAAACTTGAAGAACCAGAGAAAGACTCCATGACGGTGTCAGTGGAAGAGTTCTCGGTCTGAGATTGCCCATACCTTTAATAAGAGTATTCAATACACATACTTCATCACTTCCCCTCTTTGCCAAGCAAGGGATAACAGTCATTAATGCTGATTTATATCCAGCAATAGAATTAGGCTTAAGACTATAGGCATCATACAGGACTTTACAGGTGACAGAGAAAATCAGCTACTACCTGAATAGATGCATCCATTGGATTGATACATGTCTTTGAGCACCATTCTGCCAATCTGTTGATTTTATAATTATATGCTCTGGAAGCTGACCCCCTTCTGGCTCTGGCCATAAAATTGGCTGCTTGCTCAGAAAAGCCCTCCTTAATTGCGGATTTTTTGACAACATCCATGCAGTAAATTGAAACATTGATGGATTGTTGTGAAGGGTCTTGCCCTGGAAGATAATATTGTCCATCAGAGGCAGAGGAACCGGATTGCAGACCAGAAGGTCCAGCAGATCCGTAAACCATGATCGGCTTGGCCAATTCGGGGTGATCAGAAGTACTTGGGATTCCTCCTGCTTGATCTTCTGAAGAATCCATGGACTCGGGATTGTTGGAGGGTATGGGTATGCATACATTCCCTTCCAACTGATAGCTAGTGCATCTATTGTGATAGCGCTTGGATCTGGAATCGGAGAAACGCACCTTCGCACTCTTCTTCATTGCGAATAAATCTATGTTGGGTTTTCCCCAGTTATTGAACAGATGATCCGCCACACATTCATTTAGTTGCCATTCCATAGGCAGAATGCTCATCCTTCGGCTCAATGAGTCTGCTAACAGATTCAGCCTCCCGGAATATGAACTGCTTTCAAAGTGATCATATGATCCATGCACCAGCAAAGCAGCTTCCATGTCATCATACAGAGACTGGGCGACTTCGTTCTGCCCAGGCGGTTTATGTAACTCACTACTGTTGAGTTGTCTGAACGTATCATCACAAATTTTCCCTCCACTTCCTTCAAGAAGTGTTCCTGGTCTGAGGCCTAGAATGATAGCCCGTAATTCTAGCATGTTGATATGTTCCTTTAACTGATCCAGATTCCAAAGCCCTGATATTGTGGCTTCTTCCAGGCAAGCTCCCCATCCCTCCATCGATGCATCCATAAACATCATTACTTGAGGGTGGGGAGGTGTCAGCATGACCCCTCCGCCAGGAGATTCCCTCTCTCCATCCACCAATGAAGGTGATGAATGAGAGGGTCCAACACTTGAGTGCGCGAGTCCAGTGATCCTGAACTCTGCGTCCACTGAGTCATGAGAAACAACTGAATCGGCCGCCTGAGGAATGACTGGTTCCATTGAAACCATCAGACTTAGCATTCTCAGATAGACTCATGCTAGAATACAACCAAACCAATTAAATGCACGAGAGGAGATTCTCCACTCTCTCCTGGGATGGATAAACACATCCTATCTCCAGATCGAAGAACATACACAGGTAAACAAACTTCTGGGATGGAGCCAGCTGATTTTTGAAAGTTGATTATCCAGCCTAAATTTGTGAGAGTTTTCAAAACTATCTCCAGATTTGCTGTCAAACTTTTTGGGTTGTGTGCTTTTAGCAACCAGTCGCCTATGTAAGTGTGGACTGCTATATTTCTCCTGCGGAGGTATGCTGTGATAGCGAGTACCACTCGAATGAAGACCCTTGGCGCCATTGAGATGCCGAATGGAAGAACTTTGAATTCCCATCAGGCCTAGTGACCACGCGCTGCTCCTCGCGCGCCACGCCCAGTGCCACGTGTACCTCAGTGCTCGGGCTGCTGTCTGGCTGGCTGCGCTTGAGGCGCTGGCTGACTTACAGCAGCACGCTGCTGCTGGCACGGCTGACGCGGTCTCTGAACACCGCCTGTGATAATGACAGCACCGCCACGAGTGTACTGCGAACGCACATGTTCTCTGTGCAGCACTTCAAACTGTGCACGAAGCGCCCTCTGGTTGTTCACCAAATTAACTGTCTCTTGGAGGTGCCAACAACCCTCACCTCCAAAAAGACCAGGGCCCGCCATCGGCGCTTGCAACAAGCGCGACTTGAGCTCCTGGGACGGGCACAAATTGTCTAAGGCAAAAGTGCGCCTCGTCCTCAGCGATTTAGTGACTGACCTAGTCAGACAGTCCAATGCCAGGTTGATCCCATCCTGGATGGCTCGTTGCACTGTCACCGGACTAGGCTGTTGGTGCACCAAGGCTGCTACTACCCCCGATAGCAGCTGAGACACATGAGACAGTGCTCTCCTCAGTGTCACGCAAGGCGGCATTAGCCGAGTGCATAGCACCCAAGAACAGCACTCCCGTGTCAGCACGGGAGCCCGGCTGCGTATCTTCTCCCACAGCGGCCCGGTCATCCGCGCTCTGTCTGGGTGCTAGACCATATCGAGTGTACTGACTAGCAGTAACTCGACATCACCTAGCAACCTCGCGCGCGGGGGGGGGGGGCTTGGCGAGGCAACCTTTCGCTCTGCTCGACTCCTCTGCCACTGTGAACATATCTAAGATCTGTTCGGCATACGGCAGAGACTGAGTCGTGTTGACCAACAGCTTTGCCAGTAACCATGCCCGAGGGTTACTGGCGGCCGTTTCATCCACGGAGAGCTCTGGTCTGACTGCGAGGAGCCACGCCCACGCGTCAGACCAGTCTTTGTCCATAGCTACCTGTGAATTGCCGACGAGCAGCGGGCCCTCATCATCTTCAATGGCATTCGCAGGTTGGGCTGTGGAGGAGGCTATAGATGAACCCGGCTGCCCAGTGAATGCATATGGGCCCGCTAGGGCTGGCATAACATTCTCCATGGGCTGGCCGAGCACCGAGGTCGCGCCCATGTGTGGGGCATAAAACACACTAGCATGATCCGGATCGTTCGTATGAGATTCCATGTCTAACCATATCTTATACGGGCGGCCGTTCGCTCCAAATCGGCCCACAGGTTGAATCATGAAACCTGCTCCCGAGGGAACAGAACCATAGGTGCGAGTGGCCGCGCTCCCCATGATAGGAGTGTAGACGCTCGCATCCATGTCTTCATGACCATCCTGTGGGCCAAGCAGATAATCTTCATCATCTTCCCAGTCAGGAAAGTTAGACTCTGGATTAGCAAGAAACACTAACCCAGACTGACTAGGAGAATGCCCAAGGGCACATGATGAGGGTACTCCGCGAGTGATCGAGGTCAGGCCCGCAGGTTGGGTCTTGCCTGATGCTACTCGCACCGCTGGATCACTAGGCGATGCAAACATCAAGCCTGGGTCCAAGACGGCCGCCCCTGGATCACTGAAAGCTTTGTCCGACCTAGTAGGGCATGATCCAGGGACGGCGGCTACCTGCACTGAGGTCGATGCGCAGGAAGTTGAAACACATGTCAGGCATCAGATCTTTCAAAGTCCTGTGCATCTCACTCACTAACTATACCTTAAAGGCCTTGAGCTCACCCTTCTCAGAGGCCTTCTTCTTACCCTCCTTCTTCACCTTCTTGCCATCCTCGACCATCAGCTTTGTCTGTAATGCAAAGAATTCAGAGGTTAGATTCCACCCCCCACCCTTTACAAATGGCACATTTGTTGGACAGCCTACAAATAGTACAAGATGGGAAAGGGTGGGGGAATAATCTAGCACTCATGGACTTGAAACAAGATGGACATGACTTCTGAAAGGAAGGCATACGAAGACAATGAGTATTATGGTTTGTAAACTTTGTTATTTCTTTTTAGTAAATAAAAGAACAAACTCGAGAGAGAGAGAGAGAAGACACCCACTTTTATTACTGACAACTCCGCAGGGACAAATGACTTCTCTTGTTAACAATAACAAAAAACAACCAGGGACCCGAATTAAGAATGGAAGAGGATGAGAGAAAATTTATGACTACCTAGATATCTCTCCACTTTCATAATAAAGGATGATAATAACATCAATAAGATTTTTCTAAACTAAGATTATGACATCAAGGAAAGAGAAAAATCTCTGGTTGATTATGACATCAAACCGCAATGCCACAGCTCCTTCAAGGAGAGGGGACATCAGAAATGAATGCAAGAAATACCTAGTGACTAAAACATTCATTACTCCGAATAATATAATATTAAATTATATATATATTCGAGAGCCCATGCACATACAAGAGAGACTACAGTGCAATAAAGATGGCGGAAGAAATTGCAAATATTTTCAAATAATTAGGTGTCATAATTAATAAACTCCCTTATCCTGAGCACAGGCAAGCCATCCGCTTGTGCAGAACACGTTCATCCATCCGCCGAGACTCTTCTTTCTGCAGAGACTGATGAAGGGGATGGGACAAAAGGAGAGAGATATTTATTCGTGCTATATCTCTGCCCCTTAGACATATCATAATGATAAGTCAGAAAAAGAGACGTGAACAACCTCTGAGAGAACGGGAACCCTTACCATCCATAAGCTGAACCTGTGGACACAAAGCACAAGGGATTAATAGCCCTAGGTGCTGGGAGAATTTAACAAGGATTCCCAGCGAACGAAAACCGGTAACATATAAAAGTTACAAGTCTAAATTAATATATGGAACAGTATCACCCTAACGGATGATGAGAAAGATTCCTCTGATGATTTATCATCAGCCATTATATAAAATGATGATGAAAATTGATACAAATTCTCAAAAGAGAGCTAGGAAAGTTTTCCAGGTGTGCTTGTCAGCCAATATATTAGAAACTGGAAGTACCAGTATGCGCATGCGCAGTAGGTGGGGTCTGTCATGCGCATGACTGTGTACATCCACCTGCACATTAGGGGCACCTAACTTTTTATAATTCTGAATATTATTCAACTTAGAGCCGATATACTAGTATATCAAGAGTGTTAGGGAGGTAAGTATGTTCTCATGATGTGAAAAAAATAATATATTCAGGTGTGTTTTCGCTATATTCAAGTAGGCTTATGTGGTATACATGCACACACAGTTGACACACGGTGGAGTGTGAAGCACCAGCATGGTCACTAATTGGTTCCAAGTTAAGTACTCCTAGATTTAGTAAATGCTTTTTCTCAAATAATCCAGATTCATTTCCATTTTTTACAGATGGTAGTTTATTTAATATTGTATGAAATTACCAAAAAACATCATTTGATATTCCCCTTTTCCCTGCCTTTAAAGGATAACTTCACAATGAGCCCTTATACAATTTTATGATGCCACAATGTTTGCCTAATTATTTTTTACAAATTCAAAATTGTGACATGGTGATTCTTGAGTTTGCAAAAAAACAAACCCATCCGGTTATGTCATGGGATTCATGATAGAATAAGTCAACTCATGACTATGTTCACAACCTACCACATATGTTCTGTTACAGGCTCGAGCACAGCCATTGTATGCGACATATCTATTCATCGTCTTCACCCAGTATGTACATCCAGATGTTAGGACATCCTGAAAGGTAATCAAGTCCACCAATCAACAAGGTTCATCCTGAAGTTGTACATTGGAAATTATAAATGAAACATGGAAGCTTTCTGAAAATAATTTACTTAGAAGTTGCCGAAATGACTGTAGCCGAAATGACTGTAACAAAATTAACTATATTTGGTTTTGTTAATATTATTTACAACCAAACAAACAACCGACCAACCAATCCACCCACTCACCAAACAACCAGCTAATCAATTAGTCAATCAATCAATCAATCAATAATGTGTGTACTGATTCAGACACTGGATCGCACCTAGTGTAAACCAAGCATCAGGCTTAAAATAGGGTCACATTTTCTCAATTGACAACATAGTTACCACTGTGTAATGAATATAAGTCGGGTAACATGTAGACATAGCTGGACTTATAGTAGGTAGTTATACAACAAAGAAGCCTATTGATTCTGAGTAGATTTATTTTACTGTTTGTTGATCGAGTAGAATACTCAACACTGGCTTATTTTTATACATCCGTCTGAATAAAATTTTTAATTTGCAATACCCCAACGAGCACAAAACTCCAAGTTCATCATGCTATAAAATTGTTCATTTTGAAAATAATATGACTGAAATATGTTGAGCTCCATTAGGAACAACTTTCATGGAAGTAATTTCAGAATATTCAACAACCTAATTAATGTGAAACAGTAATGAATTTCTTGTATCAAGTCTCTCTAGATTATCTCAAAATAAGAATGATTATTATGAATAATTTGGAGATATTACTAGAGCTTGGTCAGTTGTTCCCATGCATCGTAATACTCCATGACAGGGACCACATGAACCCTGCCAAATAAAATATAGCAGAAAATAATTACATTGTAGCTACTACTAAACCTTTAATGGTTAATCAGTGTTCTTGTGGAATGTACATTTGCAGTGCTATTAAGAATATTTTTGAAAATTGACAACTAGAAAGACGGACTCAATTACCATGCCAGTAATTCATGTCGTCAGTTTTCAAAATATTATTCTCTTGGCTGCAAATGGGCATTTACACACAGAAATTTAGATTCCCTATGTATTAATAATTATTTGAACAATTAGTATAGTAGTAGCACAGCCGGTCCGCACATCAGAGCATGTGCTCAATTCACCTTACCAGAGTATAAACGAAATCACGGATTTCTTTTTTCACGAGAGAGTTGATACTTACCTCCCTAATACTCTTTGATATTGCTAAATATCGGCTTTCACTCAATAAACACTCAGAATAAAAACAGTTAGGTGCCCCTACTGGGCAGGGAGTCATAGTGCAGTCCGGCGGATGCCAGCCCCAATACCGCGCATGCGCAGACTAGCACTTCCTCTGACTAATTTATTGTCTGACACACATGCAACTATTAAGAGCCTGAAGACCGAGCCTCTGTGGGGTGGAGAGGCCGGGTCCGTATTAGGGAGGTAAGTATCAACTCTCTCGTGAAAAAAGAAATCCGTGATTTCGTTTATTTCACTTCAAGAGTATACTTACCTCCCTAATACTCTTTGATATTGCCAGAATTCGACGGGAGGGAGGCGAGGTCAAAAGACCAGCTCTTCCCTATACGCTTTTCTGCGTTTAAGGCACTTAAACTTCTGAAACTGTGTGAAAACACTGTCAGGATTTGAAAAAACATCGGCTAACACAAACCGATGGATGAAAGATGACCGGATGTCATATGCGAGGAAGACTCGAATGACCTCAATGTCCCATACGCTCTCTACGTACAAGTGCCATGTACTATAGGACAGAGACGAAAAAGCTCCATTTTCGTATACTCTCAATGATGAACCACATAAAAACACATACCATCACCATTTTAATAACAAATGGTCACGTGACAATACAATTAACAATGAACAACACATAAACAAGACTGACCTTGTTGAACTTGCTGCTGACATCATCTTCCCAGTGGTGAAGGCTGATGCAGTCCCAAAAAGTCGTTGTTCCCATTAAGTAATTGTGACATATACAAGCAATGAGGAAGCCTCATCAAAAAAGTACACCTGATTATCTTTTCAAAATCGATAAGGCGAGAGGATTAGAGGTGTCACAAAGATAATGGTCTGTAAAACTTGACTCACAGTGCCACTGAGCAACTGACATAATGTCATCCATAGCGACCCCATTAAATAGGGCAGTGGAAGTCACTATGCCCGGACACTGTGAGCCTTGGCCATGTCAATTTGCTTACCGGTGGCGGATTTATGACAAAACTGAATACATTCTACAATCCAACCGGAAATGGTGTCCTTAGACGCCCTGCCATGGGGTTCAATATATGACAACCATAACGCTGACTGGTCCATCCGCCACTCCTGAGTATGTTGTTTGTACCGGATCAGCGCTCGGACGGGACACCATGCTTTAGAATTAGGATCATATCTAGTTAAAGCTGGCAAAAAAATAGGTTGACCTGGATATTTCAAAGACTGATTTTTAGCCAAGAAATTAATCCTAGGTAGAAGCTTACGGCCTTCCCCTGTAACCACGAAACGGTCTTCCTCGGCTGATAAGGCATGAATTTCACTCCTACGCCTAGCCGAGGCCGCAGCAATTAAAAATACAGTTTTAAGAGTCAACATTTTCATAGAAATGGAACTAAGTGGTTCAAAAGGCTTATCGCCTAGTACCTGAAGCACTAGAGATAAACTCCAAGATGGAATCACCGGGGGATTCCTTGGCCTTAGATTGCCCATGCCTTTAATTAATACATTTAATGTACTTACTTCATCACTTCCCCTATTAGCCAAACAAGGGATAACTGTCATTAAAGCTGATTTATAACCAGCAATAGAGTTAGGCTTGAGGCTATAGGCATCATACAGGTGACAGAGGAAATCAGCTACTACCTGAATAGATGAATCCATTGGATCAATACATCTTTTTGAGCACCATTCTGCAAATCTGTTGATTTTATAATTATATGCTCTGGAGGTTGACCCCCTCCTGGCTTTGGCCATAAACATGGCTGCTTGCTGAGAAAAGCCCTCCTTAATTCTAGATTCCTTGACAACATCCACGCAGTCAATCTGAACATTGACGGATTGTTGTGAAGGGCCTTGCCCTGGAAGATAATGTCGTCCATCAGAGGCAGAGGAACCGGATTGCAGACCAGAAGGTCCAGCAGATCCGTATACCATGATCGGCTTGGCCAATTTGGGCCGATCAGAAGCACTTGGCACTCCTGTCTGATTTTCTGAAGAATTTTTGGAATCAGGATTGCTGGAGGGAATGCGTATGCATACATTCCCACCCAGCTGATAGCTAACGCATCTGTTGCGAAAGCGCTTGGATCTGGAATCGGAGACGTACGTCGTCATCTTCGCATTCTTTTTCGTTGCGAACAAATCGATGTTGGGTCTCCCCAAATGGTCGAACAGACGATCCGCCACACATTGATTTAGTTGCCATTCCGTCGGTAAAACACTCATCCTTCGGCTCAATGAGTCTGCTAGCAGATTTAACCTTCCCGGAATATGAACTGCTTTCAAGGTAATCCTGTGATCCAGGCACCAATAAAGCAGTCTCCATGTCATCATACAGAGACTGTGTGACTTCGTTCCACCCTGGCGGTTTATGTAAGTCACTACTGTTGAGTTGTCTGATCGAATAAGAACAATCTTGCTCTGAACTTTCTGTAAGAAATGTTCCAGGCCCAGGACTACTGCTCTTAACTCCAGTAGATTGATATGTTCTTTTGACTGTTCCAGATTCCAAAGCCCTGATATCGTGGATTCTTCCAGGCAAGCTCCCCACCCCTCCATCGAGGCATCTGTATACAGTTACTTGAGGGTGAGAAGGGGTTAGCATAATCCCCGCCAAGAGATTCGCTGTCTTCAACCACCATTGCAGGTGGTGAATCAGAGGCTCCAACACTGACACATTTGAGTCCAGTGAACCTGTACTCTGGGTCCATTGCGTTATGAGAAATAACTGGATCGGCCGCCTGCGTAAGGCTGCCTGAGGAATGACTGGTTCCAGAGAAACCATCAACCCCAGCATTCTCAAGTAAACCTGTGCCAGGACATGACGACTGTTGCACACTGACTGTATTACTGAGATGAGTATCTGAACCCTCTCCTGAGTAGGATAAACATATCCTGTCTCTAGATCGAAGAACATCCCCAGGTAAACAAACTTCTGGGATGGAGTAAGCTCTGATTTTTGGAAATTGATTATCCAGCCTAAGTCTGTGAGAGTCTTCAAAACTATCTCCAGATTGGCTGATAAACTTTACTGGGTGTGTGCTTTTAACAGCCAGTCGTCTATGTACATGTGGACTGCTATGATTCTCCTGCGGAGGTATGCTGTAATCGCAAGAACCACTCTGGTGAAAACCCGCGGAGCCGTGGAAATTCCGAAGGGTAACACCCTGAATTCCAACTGTCTGCCCTGGAATGCAAATCTTAGGAAGCGACGGAAACTCCTCGCTATGGGGATGTGGAAATAAGCAGCCTTCAAATCTATTGAAGCTGTCCACATTCCCCTCTCCAACCCCGCCAACACCGACTTCACAGTCTCCATCTTGAAACTGGGTGTCTCTATGAACTTGTTCAAAGGCTTGAGGTTGAGAATTGGCCTCCACCCTCTGGTGTTTTTTGTCACTAAGAACACGGTTGAATAGAAGCCCGGACACTTCTGTGTCGGCTGAATTGCTTCTTTTTGTAGGAGGGAGTTTATTTCCTCCTCTATACACAACCTTTGATCTGGATCTCTCGGAATTTGAGTCCAGATTGGCACCAGAGACAGTTGCGATGGTGGGCCTGTCATCCAATCGGGATGATACCCGACTGAAAGCCATCGCAAGACTAAACGGTCCTGAGTCAACCGTTCCCACTCTTGCTTGTGGTGGGCCAACCGGCCCCCCACCGGACCACCTAGGGAGAGAGGTGGGCATAAGGAGTGCAAGAGCGGCACTGTCTCCTTTGCCAGAAACACCGGAGTGGTTCTCACCGTGGTAACCGGCCCATCAGGCACGATTACCACGACCAGATCCTCGCGCGCCACGACCAGCACCACTCGCACCTCGGTGCGCGGGTGGCTGCCTGGCTGGCTGCGCCTGAGGAGCCTGCGCCCCCCTCACTGCTGGCCGAATCGCACTCGGCCGAGGCCGACGCTGCGATGGTGGCTGGCCTCTGACATGGCCACCTCCACCTCGAGCCTGCAGCGGATGGTACGCAGGGGGTGCAGCGCGAACGCGCTCCCTACGGAGCACCTCAAACTGTTCGCGCAGCATCCTCTGGTTATTGACCAGAGTGACCGTCTCCTGGAGGTGCCTACATCCCTCACCTCCAAAGAGACCAGGACCTGCCATAGGCGTACGCAGAAGCCTATTGTACAGGTCCTGGGATGGGCACAGGTTATCTAACGCAAACATGCGCCTCGCCCGGACACTTCTGGTCACCGCCCGAGTCATACAATCCAGAGCCAGGTTGATACCATCGTGGATGGCTCTCTGGACTGTGATCGGGCTCGGTTGGCGTGATGCGGATGCTGTCACTACCCCCTGCAACAGCTGGGAGACGTGAGAAAGCGCCGCAATAGACGCTCTCCCACTCTCCTCCGCATCACGCAACGCGGCATTGGCCGAACGCAGCACGTTCGAACACAAAGCTCCCATGTCAGAGCATATCCTCACCTAAAGCTGCACGGTCATCCACGCTGGGCTTAGCTACCACACCGTACCTCTGGTAGTCCACGGGTACGATGCGCCAGTGCCTTGCAACCTCGCGAGCGGCCTTCGCGCCACACCACGGCCCCGGCCAGCACCAGCAACACTCTCGGCAAGCCGAGGTATGAGGAATCCATGGCCACGGCATCAGAAGGGGAACCCAGCAGATAATCCTCTTCTTCCTGGCCAGAAAGATTAGACTCCGGGTCAGCAAAGAGAGCTAACCGGGACTGGCCAGGAAAGGTGCCATAGGAGGTACTGGCACCTGCGGCGTGCGGATACCCCTGGGCTAATAAGCAGCCAACAGGTTCCAGCGACAACCGTCCACGGACCACCGGCGCAGCAAGCCTGCTGCCAATGTCGTGGAACGCCCCCTCTAATGGGGCCACCTCTGAATCGTCGAAAACCGGTAACGGGCTAAGGAAAGTCGATTCAGAGGCGGGGATTATCTGCTCCAAAGCAGATGACGAGGGCAACAAAGGATTTGCTCCAGGAAGCATGCCACGGAGCAACTCTGGTACCAAATCCTTTATTGTCCTCTTCATCTCTCCGGAAGGCCTCCATGACCACTGATGTCAAGGCCTTCCTCTTACCCTTTTTACCTACAACCTCTCGTTTCATCTTCCTCTCCTCCTCCACAACCTTGTCCTTCGCCTGTAAGCACAAAAACTCTTTCATTAGTTCCCCCCCCAGCCCCCACTGCTTACACACATCACAATTAAGTAATGGCCCACAGGGGCTACATTGGAAATACAGTGGGGATAAACTTCTCCTTCAAGAAGCGACCACAGGACGGGCAACCAGGTCTCTGAAACAGGACAGAAGACGAGGACAATGAGTATTTTAGTTAAGGTTAGAAACTCAAAACCAAAAATAAAACAGAGGGGAAAATGATCATAAAGATCACTATCCATATGAGAAACCAGCGTTGGGCAAAACTTTAATTGTTAATAAAGAGCAAGGCTGATTATGACGTCATAATTTCAAGACAGAAATTAAATCGATCCGAAACAAACATCCAGGTGTAAGGACGAATTGTATTCATATCCAGAACATCTAACTATGAAGGATAGATATTCAGACTACACAAACATCAGATACATAATGATAATAGTGGCAAATTTTAGTTTACATAATTATCATCACCTCATATCATTAACTAGAATACCTGACTCTTTGCATAGACAAACCACACAATCTGATGAACTGGAACATTCCACCAAGACTATGACCTCTTAACTCTCTCCACCTTAGGGGGAAGGAATTGGATCAAGAGGGCAAAGTGAGAAGACCTTCTTACGAGGCCTCCGAATCACTGGACATAGACTTTTTGGTTAGATAACCTAACAGTATTAGTAGGAAATGGAACCTTGGTGGAGAGAAACAAACCCTCTGTTGATGTGATGTCCCATACATATCCAGACAGATACCTGTGGACATAAACACAAAGAGAGATTAGCATCATATAGCGCCATGTTGACACAAAACAACTATACCAGGTGCTTATCACGATAAACGTGAGTCCCGGAAACACATTACACCGGGAAAAAACTCACTAATTATAATAGAAGTCACCTGATGGATAGATCCTGGGCCCTCCTCTGGCGAAGTAATCCTGTCTGCCATCTTAATCAGGGGTTATAAACTTCTATAAACACTCAAAAGACTTAGAAAAACACTTGAGAAAAGCTCTAGCACAAAAACATGTGTAGACCCTCTGCCAATAAATTAGCAAAGAGGAAGTGCTAGTCTGTGCATGCAGGGGCACCTAACTGCTTTTATTCTGAGTGTTTATTGAGTGAAAGCTGATATTTAGCAATATCAAAGAGTATAAGGGAGGTAAGTATACTCTTGAAGTGAAATCCATCTATCCATCTGATGTCATATGATGTCATAATCAGCTAAGCAGAGTGTAGGATGACGTCATAATCATTACGTCATAAATAATTCTCTTTGCCCGCACACCAGAGCATGTGCTCAATTCACCTTTTCAGAGTATGCATCTATCCATCTGATGTCATATGACGTCATAATCAGCTAAGCAGCGTGTAGGATGACGTCATAATCATTACGTAATAAATGATTCTCTATGGTTCGTCTTTACCTCTTAATAGTCTGACATGTTGTATGAAATGTATGTCTCTACTATTTAACAAACATACCGTTGAATATTTTGAAACTAATTTGACTGGCCGCTGTTGCTGCCATAGGCAGCAACAGCACCCAGTAAAATTAGTTTCAAAATATTCAACAGCTTACCTGTGTAATTCTCTGGAAATTGATAGTCAGGAAGTTCCAGAGATTGATAGATCCCAACATTAACGAGGTGTGGGTGCAGCTGAGCTAGAGATGGGCGGGGCATAGATAAAAATGGAAAGGTTCATTATAATGGAGCATAGCACCAGACATCCCAGCCTTTAATGACAGTAAGGAGCGGAGTGTTTCTACTCCAACAATGCAAGGTGGAAGTATATACCAGGGAGCTACTCCACTTTACACTGGAATCTACTCTTGGTTGGAGATAGGTAACGAGGTATGAAGGAATTGATGAATACGATCTGTCAGTCAAGTATATGACATCATAATCAATTACATCACATCTAGGCTGACATCACAGTCAAAATGCATAATTAAGTCTGTTAGGTGTACAAATTTTATGTCTTTATTGTCTATTTAATAAACATTTTGTTGAATAATTTGAAACTAATTTGACTGAGCACTGTTGTTGCCATAGGCTAAATTAGTTTCAAAATATTAAACAGGTTAGCTGTATAGGTACCAAGAAATTGGGATTCTGTGAATTCATTTTCAAAGTATATAAATCGATCGCGACATGCGCAAAAAGTGGTGGAAGCTTAGCTAGAGATGGGTAGGCATAGCTAGAAATGGATCCCTCTACTTAGCTACATTTTCCACATTATACATGTGTGACAGATCACATCGAGCAATGATCACATAATCCACCGTTTCGAAGTTGGAGACGCTTTGGCCACAACACTGCCTCTTTCAAGTTAATGTACACGTCTGAGAAATACAACCTATGACATAAACCCTACACATATGCATGTAACTATATGTAAGCATGCACGCATGCGCACACCGCACGCATGCATGCACACACGCACACACACACAATGTACACATGCAAGCACACACACACAACAAGGTGCACAGTTATGAACAACAATTCATGTACAAATTTAAAATACTTACATTGACAATTCGACTGTATATATGGTCACACTTTCTCGGTAGAAGATCATCGAAAACTGCGTTTTGCAATACACCTTCTATGTGATGGAGCAGGCCATTGGAGGCAGACATGTCTGTTTGTCGAATGCTCACATTCCCGTTCAGCACAATCATACCCTACAACGTACATGAGTATCTCACAGATGAATAAATAAATAATACGGATTACCTTCACCACATATAAGGATTCAGATCGGATCAAATTCTTGATCTGTTGATATCTCGGGAAATACTGATCTGATTCAGTTCATATTTTAACATATGAAAGGGTGTGACCATACACTAGGATAGCACAACTTTAGGAATCATCCAGAAAATGCGAAAACATATTTACAATGTGACAAAAACTAGACGGCGAGGGTCCGCAAACTGTGTGCATGCATGCATGTGCCACACATTCACCAACTTTGACATTTTGCACAACTCCACCACAGGGGCAGAGCCTAATGTAAACATCGCCTCATAATCTACAATCATATCTGTACTCACATACAAAATTTGGTTGAATTGTGCACCCACATCCACCCTCTCCCCGATCATGCAGTCCACAACCATCTGCCTAACTCACATAACAAATTTGATTTGATTCCACCAAATGGTTTCGAAGGAGATGGCCAGACAGACACACGGATGGATGGACAGATGCATGAACAAAGGCGATTGCAATATTACCTGGGGTTTTATAAGTTGTGGGTATAACAAGGCCTGTTACCATCAAAGAGTATTTCAAGACTTTGACCATGATCCAGATTAACAAACAGCTGGTTCTGGATTGGATCAGGTTCTGGATTGGATCAAATTCCGGATCTATTGATATCATGAAAACTACTGGTTCAATTTGATCTAAATTTTAACATAAAGTTGTGACTTCACAATGTTGACCGTGAGTTTTTTCAAAATCTCACAAAAATGGGAGGACATGTACAAGAGCAATCTCAGATTGCTCATGTTCAGTTTTAAGTCAAGAATACTAATTGCCACAAGAATGGTATCAATAGGACAGATGCGGTTTTGGGATCAGTGTCACAAAGGGCACTGTTTTCCAGTGTTAGGTGCCCAAAGACACCTACAGGTGACCCATTTTTCTAACAAGAGCGCTGCCTAGCAGGGCTTAATATGCCCGTCTTTAATGAATTTTAATCTTTTCAGGGAGTATATCTCTAGCAAATATGGAAAGATCACACCGAAACAAAAGTTCAAAACTCCCTGCGATCTATCCAGGACTATATACTCTTTTCAGGGGGATAACTCTCACAAATACGGAGTGATCTCGCTGAAACAAAATCATCTCTAACTAGTATATTCACTGAAAAAAATCTCCAATGTAGATTAAACACGTTCTTTATATATATATATATATATACACCTGTGCAAAAGTTAAGCACCAGCAAAAACAATAGAACGTAGAAACATGATGGTACAACTAGGCTGCCATACTTTTTGTCCCCGCGTTAGCTGACATAATTCCAAGTACGAACTGCACATGCATGCATGACTTCACGCCGCTTGATATCCGTGCGTGGCGGGAAACAGCCCACGTGTTCAGTTATGTAAAAGTCCAGTTTGAGGTGTAGAACATTACATACAGATTTAGGCGACAAGATTAGGAATTTTGTGTTCATGACCGTGGTTTATTTGTACAGAGAGAATTAGCTCTTGATTGTGAACCGCTATGGCAAGACGAAGGTCAAGTGATCGTGTGAAATGGCAAATCATAGGCATGCATACCAATGGTATGTCATGCAGAGAGATTGGCAGACAGCTGAACATTAACCATACTGTAATCAGTCGTTTGATTGCAAAACATGGGCAAACTAACGAGGTGAAGGACAGGCCTAGATCTGGAAGACCGAAAAAGACTACTGCCCGTGATGATCGAGCCCTAGTACGCCTTGTTAGGAGATCTCCATTCACCAACAGCAGAGTGCTCAGCCAGCAATGGGAAACGTGCAATAGAGTGTCAATGTCTACCGTCAAAAGGAGACTGTATGCTGCTGGCATGAAAGCTAGGAGACCTGTCAGACGTCCTCTCCTCACTGCACACCACAAAGAGGATCATCTGAGGTGGTGCAACGAAAGAAGACACTGGAACATGAGATCCTGGAGACGGGTACACTGGTCCGATGAAAGTCGGTTCCTGCTTCATGCCACAGATGGTCGAACTCGTGTATGGAGGTCCAGACGCACGGCGTACGACCAACGTAACATCATGGAAGAAGTTCCATTTGGTGGAGGTTCCGTCATGATATGGGGGTGCATCTCATTTGATTGTAAGCTGGATCTGTTGACTGTACCTGGAACACTAAATGGACAAAGATATCAAGATTCCATACTGGATAGAGTTGTGGTCCCTCATTTTGTAAATCATGCACCTGGAACCCACCCTATATTCATGGATGACAACGCCCGACCACATCGTGCTAGAGCTGTGCATATGAATACCTCCGCCAGAATGCCATCGAAACCCTACCATGGCCAGAAAGGAGCCCTGACATGAACCCTATTGAGCATATCTGGGACATTCTGGGAAACATGGTGAGAAGGAGGGATCCTCCTGTGCAGAACCTACAGGAATTAACAGACGCACTCCATCTTGAATGGCAACGAATACCACAATGGCGTATCAGTCGGTTGGTGACCAGCATGAGACGTCGTGTCCAGGCCGTCATCCAGGCACAAGGTGGCTATACCCGGTATTAATAATGACAGTCTCAAACTCGTGCACAGATGTTAAACTTCGTTTTCAGACACCATTAATGACAATCTAGCCACGTGTGTCAACTGTAGGGCAATAGTTGTCAGTTGTGTCAAGGTAACCATATTCAGGCCTCGTTTTCAAGTTCAAACAAAAACATACAGTGTTTCCCCACCATCATAATCAGCATTCCTCTAGTTGCATTATTACCTCTTGCACTACGATGGATGGGTACATAAATGTTTATGCTATTGCTTTCTTCATAGCACATGAATATACCCTCGCATGTGCGTAAAAATAGGGTGGTGCTTAACTTTTGCACAGGTGTGTGTATATATATATATATATATATATATATATATATATATATATATTAAACGAAATCTAGGATTTCTTTTTTCACGAGAGCGTTGATACTTACCTCCCTAATACTTTTTGATATTGCTAAATATCGGCTTTCACTCAATAAACACTCAGATTAAAACAGTTAGGTGCCCGTACTGGACAGGGAGTCAGAGTGTAGTCTGGCGGATGCCAGCCCCACCACCGCGCATGCGCAGACTAGCACTTCCTCTGACTAATTTATTGGCTGACACACATGCAACTATTAAGAGCCTGAAGACCGAGCCTCTGTGGAGTGGAGAGGCCGGGTCCGTATCTAGGGAGGTAAGTATCAACTCTCTCGTGAAAAAAGAAATCCTAGATTTCGTTTATTTCACTTCAAGAGTATACTTACCTCCCTAATACTTTTTGATATTGCCAGAATTCGACAGGGAATTCGGCGGGAGGGAGGCGAGGTCAAAAGACCAGCTCATCCCTATACGCTTTTCTGCGTTTAAGGCACTTAAACTTCTGAAACTGTGTGAAACACAGTCAGGATTTGACCAACCATCGGATAACACAACCGATGTAAGAGAGATGACCGAATGTCATATGCGCTCCCCCCCCCCCTTCCTGGGAGGAAGACTCGAATGACCTCAATGTCCCATACGCTCTCTACGTACAAGTGCCATGTACTACAGGACAGAGACGAAAAAACTCCATTTTCGTATACTCTCAATAATGAACCACATAAACACACAAACCATCATCATGCTAATAACAACGGGTAACGTGACAATACAATCAACAATGGACAACACATGAACAAGACTGACCTTGTTGAACTTGGGTGCTGACATCATCTTCCCAGTGGTGAAGACTGATGCAGTGCCAAAAAAGTGGTTGTTTCCAATAATTAATTGTGAAATATATAAGCAATGAGGAAACCTCATCAAATAATGTACACCTAGTTATTTTTTCAAAATCGACAAGGCGAGAGGATTAGAGGTGTCACGGAGATAATGGTCTGTAAAACCTGACTCACAGTGCCACTGAGCAACCGACATAATGTCATCCACAGGGACCCCATTAAATAGGGCAGTAGATGTCACTACGCTGCGGACACTGTGAGCCTTGGCCACGTCAACCTGCTTCCTGGTGGCGGATTTATGACAAAACTAAATACATTCTACAATCCACCTGGAAATGGTGTCCTTCGATGCCCTGCCATGGGGTTCAATATATGACAACCATAACACTGACTGGTCGGTGCGCCACTCCGATGTACTTTGTTTGTACCGGAGCAGCGCCCAGATGGGACACCATGCTTTAGAATTAGGATCATATCTAGTAAAAGCTGGCAAAACAATAGGTTGACCTGGATATTTCAAAGACTGATTCTTAGCCAAGAAATTAATCCTAGGTAGCAGCTTAAGGCCTTCTCCTGTAACCACAAAACGGTCATCCTCGGCTGATAAGGCATGAATTTCACTCCTACGCCTAGCCGAGGCCGCAGCAATTAAAAATACAGTTTTAAGAGTTAACAGTTTCAGAGAAATGGAACTAAGTGGTTCAAACGGCTTATCACCTAGTACTTGAAGCACTAGCGATAAACTCCAAGACGGAATCACAGGTGGATTCCTTGGTCTTAGATTGCCCATGCCTTTAATTAATACATTTAATGTATTTACTTCATCACTTCCCCTCTTAGCCAAGCAAGGAATAACAGACATTAAAGCTGACTTATAACCAGCAATAGAGTTAGGCTTGAGGCTATAGGCATCATAGAGGTGACAGAGGAAATCAGCTACTACCTGAATAGATGAATCCATTGGATCAATACATCTTTTTGAGCACCATTCTGCAAATCTGTTGATTTTATAATTATATGCTCTGGAGGTTGACCCCCTCCTGGCTTTGGCCATAAAAATGGCTGCTTGCTCAGAAAAGCCCTCCTTAATTCTAGATTCCTTGACAACATCCACGCAGTCAATCTGAACATTGATGGATTGTTGTGAAGGGCCTTGCCCTGGAAGATAATATCGTCCATCAGAGGCAGAGGAACCGGATTGCAGACCAGAAGGTCCAGCAGATCCATATACCATGATCGGCTTGGCCAATCCGGGGCGATCAGAAGCACTTGGCATTCCTCTTGTCTGATTTTCTGAAGAATTTTTGGAATCAGGATTGCTGGAGGGAATGCGTATGCATACATTCTCCCCCAGCTGATAGCCAACGCATCTGTTGCGAAAGCGCTTGGATCCGGAATCGGAGAGACGTACGTCGTCATCTTCGCATTCTTCTTCGTTGCGAACAAATCGATGTTGGGTTTCCCCCAATGGTCGAACAGACGATCCGCCACACATTGATTTAGTTGCCATTCCGTGGGTAAAACACTCATCCTTCGGCTCAATGAGTCTGCTAGCAGATTTAACCTTCCCGGAATATGAACTGCTTTCAAGGTAATCTGGTGATCCAGGCACCAACAAAGCAGTCTCCATGTCATCATACAGAGACTGGGCGACTTCGTTCCGCCCTGGCGGTTTATGTAAGTCACAACTGTTGAGTTGTCTGAACGAATAAGAACAATCTTGCTCTGAACTTTCTGTAAGAAATGTTCCAGGCCCAGGACTACTGCTCTTAGCTCCAGTAGATTTATATGTTCCTTTGACTGTTCCAGATTCCAAAGCCCTGATATCGTGGACTCTTCCAGGCAAGCTCCCCAGCCCTCCATCGATGCATCTGTATACACAGTCACCTGAGGGTGGGGAGGGGTTAGCATAACCCCCACCAAGAGATTCTCTGTGTCCAACCACCATTGCAGGTGATGAATCAGAGGCGCCAACACTGAAACATTCGAGTCCAGCGAACCTGTACTCTGGGTCCATTGTGTCATGAGAAATAACTGGATCGGCCGCCTGCGTAAGGCGGCCTGAGGAATGACTGGTTCCAATGAAACCATCAACCCCAGCATTCTCAAGTAAACCCGTGCCAGGACATGACGACTGTCGCACACTGACTGAATTAATGAGATGAGTTTCTGAACTCTCTCCTGAGTAGGATAAACATATCCTGTCTCTAGATCGAAGAACATCCCCAGGTAAACAAACTTCTGGGATGGAGTCAGCTCTGATTTTGGGAAATTGATCATCCAGCCTAAGTCTGTGAGAGTTTTCAAAACAATCTCCAGACTGGCCGATAAACTTTCCCGGGTGTGTGCTTTCAACAGCCAGTCGTCTATGTACGTGTGGACTGCTATGCTTCTCCTGCGGAGGTATGCGGTGATCGCAAGAACCACACGGGTGAAAACCCGAGGAGCCGTGGAAATTCCGAAGGGTAGCACCCTGAATTCCCACTGTCTGCCCTGGAATGCAAATCTCAGGAAGCGACGGAAACTCCTGTGTATGGGGATGTGGAAATAAGCGTCCTTCAAATCTATCGACGCTGTCCACATTCCCCTCTCTAACCCCGCCAACACCGAGCGCACAGTCTCCATCTTGAAACTGGGCGTCTCTATGAACTTGTTCAATGGCTTGAGGTTGAGAATTGGTCTCCACCCTCCGGTGTTCTTTGTTACTAAGAACAGGGTTGAATAGAAGCCCGGACACCTCTGTGCCGGCTGAATAGCTCCTTTTTGTATGAGGGAATTTATTTCCTCCTCGATACACAACCTTTGATCTGGATCTCTCGGATTTGGAGTCCAGATCGGCACTAGAGACAGTCGCGATGGCGGGCCTGTCATCCAATCGGGATGATACCCGACTGAAAGCCATCGCAAGACTAAACGGTCCTGAGTTAACCGTTCCCACTCTTGCATGTGGTCGGCTAGCCGGCCTCCCACCGGTCCACCTAGGGATAGAGGTGGACATAAGGAGTGCAAGAGCGGCACTGTCTCCTTTGCCAGAAACAGCGGCGTGGTTCTCACCATGGTAACCGTCCCATCAGGAACGATTACCCCGCCCAGATCCTCACTCGCCACGACCAGCACCGCGCGCACCTCGGTGTGCGGGCGGCTGCCTGGCTGACTGCGCCTGAGGAGCCTGCGCCCCCCTCGCTGCTGGCCGAATCGCACGCGGCCGAGGCCGACGCTGCGATGGTGGTTGGCCTCTGACCTGGCCACTACCACCTCGAGCCTGCAGGGGACGATACGCAGGGGGTGCGGCGCGAACGTTGGCACGACGAAGCACCTCAAACTGCTCGCGCAGCGCCCTCTGGTTATTGACCAGAGTAACCGTCTCCTGGAGGTGCCTACATCCCTCACCTCCAAAGAGACCAGGACCTGTCATAGGCGTACGTAGTAGCCTATTGTAGAGGTCCTGGGACGGGCACAGATTATCCAAGGCAAAAGTGCGCCTTGCCCGGACACTCCTGGTCACCGCCCGCGTCATACAGTCCAGAGCCAGGTTGATACCATCCTGGATGGCTCGCTGGACTGTGACCGGACTTGGCTGGCGCGATGCGGATGCTGTTACTACCCCTTGTAACAGCTGGGAGACGTAGGACAGAGCGGCAATCGAAGCCCTCCCACTCTCCTCTGCATCACGCAACGCGGTATTTGCTGAACGCAATGCGTTCGAACACAAGACTCCCGTGTCAGAACGGGAGCCTGGCCGCGCATCCTCACCCAAAGCCGTGCGGTCATCCACGCTCGGCTTCGGTACCACACCGTACCGCTGGTAGTGCAGGGGCACGATGCGGCAACGCCTGGCCACCTCGCGCGGGGCCTTAGCGAGACGTCCA
The DNA here is from genome assembly GCA_034401795.1 of Chaetoderma sp. LZ-2023a. NCBI lineage: Eukaryota > Metazoa > Mollusca > Caudofoveata > Chaetodermatida > Chaetodermatidae > Chaetoderma > Chaetoderma sp. LZ-2023a. The sequence continues at coordinate 63,711,762 of CM067371.1, forward strand.
CTCGACTTAATGGACGTCTCCGCCGCCTCGAACATGTCAACGACATGCTCTGCCAGCGGCAGAGAAGGCATAGCGTTAGCAGTAGGCTTACCAGCTAACCACGGCCTGTGATCACGCTGGCTAGCCGACTGCTCCACGGGCAGATCTGGTCTAACACTCACCAACCACTGGCAAGCGTCAGACCAATCCTCCTCCGTGGCTAGCTGCGAGCGCTCTACAAGACGGGGGCCTTCGTCTTCCTCCTGAGCGCAAGCAGCAGAGCTTGACGGCGGATACGCTGATATCCCTGGCAAGCCAGGGAGAGCATGCGGGCCTGACAATACCGGCATGCTAATCTCCCTGGCTTGACCAGGAGCAGGCGCCGTGGTAGAGTGTGGGGCATATACCGCCCCACCACGGCCCCGGCCAGCACCAGCAACACTCTCGGCAAGCCGAGGTATGCGGTAACGCGGGCCTTCAGCGCCCAGGGCCACAGTCTGAACCGTGGATTCTACCCCTGGGAGAGTAGAACCGTGGAATAAGGCGCCTGTATTCCCCGCGAGGGGTGCACAGACGTCATAATCCATGGCCACGTCCTCAGACGGCGACCCCAACAGGTAATCCTCATCCTCCTGGCTAGACAGATTAGACTCCGGGTCAGCAAAGAGAGCTAACCCGGACTGGCCAGGGAAGGTGCCATACGAGGTACTGGCACCCGCGGTGTGCGGATACCCCTGGACTGATAAGCAGCCCGCGGGTTCCAGCGACAACCGTCCACGGTCCCTATTGGGCGCGGCAATAAGCCTGCTGCCAGGGTCGTGGAACGCCCCCCCTAATGGGGCCACCTCTGAATCTTCAAACAACGGAAGCGTACTAAGGAACTGTGATTCAGAGGTGGGGATTACCTGCTCCGAAGCAGATGATGAGGCCAACAAAGGATTTGGTCCAGGAAGCATGCCACGAAGCAACTCTGGAACCAAATCCTTTATTGTCCTCCTCATCTCTCCCAACATCTCGGTCCGGAAGGCCTCCATGTCCACCGCGGACGAGGCCTTCCTCTTACCCTTCTTACTTACAACCTCTTTTTTCAGATTCTTCTTCTCCTCCTCCACCACCTTGTCCTTCGCCTGCAAGCACAAGAATTCGGACATTAGCTCGCCCCCCCCCCAGTGCTTACATATCTCGCAATTAAGCAAGGGACCACAGGGGCTACACTGAAAACAGAGATGAGGACCAAACTTGTCCCTCAAAAATCGTCCACAGGACGCACAACCAGGTCTCTGAAAAAGGCCAAAGGACGAGGAGTATGAGCAATCTAGTTAAGCTTAGAAACTCACCAACTCAAGAGAAGGAAATGATCATAAAGATCATAATTTATCAGAAAACCAGCTTCGGACAACTTTAATTGTTAATAAAGAGCAAGGCTGATTATGACGTCATTAATCCTATGACAGGAAAAAATCGATCCCCAACAAACATCCCAGTGCAAGGACGAATTGTATCTCTAACCAGAACATGTGCAGACTGGACATTTCGACTACACAACCATCAGATATATACTGATAACAATGGCAAATACTGTTAATTATCTCCCTTTCCTCTAAATAATTAACATCACCTCATATCAATAATTAGATACCTGACACCTTGTCTAGACAAACCATCCAACCTGATGAACTGGAGCACTCCACCAACTGAACGCCTCTTAACTCTCTCCACCTCTAGGGGAAGGAATTGGATCAAGAGGGCAAAGTGAGAAGACCTTTATAATAGGCCTCCAACTCACTGGACATAGAATTTTTGGTTAGATAACCTAACAGTATTAGTAGGAAATGGAACCATGGTGGAGAGACACAAACCCTCTGCTGATGTGATGTCCATTATATTTCTTCACACAGACCTGTGGACATAAACACAAAGAGAGATTAGTCTTATATAGCACCTAGTTGAAATAAACCAACTAAACAAGGCGCTTATCACGTTTAGCGCGAGTCCCGGAAACACATTACAACGGGACAAAACTCGCTAATTTTACTAGAAGTCACCTGATTTAAAGGTCCTGGGCCCTCCTCTGGCGAAGTCACTCTTCCTGCCATCTTTATCAGGGATAAACACTTCTGAACTTTCACAAAAACACTTAGAATTGAGCCACGAAAAGCACTAGCACAAAAGCATGTGTAGACTCTCTGCCAATAAATTAGCAAAGAGGAAGTGCTAGTCTGCGCATGCGCGGTGGTGGGGCTGGCATCCGCCAGACTACGCTCTGACTCCCTGCCCAGTAGGGGCACCTAACTGTTTTAATCTGAGTGTTTATTGAGTGAAAGCCAATATTTAGCAATATCAAAAGTATTAGGGAGGTAAGTATACTCTTGATGTGAAATGCCCCATTTCCCAAAAGGGACACCGGACCAACCACCGGTGTCAGGTTACCAATTTTCATAATCAGTGTCACAAAGGACACCTTTTTCCTGTACTCGGTGCCCCAGAGGACACTTATAATTGCCCCATTTCCCAAAAGGGACACCGGACCAACCACCGGTGTCAGGACCCCAATTTTTCAGAACACCATACACCTAGCCGGTGCCCAGGCTGTAGGGTATAAGAGGCCGAGAAAAATCAATCTCAAGCCATTCAGATTTTTGAGTCACAACACATAACTGAAGACGTCGTTATCACATCCCCAAGAATATATTTCCAATCGGTTCAAACTCAAAACCAGGGATTAACCATATCACTGATTAATTCCCCATATCACATTTTCAACGCTACCATAAAGGAAAACTGTAGAATATTTTGAAATTAATTAGGCAGCAACGGCGTAGTCAAATTAATTTCAAAATATTCAACAATAAGTGTTGTGTCGCAAAGAATACATGTTTTCAGGGATTTGTTGGTGAGAGATAAGTAAACAGGACTTTGAATTTACAAATTAATTTTTGCAGACAACATATTCCAGAGGTTATATCTACGGGCCTGCTAAATATTTTGAAAAGAATTTGACTGAAAGTTGTTGGTGGCTTGCAGCAGAGTTAATAACCACGATGTTGAATATTTTTTATTGTAATTTGACTTGGAGTTGTTGCTGTATTAGCTCCAACAGCCCACACTCAAATTAATTTCAAATTATTCAACAGCTTACATGTATACATGTAGATACCTTGAAATAAACGAAATCACGGATTTCTTTTTTCACGAGAGAGTTGATACTTACCACCCTGATACTTCATGATATTTCCTAAATATCGACCTAGTTTCAATAATACTCAGAATTAAAAAGAAACCGCCTCCACTTGGCAGGTTACACAACTGACAGACCAGAAAATGTGCAGCCCAAACTCGCACATGCGTGGGGCTGACTCATTCTATTCCAAAATATTTGCTGACCTAATTGCACCATAAAATGCCGATAGACCGAGCCTCTGTGGGGCGGAGAGGTCGGGATCGTATCAGGGTGGTAAGTATCAACTCTCTCGTGAAAAAAGATATCCGTGATTTCGTTTATTTCACATCAAGAGTATACTTACCACCCTGATACTTCATGATATAGCCAGAATTCGTAAGAGAATTTGGCGGGAGGGAGGCGAAGATCAGAAGACCGGCTCATCCCTGGAAGAGCAAGCTTTTGCTTTTAGAGCACAACAAACATTTGAAATTGTGTATGTAAACACAATCAGGAAATGATTTGGACATCGGATAACACGACCGATGTTGAGAGTAATGACTGTTTCACATCCGCTCCCCACCCCCCCCTCCCTTTTAAAGAGGGAGCGATGACATCAATGTCCTATACGCTCTCTATGTACTCGTGCTAAAGTACTATAAGACATCGGATGAAAGCTTCATTTCGTATACTCTCAGATGGAACCACAAAGAACACAAAACCATCACCATTTTAGTAAGTAAAATAAAAAACGCAACAAAAAATAACCATCACCAAATATAGGACTAACCTATTTTGACGAGATTCCCCTTTCATCACCGCTGGCGATGATAGGCATAGTACAGAAAAGCGGGGATTCCCCCCAACTAAATTGCACTGAGTGTGAGTCAACGGCCTTATGTACTTACAAATTTATATACAGATTTAACGTTTATATAAAATCGATACGGCAAGTGGATTTGACGTGTCACGTAGGTAATGATTTGTAAAACTAGACTAACAGTGCCATTGTGCTACTGACATAATGTCATCCACCGGCACTCCGTTAAACAGAGCCGTGGATGTCACTATGCCATGGACACTGTGAGCCTTGGCCATGCCAACTTGTTTACCCGTGGCGTCTTTGTGGCAATGATGGATGCATTCCACAATCGACCTAGAACTGGTATCTTTAGAAGCTCTCCCATGGGGTTCAATGTAAGATAGCCATAGAGCACTAGGGTCCATCCACCATTCCTGTGTACGTTGTTTATAACACGTTAATGCACGGACTGGACACCAAACCTTTGAATTAGGATCAAACCTAGACAAAGCGGGTAAAACTATAGGCTGAACAGGATATTTTAAAGACTGGTTCTTCGCCATAAAGTTAACTCTAGGTAGAAGCCTAAGGCCTTCTCCTGTCACCACAAAGCGGTCTGGCTCTGCTGACAAAGCATGTATTTAACTTCTTCGTCTGGCTGAAGATGCAGCAATCAGAAAAACTGTTTTAAGCGTCAACATTTTCATGGAAATGGAGCTTAGTGGTTCAAAGGGTTTATCTGCTAATACTTGACGTACTAACGATAAACTCCAAGACGGAATCACTTGGGGATTCCTTGGTCTTAGATTACCCATGCGTTTGATATTAAAGTATTTAGATTACATACTTCATCACTTCCCCTAATAACCAAGCAAGGGATAACTGACATTAAAGCTGACTTGTAGCCAGCAATAGAGTTAGGCTTGAGGCTATAGGCATCAAAAAGGTGACAGAGGAAATCGGCTACTACCTGAATAGATGCTTCCATTGGAATAATACATCTTTTTGAGCACCATTCAGCAAATCTGTTGATTTTATAATTATATGCTCTGGAGGTTGACCCCCTTCTGGCTTTTGGCATAAACATGGCTCCTTGCTCAGAAAAACCCTCCTTAACTGCTGATTCCTTAACAACATCCACGCAGTCAATTGGAACATTGACGGGGTGTTATGCAAGGCCTTGCCCTGGAAGATTATGTTGTCCATCAGAGGCAGAGGAACAGGATTGCAGACCAGAAGGTTCAGCAGATCCGTATACCATGATCGGCTTGGCCAATTTGGGCCGATCAGAAGCACTTGGCATTCCTGCTGCCTGATTTTCTGGAGAACTTTTGGAATAAGGATTGCTGGCGGGAATGTGTATGCATACATTCCCTCCCAACTGATAGCCAACGCATCTATTGCGATAGCGCTCGGATCTGGAATCGGAGAGACGTGCGTCGTCATCTTCGCATTCCTGTTCGTTGCGAATAAATCTATGTCGGGCTTGCCCCAGTGGTTGAACAGGCGATCCGCCACACATTGATTTAGTTGCCATTCCGTGGGAAGAATGCTCATTCTTCGACTCAATGAGTCTGCTAACAGATTTAGCCTTCCCGGAATATGAACTGCTTTCAGGGAAATCCCATGATCTAGGCACCAGCAAAGCAGTTTCCACGTCATCATACAGAGACTGGGCGACTTCGTTCCGCCCTGGCGGTTTATGTAAGTCACTACTGTTGCATGGTCTGATCGAACCAGAACACTCTTGCCCTGGACCTTCTCTAGGAAGTGTTCCATGGCTAAGACCACTGCTCGCATTTCCAGCAGATTGATATGTTCTCTTGACTGATCCAGATTCCAAAGCCCTGATACTTTGTTTTCTTCCAGGCAAGCTCCCCATCCCTCCATTGATGCATCTGTGTACATCGTTAACTGAGGGTGGGGAGGTGACAACGTCACCCCCGCCAGGGGATTTTCTCTCTTCATCCACCATTGAAGGTGGTGAATAAGAGGTTCCAACACTGACACTTTTGAGTCCAGGAAACCCGTACTCTGGGTCGAGTGTGTCATGAGAAATAATTGGATCGGCCGCCGGCGTAAGGCTGCCTGAGGAATGACTGGTTCCAAAGAAACCATCAACCCCAACATTCTCAAGTAGACCTGTGCCAGGACATGACGACTGTTGCACACTGACTGTATGACTGAGATGAGTGTTTCTACTCTCTCTTGAGATGGATAAACATATCCTATCTCTAAATCAAAGAACATGCACAGGTAAACAAACTTCTGGGATGGAGTCAACTCTGACTTTTGAAAGTTGATTATCCAGCCTAGATTTGTAAGAGTTTTCAAAACTATCTCCAGATTTGCTGATAGACTTTCTTGAGTGTGTGCCTTTAACCCCCAGTCGTCTATGTACGTGTGGATTGCTATGTGTCTCCGTCTACAACGGTATAACGTCATAGCTTGGACCACTCGAGTGAAGACCCGAGGAACCGTCGATATACCAAATGGGAGAACCCTGAATTCCCATTGGCGGCCCTGAAATGCAAATCTCAGGAACCGACGAAAGCTCTTCGCAATGGGAATGTGAAAATAGGCATCTTTTAGCTCTATTAATGCTGTCCACATTCCCTTCCTCAATCCTGCTAACACCGTTCTCACATTTTCCATTTTGAAACTTGGTGTGAGGATAAACCTGTTGAGAGGTTTGAGGTTGAGGATTGGTCTCCACCCTCCAGTGCTTTTTGTCACTAGGAACACGGTTGAATAATAACCCGGACATCTTTGTGCCAGTTGAATAGTGTGTTTTAGTATGAGGGATTGAATTTGATCCTCTATACACAACCGTTGATCTAGATCTTTTGGATTTTGAGTCCAGATCGGAACCAGAGACAGGCGCGATGGCTGATTTGGAATCCAGTCGGGATGGTAACCGACTGAAAGCCATCGCATGACTGAGCGGTCCTGAGTAACCCGCTCCCACTCTTGCATGTGGAAGGCCAGACGGCCTCCTACGTGTGCACCTAAGGACTGACGTGGACCCAAGAAGTGCAAGAGAAGCCCTGTCTCTGGTGGCTGTCCTAGCAGCACTGGTGTGGTCTTTCTGGGAGGCGACCCATCAGGTCCGGCTCCCACGACCAGAACCCTGTGCTCCTCTACCAGCGCCACGCGCACCTTGGTACGCAGGCTGTCTGGCGGGTTGCGCTGGAAGAGCCTGCGCTCCCCCGCTAGCTGGGTTACGCTGTCGTTGCCGTGGCCGACGCTGCGTAGGTGGTTGGCCTCTGACACGGACACCACCACCTCTAGCCTGCTGAGGGTGGAAGGCAGGGGGCGCTGCTCGAACACGCTCCCTGCGGAGCACTTCAAACTGCTCTCGCAGCGCCCTCTGGTTGCTCACCAGGTTTACGGTTTGTTGGAGGTGCAGACATCCTTCAACTCCAAACAACCCTGGACCTGCCATCAGCGTCCGAAGAAGCCGATTGTACAGGTCCTGCGAGGGGCACAAATTGTCAAGGGCAAATGTGCGCCTCGCCCGTAAACTCCTGGTTACGGATCTCGTCATGCAGTCCAGAGCCAGGTTAATGCCGTCCTGGATGGCTCTCTGGACTGCAAGAGGAGAAGTTTGGCGGGCCACGGATGCTGCTACTACCCCCTGTAGCAGCTGGGAAACGTGCGAGAGAGCCGAGATGGCTCCTCTCGTACTTTCCTCCATGTCTCGCAGCGCGGAATTAGCGTTGCGCAGAGCGCTAGCGCACAAGGGTTCCGTGTCACCCAAAGCTGCATGGTCATCCGTACAAGGCATTGGAACGACGCCATACTTCTGATATAGATCAGAACTTATACGGCAGCACCGTGCCACCTCGTGAGGGGCCTTCGCAATGGATGTCTCTGCCGCAGAGAACATATCAACGATATGCTCCGCATACTGCAGAGATGGCATGGAGCTTGTCACCGGTTTCCCTCCCAACCACAGGCGCTGGTGGCCACGTGTGATTGTTCGACGAGCCTAGGGCCTTCGTCGTCCTCAACCACATTCACTGGTGGAGTAATGGCCAGAGCTGAAGATACTCCTGGAAAGCCAGGGAAGCCATACAGACCCGCAAGGGACAGCATGGCTTGCGCCGTGGCTATTCCAGGAGCCAGATCTACGGCATCATGGAGGCTAAAACATGACATCACAGTCCGGGCCTTCATCACGGTAACTCTCAGCAAGCCGAGGGATACGGTATGGACGGCGATCAGCTCCTAGCCGGCCTAGCCATTGAGCCGTGAAACTCACTCCTGAAGAAGTAGTTCCATGGAAAAGGTCACCCATGGGCCCTCGTGGGGGCCCATGGGAATCCATTTCCATGGCCATCGACAGGCCATAACAGAGTGGTCTCTTCTTCCTGCCCAGAAAGATTAGACGCCAAGCTTGAAAAGGGATCAAGCTCGGTCTGGGAAGGAGGGATATCGCGTGAGGTGCTGATACCCTTAGCCTTAGGCTGCTCTAAAGCACTCGATAAGCGAGTGCCCGAGGCCATGGCTTTCGCTCCCGGGTCCACGGGTGAGGCAAGCCTCAGCGCTGGACCAACGGGAGCCGTCTCTGGGTCTATAACGAAAACTGGTTTGCTAAGAGAACCAGACACAGAGATGGGAACACTGTCCCGGAGCAAATGAAGAAGACAATGACGAACTTGACCTGGGAAGCAAGCTGCGAAGCAACTCCGGGACAAGATCCCTGATCGTCTTCTTCATTTCTCCCATCATTTCAAGACGGAAGGCCTCCATGTCTGGCATGGACGCCTTCCTCTTCTCACCACACTCCTTTTCCAGACGCCTCTTCTCGTCTGGTGCCCGGTCCTTTAACTGCTGATTTAAAAAATCAGTTAAAACCTCCACCGGCCACGACTCACACACATGGCAATTTAGAAGAGGCCCGCACATACTGCACCTAGTGCAGTCATGAGGGAAAAAGCGGGCCTTCACAAAATGGTGGCAGGAAGGGCATTTGTTCTCAATAACCCTCTGAAAAGACACAAACGGAAACAATTAGTTTTTAGTTATGACGAACCAAAAAAAAAATTGCAGAAAGCTAATAAGACCCATAAGGAAAACTTTTGACCATCAAATGAAAGATAAGCCAGGCCCATAGGAAAAACTATAGGCCTGACAAAAAGTAAACAAATCCTAAAACCTTGTTATACTTCTTTAAGAAGACAAGGGAGAGATAAGAATTTGAACTTGAATACTTTTTTAGACTTCACAGCTCAAAACACAGATTCATTAGTAATTGAACTTTATAAACACAATGAACCTATGCAAACCATCAAGAGAGATAAATAACTCAACACTCAGTCAAAAAACTTCTAAAATATTTAGAAATAAAATGACTGAAATTTTTTCTCTCTCCTAAATAACCTCATAGATGACTTCTGAGGACGAGTGAAGTCTGATAAACAACACAGGAATACCTGATCCTGAGTCCAAAAACCCTGTGGTGGGGGGGGGGGAGAATGCGGAGAAATTACTTCTTATGGTAATAACTCCCTCAGCAAACTCATAATAAAATAGGATCCCGAAACCAAGTATAAATATTGTTTAAATAAAAGGATACCCTTCACATATCAGCTCATGTGTCTGAAAAATAAAGCACAACATGCGTTAGCTAATATATAGGCCTCCACCATAAAAGAGCTAGCCTAATAAAGACGTATCCACGAGATAGCGCGAATCCCGGAAATACCATCCGAGTCAACACGCAAATTTGTTATCAATAAATTTACTAAAGTACACCTGATGGCTTGGACCGGGAGCATCCTCCGGCGACTTGGCAGCGTCAGACATACTAATAAACAGTCAAACAAGTTGCAAAACAACTCAAAGCTTCAAAAAGAAAGAAAGCAAAAGCAAGGCTAAAAAGCGTGTTGCAATGGCAAGTCAATATTTTAAGAAGAGAATGAGTCAGCCCCGCGCATGTGCAAGTTTGAGCTGCACATCCGCTGGTCTGTCAGTTGTGTAACCTGCCCAGTGGGGGCGGTTTCTTTTTAATTCTGAGTATTATTCAAGCTAGGTCGATATTTAGGAAATATCATGAAGTGTCAGGGTGCTAGTATACTCTTGATGTGAAAATGCTGCGTTTCTCCAGTCTATAAGCCGGTCTATGTTATTTTGCTGCGCTGCCATCAGGTGTGTCTCTTGGGACTGGCCTGGTAGCGCTATCTTCTATTTTTCTTCGCTTCTGGGCCCTGGCGACGTGCGTTCTGGGCGGGTCTACCGTCGAAGAACTAGCTATCCCCATGGCGGCTGGGGGTGCTATCTTTGGGGTCTTTTTAGCGGTGTGCATGTCAGTGTTGGACTGAGCGAGCAATACATCTGTGTCTATGGAGCTTAGGCTGTGCTGACAAGGATGATACTGTGACTACCTCCTTCTCCTGTGGCAATGTGTTATTAGCTAGGCTCAGTGTTTGATAAATTTTGATAACAACGTAATCAGTAATGAAAACCAGTGTAAGTAGGTTTTTTTAGCTTGACACTGTGTTTCTATTGCGAGACCAAAAGTCTTTTGGTCTCGCAATAGAAACCAAGCATCAGGCTAAAAGAAACTACTTACACTGGTTTTCATTACTGATTACGTTGTTATCAACATGACTTTACATACAGACTATCATTATTATATTTAATCCTTTCAACAGCAAATCCCGAAAAAAAAGTAAATGTTTTATGATTTATGGTATATTCAGTTGGCTATTTTGAAATTAATCATTGCTGCCTAAGGCAGCAATGGCTTCGAGTCATATTAGTTTCAAAATATTCAACAGCTTGTCTGTTTGTTCGCCCAGAGATTGAGATATGGGGAATTTATTGGTAAAATGGTTAACAATTGAGCAGTAGCATTGTTCTTACTGGGATATCACCTTCTTCATATTGATATTTATCACCACATCAAAGATATACCTATAGATGGACATAGGCAGTGTCAAATACCCACCGTTGGAGTAACTTCCACAGACACAGCTGTGTTACCGGTCGACACAATCCTAGACTGTTGTATCAGGTCTGCAGCCGAGATCTGCAAAGGCAGCAAAATTATAATTGAGGAGAAAACACATTTCCCAACATAATAATCATTATGAAAGTAAAAGTAGCAGTAGTAGTAGTAGTAGTAGTAGTAGTAGTAGTAGTAGTAGTAGTAGTAGTAGTAGTAGTAGCAGCAGCAGTTTTTATTATTGTCAAGTATTAGTTCTATGAACCCTGTCTTTGACAGCACACTGGCACTAGGATTTAGCTCATTCATCATCTGGAATGTAATTTTACCCGTAGTAAATTTTTCGACCTGAGTGGAGTTCGAACCTGGTAATTCAATGGCACCTTTCGCTTAGCATTTGGGAGGCGAGTGCTCTACCACCAGACAAGCATCCAGAGGACAAAATCCTCTTTCATCTGACTGGCTTTCAACCACCCATCTCACAACACACGAATTACCTGCAATTTTGATGGTGTACATTCCAGATAGTCTTACTTTTACATTTGAGATCCATCCTGCTAGATCACTAGACATGTGCAATAAACGAAATCAAGGATTTCTTTTTTCACGAGAGAGTTGATACTTACCTCCCTAATACTTTTGATATTGCTAAATATTGGCTTTCACTCAATAAACACTCAGATTAAAACAGTTAGGTGCCCCTACTGGGCAGGGAGTTCGAGCGTAGTCTGGCGGATGCCAGCCCCACCACCGCGCATGCGCAGACTAGCACTTCCTCTGACTAATTTATTGGCTGATACACATGCAACTATTAAGAGCCTGAAGACCGAGCCTCTGTGGTGTGGAGAGGCCGGGTCCGTATCTAGGGAGGTAAGTATCAACTCTCTCGTGAAAAAAGAAATCCTTGATTTCGTTTATTTCACATCAAGAGTATACTTACCTCCCTAATACTTTTGATATTGCCAGAATTCGACAGTGAATTCGGCGGGAGGGAGGCGAGGTCAAAAGACCAGCTCATCCCTATACGCTTTTCTGCGTTTAAGGCACTTAAACTTCTGAAACTGTATGAAAAAACAGTCAGGATTTGACTAACCATCGGATAACACCACCGATGTATGAGAGATGACCGAATGTCATATGCGCTCCCCCCCCTCCTTACTGGGAGGAAGAGTCGAATGACCTCAATGTCCTATACGCTCTCTACGTACAAGTGCCATGTACTACAGGACAGAGACGAAAAAACTCCATTTTCGTATACTCTCAACAATGAACCACATAAATACACAAAACCATCATATTAATAACGGGTAACGTGACAAGACAATCAACAATGGACAACCCATGCACAAGACTGACCTTGTTGAAATGGCTGCTGACATCATCTTCCCATTGGTGAAGAACGATGCAGTCCCAAAAAAGTGGTTGTTTCCATAAATTAATTGTGAAATATATAAGCAATGAGGAAACCTCATCAAAAATATAAGCCTAGTTATTTTTTCAAAATCGACAAGGCGAGAGGATTAGAGGTGTCACGGAGATAATGGTCTGTAAAACTTGACTCACAGTGCCACTGAGCCACCGACATAATATCATCCACAGGGACCCCATTAAATAGGGCGGTGGATGTCACTACGCCGCGGTCACTGTGAGCCCTGGCCACGTCAACCTGCTTCCCGGTGGCGGATTTATGACAAAACTGAATGCATTCTACAATCCACCTGGAAATGGTGTCCTTAGAAGGCCTGCCATGGGGTTCAATATATGACAACCATAACGCCGACTGGTAGGTGCGCCACTCCGATGTACGTTGTTTGTACCGGCGAAGCGCCCGGACGGGACACCATGCTTTAGAATTAGGATCATATCTAGTTAAAGCAGGCAAAACAATAGGTTGACCTGGATTTTTCAACGACTGATTCTTAGCCAAGAAATTAATCCTAGGTAGCAGCTTAAGGCCTTCCCCTGAAACCACAAAACGGTCATCCTCGGCTGATAAGGCATGAATTTCACTTCTACGCCTAGCCGAGGCCGCAGCAATTAAAAACACAGTCTTCAGTGTTAATAGTTTCATAGAAATGGAACTAAGTGGTTCAAAAGGCTTATCACCTAGTACTTGAAGCACTAGCGATAAACTCCAAGACGGAATCACAGGGGGATTCCTTGGTCTTAGATTGCCCATGCCTTTAATTAATACATTTAATGTATTTACTTCATCACTTCCCCTCTTAGCCAAGCAAGGAATAACAGACATTAAAGCTGACTTATAACCAGCAATAGAGTTAGGCTTGAGGCTATAGGCATCATACAGGTGACAGAGGAAATCAGCTACTACCTGAATAGATGAATCCATTGGATCCATACATCTTTTTGAGCACCATTCTGCAAATCTGTTGATTTTATAATTATATGCTCTGGAGGTTGACCCCCTCCTGGCTTTGGCCATAAACATGGCTGCTTGCTCAGAAAAGCCCTCCTTAATTCTAGATTCCTTGACAACATCCACGCAGTCAATCTGAACATTGACGGATTGTTGTGAAGGGCCTTGCCCTGGAAGATAATGTCGTCCATCAGAGGCAGAGGAACCGGATTGCAGACCAGAAGGTCCAGCAGATCCGTATACCATGATCGGCTTGGCCAATCCGGGGCGATCAGAAGCACTTGGCATTCCTCCTGTCTGATTTTCTGAAGAATTTTTGGAATCAGGATTGCTGGAGGGAATGCGTATGCATACATTCTCCCCCAGCTGATAGCTAACGCATCTGTTGCGAAAGCGCTTGGATCCGGAATCGGAGAGACGTACGTCGTCATCTTCGCATTCTTCTTCGTTGCGAACAAATCGATGTTGGGTTTCCCCCAATGGTCGAACAGACGATCCGCCACACATTGATTTAGTTGCCATTCCGTGGGTAAAACACTCATCCTTCGGCTCAATGAGTCTGCTAGCAGATTTAACCTTCCCGGAATATGAACTGCTTTCAAGGTAATCTGGTGATCCAGGCACCAACAAAGCAGTCTCCATGTCATCATACAGAGACTGGGCGACTTCGTTCCGCCCTGGCGGTTTATGTAAGTCACAACTGTTGAGTTGTCTGAACGAATAAGAACAATCTTGCCCTGAACTTTCTGTAAGAAATGTTCCAGGCCCAGGACTACTGCTCTTAGCTCCAGTAGATTTATATGTTCGTTTGACTGTTCCAGATTCCAAAGCCCTGATATCGTGGATTCTTCCAGGCAAGCTCCCCAGCCCTCCATCGATGCATCTGTATACACAGTCACCTGAGGGTGGGGAGGGGTTAGCATAACCCCCACCAAGAGATTCTCTGTGTCCAACCACCATTGCAGGTGATGAATCAGAGGCGCCAACACTGACACGTTCGAGTCCAGCGAACCTGTACTCTGGGTCCATTGTGTCATGAGAAATAACTGGATCGGCCGCCTGCGTAAGGCGGCCTGAGGAATGACTGGTTCCAATGAAACCATCAACCCCAGCATTCTCAAGTAAACCCGTGCCAGGACATGACGACTGTCGCACACTGACTGAATCAATGAGATGAGTTTCTGAACTCTCTCCTGAGTAGGAAAAACATATCCTCTCTCTAGATCGAAGAACATCCCCAGGTAAACAAACTTCTGTGATGGAGTCAGCTCTGATTTTGGGAAATTGATCATCCAGCCCAAGTCTGTGAGAGTCTTCAAAACAATCTCCAGACTGGCCGATAAACTTTCCTGGGTGTGCGCTTTCAACAGCCAGTCGTCTATGTACGTGTGGACTGCTATGCTTCTCCTGCGGAGGTATGCGGTGATCGCAAGAACCACACGGGTGAAAACCCGAGGAGCCGTGGAAATTCCGAAGGGTAACACCCTGAATTCCCACTGTCTGCCCTGGAATGCAAATCTCAGGAAGCGACGGAAACTCCTGTGTATGGGGATGTGGAAATAAGCGTCCTTCAAATCTATCGACGCTGTCCACATTCCCCTCTCTAACCCCGCCAACACCGAGCGCACAGTCTCCATCTTGAAACTGGGCGTCTCTATGAACTTGTTCAATGGCTTGAGGTTGAGAATTGGTCTCCACCCTCCGGTGTTTTTTGTTACTAAGAACAGGGTTGAATAGAAGCCCGGACACCTTTGTGCCGGCTGAATAGCTCCTTTTTGTATGAGGGAATTTATTTCCTCCTCGATACACAACCTTTGCTCTGGATCTCTCGGATTTGGAGTCCAGATCGGCAATAGAGACAGTCGCGATGGCGGGCCTGTCATCCAATCGGGATGATACCCGACTGAAAGCCATCGCAAGACTAAACGGTCCTGAGTTAACCGTTCCCACTCTTGCATGTGGTCGGCTAGCCGGCCTCCCACCGGTCCACCTAGGGATAGACATGGACATAAGGAGTGCAAGAGCGGCACTGTCTCCTTTGCCAGAAACACCGGAGCGGTTCTCACCGCGGTAACCGTCCCATCAGGAACGATTACCACGCCCAGATCCTCGCTCGCCACGACCAGCACCGCGCGCACCTCGGTGCGCGGGCGGCTGCCTGGCTGACTGCGCCTGAGGAGCCTGCGCCCCCCTCGCTGCTGGCCGAATCGCACGCGGCCGAGGCCGACGCTGCGATGGTGGTTGGCCTCTGACCTGGCCAGCACCACCTCGAGCCTGCAGGGGACGATACGCAGGGGGTGCGGCGCGAACGTTAGCACGACGAAGCACCTCAAACTGCTCACGCAGCGCCCTCTGGTTATTTACCAGAGTAACCGTCTCCTGGAGGTGTCGACATCCCTCACCTCCAAAGAGACCAGGACCTGTCATAGGCGTACGCAGTAGCCTATTGTACAGGTCCTGGGATGGGCACAGATTGTCCAAGGCAAATGTGCGCCTTGCCCGGACACTCCTGGTCACCACCCGAGTCATACAGTCCAGCGCCAGGTTGATACCATCCTGGATGGCTCGCTGGACTGTGACCGGATTTGGCTGGCGCGACGCGGATGCTGTTACTACCCCTTGTAACAGCTGGGAGACGTGGGACAGAGCGGCAATCGAAGCCCTCCCACTCTCTTCCGCATCACGCAACGCGGTATTTGCTGAACGCAACGCGTTCGAACACAAGACTCCCGTGTCAGAACGGGAGCCTGGCCGCGCATCCTCACCCAAAGCCGCGCGGTCATCCACGGTCGGCTTAGGTACGACACCGTACCGCTGGTAATCCAGGGGCACGATGCGACAACGCCTGGCCACCTCGCGCGGGGCCTTCGCGAGATGTCCACTCGACTTAATGGACGTCTCCGCCGCCTCGAACATGTCAACGACATGCTCTGCCAGCGGCAGAGAAGGCATAGCGTTAACAGTAGGCTTACCAGCTAACCACGGCCTGTGTTCACGCTGGCTAGCCGACTGATCCACGGGCAGATCTGGCCTAACACTTACCAACCACTGGCAAGCGTCAGACCAATCCTCCTCCGTGGCTAGCTGCGAGCGCTCTACAAGACGGGGGCCTTCGTCTTCCTCCTGAGCGCAAGCAGCAGAGCTTGACGGCGGATATGCTGATACACCTGGCAAGCCAAGGAGAACATGCGGGCCTGACAATCCCGGCATGTTAATCTCACTGGCTTGACCAGGAGCAGGCGCCGTGGTAGAGCGCGGGGCACATACCGCCCCACCACGGCCCCGGCCAGCACCAGCGACACTCTCGGCAAGCCGAGGTATGCGGTAACGCTGGCTCTCAGCATCGCCCAGGGCCACAGTCTGAACCGTGGATTATACTCCTGCGTGAGTAGAACCGTGGAATAAGTCGCCTGTATTCCCCGCGAGGGGTGCACAGACGTCATAATCCATGGCCACGTCCTCAGACGGCGAACCCACCAGGTAATCCTCTTCCTCCTGGCCAGACAGATTAGACTCCGGGTCAGCAAAGAGAGCTAACCCGGACTGGCCAGGGAAGGTGCCATAGGAGGTACTGGCACCGGCGGCGTGCGGATACCCCTGGACTGATAAGCAGCCCGCGGGTTCCAGCGACAACCGTCCACGGCCCCTCGGCGCGGCACTAAGCCTGCTGCCAGGGTCGTGGAACACCCCCTCTAATGGGGCCACCTCTGAATCTTCGAACAACGGAAGCGTACTACGGAAAGGTGATTCAGAGGTGGGGATTACCTGCTCCGAAGCAGATGATGAGGCCAGCAAAGGATTTGGTCCAGGAAGCATGCCACGAAGCAACTCTGGAACCAAATCCTTTATTGTCCTCCTCATCTCTCCCAACATCTCGGTCCGGAAGGCCTCCATGTCCACCGCGGACGAGGCCTTCCTCTTACCCTTCTTACTCACACCCTCTCTTTTCTGCTTCTTCCTCTCCTCCTCCACCACCTTGACCTTCGCCTGTAAGCACAAGAATTCGGACATTAGCTCGCCCCCCCCCCCCCCCCCCCCCAGTGCTTACATATCTCGCAATTAAGCAAGGGACCACAGGGACTACACTGATAACAGAGATGAGGCACAAACTTGTCCCTCAAAAACCGTCCACAGGACGCACAACCAGGTCTCTGAAACAGGGCAAAGGACGAGGAGTATGAGCAATCTAGTTAAGCTTAGAAACTAAACCAACTCAAGAGAAGGAAATGATCATAAAGATCAACATTCATCAGAAAACCAGCTTTGGACAAACTTTAATTGGTAATAAAGAGCAAGGCTGATTATGACGTCATTAATCCTATGACAGGAAAAAATCGATCCCAACAAACATCCAAGTGCAAGGACGAATTGTATCTCTAACCAGAACATGTGCAGAATGGACATTTCGACTACACAACCATCAGATATATACTGATAACAATGGCAAATACTGTTAATTATCTCCCTTTCCTCACTAAATAATTAACATCACCTCATATCAATTTAATTAGATACCTGACACTTTGTATAGACAAACCATCCAACGTGATGAACTGGAGCACTCCACCACTGAACGCCTCTTAACTCTCTCCACCTCTAGGGGAAGGAATTGGATCAAGAGGGCAAAGTGAGAAGACCTTTATAATAGGCCTCCGACTCACTGGACATAAAATTTTTGGTTAGATAACCTAACAGTATTAGTAGGAAATGGAACCATGGTAGAGAGACACAAACCCTCTGCTGATGTGATGTCCATTACATATCGTCACACAGACCTGTGGACATAAACACAAAGAGAGATTAGTATTATATAGCACCTAGTTGAAATAAACCAACTAAACAAGGCGCTTATCACGGTAAACGCGAGTCCCGGAAACACATTACACCGGGTAAAAAACTCGCTAATTTTACTAGAAGTCACCTGATTTAAAGGTCCTGGGCCCTCCTGTGGCGAAGTCATCCTTTCTGCCATCTATATCAGGGATTATCACTTCCAAAATTCACACAAAAAGACTATGAATTGAGTTAGAAAAGCTCTAGCACAAAAACATGTGTAGACTCTCTGCCAATAAATTAGCAAAGAGGAAGTGCTAGTCTGCGCATGCGCGGTGGTGGGGCTGGCATCCGCCAGACTACGCTCTGACTCCCTGCCCAGTAGGGGCACCTAACTGTTTTAATCTGAGTGTTTATTGAGTGAAAGCCAATATTTAGCAATATCAAAAGTATTAGGGAGGTAAGTATACTCTTGATGTGAAAATATGTAGTTTTTTATTATTGTCAAGCATTAGTTCTATGAACCTTGTCTTTGACAATGCACTGGCACTAGGATTTAGATCATTCATCATCTGGAATGTAATTTTACCTTTTTTCAATTTTTCCACCCAAGTGGGGTTTGAACCTGGCAATTCTATTCACTGGACTGGCTTTCAACCACCCGTCTCACATGAATTACCTGGAATTTTGATGGTTTAGTAGTAGTAGTAGTAGTAGTAGTAGTAGTAGTAGTAGTAGTAGTAGTAGTAGTAGTAGTAGTAGTAACAGCAGTAGCAGTAGCAGCAGCAGTGGGAGTGGGAGTGGTAGTGGACGTGGCGGTAGCAGCAATGCTAGCCGTCACCGCCCAAGTCATTCCACCAGTAAAATTTTCACAAATAGTACTTTCTTGGCGACCAGTTTGAGTTGGTATTTGGCCAGTGTTAAAGGATTAACCCAGGTACAAAATTAATACATACCCATCCTAGAAAGATGTGGTTCTGTAAGATCCTAATCACCTTGCCCTTCACCTGTGAATTAAACAGAGGATAACATGTTAACCCTTTCACCGATGAATTCCCCATATCTCATTTTCAAGGCAAACATACAGGAAAACTGTTGAACATTTTGAAATTAATTTGACTGGAAGACGTTGCTTCCTTAGGCAGCAATGCCTATCAGTCACATTAATTTAAAAATATTCAACAGAATAACTTTTATATCATAAAGAATTTACTTTTACAGGGATTTTTCAGTAAAAGGGTTAAGCTTGCAATCCAGACAGATTAGATATAGCAACTACTTTAATCATATGTGTTGATTTTAATAAGACATTATACACAAAAGCAAATGAAAAGATTATCTATATTCTTAGTACACACTTTGTCGCGAATTTCCTCCTCCGATCGTATGTACTTTGCAACAACACTGTAGGCTGTGGTCAATGCCTCTTCACTCGGACAAAAAACAGTGATGTTCTCACGTTGAAAGTGTGATTCCGAACCTACTAACTGTATAAATAAGAAACATTCACGAGGGCATAATTAATTATCTCATTATAACTAACTGCTATGAATTTAAGCATTTACAATTCATATCAGCCAAAAACAGCTTCTAAAATGGTCTTCAGAATGTCCATTTGCAAACCAGAAGACGATTTTTGAAAAGGTACCACTGGAATGACTGGCTCAATAACCAAGCCAGTCATTCCAGTGTTAAATTTTCAAAAATAGTCTTCTCTTGGTCTGCAAATGGATAATTTCTATGAGAATATTGAAATTTTCTTGAACAAATTGGGTGAATATCCATTTGCAGAACTAGAGATTATTTTTGTCTATTTACCAATGAAATGACAGGTTCGGTAATCGAACCAGCAAATGCAATGGTAAATTTTCAAAAATACTCCCTTCCTTTGACCTTTCTAAAGACCACCGCAGAAGTCATTTCTGGATACTCTGGCCATCAAAGAGTTGTGCCAACAAATGAAGGATGATAATACTCCAATGATGGATGCGTCATAACTAGAAATGGAAACCTATATTTAAGCATTCCTGCGTCACCGGTTTCTGGCAGAAAACCTCACCATATGCCATTATTTCTTCGTACATAATTCCCACAAATGATCTTATTTTATTGACATAGGGATCCATCAGTTGAAGCCGTAAGAAAAATAAAATAACAAGAGATCCGCAAACGGTGCATAATACCCCACCATGATGATATATCAATGACTGAGAGCTATCAGAAGAGGTTTCAACGTGATCCACTAAATGGTCACGGAGTTATCGTCCGGAAAGCAATTGTCAAGATGGGGCTGGTGGCTGGTGGCTGGCAGCCATATTCGATTTTTCCTCTTGTCCAGGAATCCTGAAGTTTCAAAGCAATTTACTAAACAAAATTGTAGTTTTTCAAGATGGCCGTCAGTGGCTGGAGGCCATCTTGGACTTAGGATCATCGTCAATTTCGATAGGTTTCTACTCCAGGCCTAGTCCAACCACACCATAGTTTCATAGCAATCAGATAAACGGTAATGGAGTTATCATCCGGAAATCAATTTTCAAGTTGGCCGGCCATCTTGGATTTCAGATCATCATCAATTTTGATAGGTTTCTTCCTCAGATCTAGTCCAATCATCCTCTGAAGTTTCAAAACGATCCGATAATCGGTAGCGGAGTTATTACGCTGAACCCACTCTGCCGCCCACCCACCCATAAATGCCATCACATAATAATACCACACCAATTTTTTGGGCGGGGTATAAAAATGTTAAAAGATGATTGTAACCTACCCTTATGAAAATTTCTCACGAGTGCCTCACAAGCAAAATAGCAAGGAAAATAGCGAGTGGCTCATGAGGGATGTTACATACAAATGAGCTGCCACTCATGAGGGAGCAGCTTATTGCCTCGAGAGACACTCATTCATTTGCATGTTAAATTCCTTGTGAGTGGCTCATGACACACGCTATTGGGGAAGCGAGGAACTCATGAGTCACTCACTATATTGGGAAGCGAGGAACTCATGAGTCACTTGCTACTTGGGAAGCGAGGAACTCACGAGTCGCTCGCTACTTGGGAAGCAAGGAACTCACGAGTCACTCGCTATATGGGAAGCGACGAACTCCCAAGTCACTCGCTATTTGAGAAGTGAGGAACTTACGAGTCACTCACTATATTGGAAGCGAGGAACTCACGAGTCACTCGCTATATTGGCTATGAAGTCACAAGTGGGAAGCGAGGCACTTGCTAGTGTCTCAGTCATAGGCATTAAGATCTAAATAGTCATACCTGCTATATAGACCACCCTTTAATGGTCAACCCGGCCGAAGCCGGCCTCTGTAGTGGTCTTGAGAAATGTGCACTTACAGACCAAGAAAAAATTACTTTTTAAAATGTACCACTGGCCTGGAATGCCTGGCTCAATTGAACCTGTCATTTCAACAATACGTTTTCAAAAATACTCTTCTCTTGGCCCGCATATGGGCATTCAATAAGCAAATATATTTTGATGTTCTTGACAAAATTTAGCCATTAAAGGGCTAAGAGACCAGTTTCTTCAATTCCAGAATACAGGTCCAAGCTAGATCACTATTAAGAGAGCACCTTTTTACTATTCCATATGGGGTCTCGTAATACAGATCTTACAGTAGATTTAAATGTATAAACCTGAACGTGCAGTCGATAGCTCACCATTGCAAATCTGCACCTATGACTTTGATCCCACACCCTCCCCCAGTGGACTGAGCCCAAAAGTAATATGCAATCATATGGCCCATGTTAAAATTTGATATGTTAGCTATTATAAGATATTACATGTATTAGAAAGCCTGGTCACTGCATTTCTATAGATCTTAAGAAGTTGAACCAAAACCGGTAACAATAAAATACATACCTTCTAATATATGTTTATTTCCATTATAAGGTTCCTAGTGCTAAGTATTCTAGCTATCTAACAGTTGCATCAGAACTTTCAATGTATTAAAATCATTATACACAGCTCATAATACATATATACATCTATGCACCAAATTTATTCAAACCAGTCAGACAAAGACATAAATTTCCCGCCAATTTAGTCAAGTACAGTAAAACTTTCAATGTCCAAATACTCGCTTCAAAATTTGTTAGAGTCCAAATTCCTCGCTATTCACTCGCTTCAGAAAATTGTAGCGAGTCACTCGCTATATACACTCACTTCAAAATTTATCAGAGGACACATTCATCGCTGCTCACTCGCTATTCACTCGTTGCAGAAAATTCTCGTGAGGCAATGACGAGTCACTCGCTATAAACTCACTTCAAAATTTGTTAGAGTCCAAAATCCTCGCTATTAGAAATTCTCAGGAGGAATTCATGAGGGAATTGCTAGTTTAGGTAGTGAGTGGCTCGTGAGGTCCTCCTTCCTCGCTTGGCCTCGCTTGGCCTCACTTTGTTTTTATTGCTCTCGTGAGTTTCTCACGAGTTACTCACAAGTTTCTCAGCGAGTAAATTCCGTAAGGGTACCCACATGTGGGTGGCTTCAAATAGACTGTGAATGTTTGATGTCATCACTGCAACAATCTCATACATATAATTGCTTTTGTACATGGGTGAACACGGCAAAATGCCTCCTGCAATGTGCTTGAGAAATGCACATCTACAGGCAATGAGAATATTTTTCCAATTTACGACTGGAATCGAGGCAGTTATTCCAGTTGTAAATTTTCAAAAATAGTTTTTCTTAACCTACAATTCAACATTGATTAATCAAAAATCCAGTTCTTAACCATTACCTGTCTGCCTGCTGAGTTTCTGCAGATTACACTTTCCATGGGGCTAATTCTGAATATGTTGAATTTTTTAAACCAATTTGACTGAAAGTTATTGGTGGCTATGTCAACAACAACTTTCAGTCAAATTGTTTTCAGAATATCTGGCAGGTCCAGAGTTATTGCTCATTGAAATTATCATCTGGTGGCTTGCAGCAGTTAGAGTTAAAATCGAACATCTAAATTCTCAGTGTTCGTTATGAATTTGTTGTGACATCTTGGTTAAATTCTAACCACATGCCTAAAACCACCATCATTATGCTTCTGACATTCAAGCAGTCTCGCCCGCATGCATCACTGTACATACAGTATATCTGTACGAGCTCCATGCACCCAAAAGATGGCAGAGTAAGCTATGTTATTACAGCAATAGTTATTAAATTACCCGGATCAAATTTGCAAACTTTGTGTATCGAGGCTGGCCTTTGATTACATTCAGTACTGTCTCCTGAAAGGCAGAACAAATATTGATAATTACACAAAATTTCAGAAGATAACATAAAGATGTTAAATAGCTTAACATGTTAACAACCCCCCCACCCCCCCACCCCCCCACGCCCAGATAAAAAGAAACATGTTGGTGAGTATAATTTTGAACACGATGTAAGAAATGATCTGTTGAATATCTTGAATATAATGAACCGTTCCAGTTTTAGCTTTGCCCCGCCCATCACTAGCTTATCTCCACCCAAATCACGTCTGTGTTGGGATTGATCGATCTCTGAACTCCCTGATTATCAATTTCCAGAAAACTATACATGTAAGCTGTTGAATATTTTGAAATTAATTTGACTGGGTGCTGTTACTATAATGGCAGCAACAGCTCCCAGTCAAATTAGTTTCAAAATATTCAAGAGGATATTTATGAAATAGAGTAGTTGGGTCGGAATTAAAATGATACCACCTCTCTCAACTGGCAGCCGTTTAGCGATCCGTGGCCCCCACCACCCTCTCAATCCCTGGGGCATAGGGTTGTTGAGACATGTGGTTGGTGTATGCCCAGAGTTGCCCTTATGCGTCCTTTTGCGCGTATATACGCATAAAAATGGCAGAGGGACGCATACAAATTAACCCTCTACGTCCCCGAGGACTGGTAACTTTGGTGTGTGCTTAATTATCGATTATATTATCGTGTGTGTATATTTATTTGTGCATGTTTTTACTTTAAAAAATATACCTAATGTATTGTGTGTTCAATAAAAACAAACTTACTGTGTTGTTTAAGACTATGATTTGTTGTATGTTTTCTTGCACAACTCAAAGTTGTTAATGCCCATAAATCAGGTTCAACCACCACATTTAATTGTAAACACAATCCCCAAATCATCCTTAGTATTCCATTTGATCTAATTTTTTTATAAGTAATGAGTTTACAAGCCCGATGTTAGTCGCCTTGTTTGGCCTACAAATTGTAAAAATACCTGCCATGTTTCTGTCTGTTGTGCTAATCGTCAGTATGACGTGTCAGTATTTGATTGGATAACAGCGGAATCGCCCTCTAGAGGAACTCACGCTTGAGAAATCCAATACAACTGATCAAGTGTATACAAATGTGTCTGGGCGTCTTAACCCTTTCACAGATCAGAACATTGGACAAATCACAAAGTTGTTATCACTAATCTGCTGAATATTTTGAAATTAATTTGCGCATGCCTACTTGCCTAAAGCAGCAACGACTTACAGGCAAAATATTTTTTTCTATTTACTTATCAAAATATCTAAATGGATGAAGGAATATATGGAAGATATTGTGATATCTTTTACATTTGAATGGTCATTTGACGGATTAGCGGCAATGTCTTTGCATTGCTGTTTGAATAACGGTATCAATACGCAGTATAAGCCGTCTTTTATTTAGCAATAGCGGCTGATTGATTGACTGATGGATTAGTGTTTTATAATGTTTAGCAATACTCGAGCGTTAGGTGTTCCCAATTTCCCAACTAAAAAGCTCATCCCAGCAGCGATGTTCATCGATCTACGGGTAGGCATGCGTTAAAATATTGATTTTTTTTCTCCAAACAGCGTGTAGCTCAAAGCTCTCCGATACAAGCGTCCTTATTGGATACACGCTAATGCGTTATCTATGCTTCAACCAATCAACAATCGCGTTACATAGTTACTCCCTATGAATTAGACATATCCGGTTAATAGCTGGTATATTTTCACTAATTACGCAGTTTACTCTGATTTATACAGATTATGTTTGATAAATTATTGTTTTGTCTGCTCTTAACCTATGTATTCCACTATATTTGGTCATTCCAGTTAAATTATAAAAAATACGCGCGCATTATATGCGTAGTCCTTGAGCAAACTCGCCCCAGATACTCGTAATTTTTCAATTCGTCCAAAGCCAAGTTAGGGTTTAATAGAAAAATTAATGCAGTGGTCTTTGCTAATTACTAATGTTGTGGTCTTTGGAAATGTTAATCATACAAGGTTGTCAATGTAGGTTGTTTGGTTTATCAGACAACAAACAAGTACAGTGCTTTAAGTTATTGTGTATTGACATGCAGTTCAAATGTTATTAGTTAAATATACAGGGGCCACTTCAATAGATCAATTTTAGCCACCATTGTATACACCTGTGCAAAAGTTAAGCACCACCCTATTTTTACGCACATGCGAGGGTATATTCACGTGCTATGAAGAAAGCAATAGCATAAACATTTATGTACCCATCCATCCTAGTGCAAGAGGTAATAATGCAACTAGAGGAATGCTGATTATGATGGTGGGGAAACACTGTATGATTTTGTTTGAACTTGAAACCGAGGCCTGAATATGGTTACGTTGACACAACTGACAACTATTGCCCTACAGTTGACACACGTGGCTAGATTGTCATTAATGGTGTCTGAAAACGAAGTTTAACATCTGTTCACGAGTTTGAGACTGCCATTATTAATACCGGGTATATCCACCTTGTGCCTGGATGACGGCCTGGACACGACGTCTCATGCTGGTCACCAACCGACTGATACGCCATTGTGGTATTCGTTGCCATTCAAGATGGAGTGCGTCTGTTAATTCCTGTAGGTTCTGCACAGGAGGATCCCTCCTTCTCACCATGTTTCCCAGAATGTCCCAGATATGCTCAATAGGGTTCATGTCAGGGCTCCTTGCTGGCCATGGTAGGGTATCGATGGCATTCTGGCGGAGGTATTCATGCACAGCTCTAGCACGATGTGGTCGGGCGTTGTCATCCATGAATATAGGGTGGGTTCCAGGTGCATGATTTACAAAATGAGGGACCACAACTCTATCCAGTATGGAATCTTGATATCTTTGTCCATTTAGTGTTCCAGGTACAGTCAACAGATCCAGCTTACAATCAAATGAGATGCACCCCCATATCATAACGGAACCTCCACCAAATGGAACTTCTTCCAAGATGTTACGTTGGTCGTACGCCGTGTGTCTGGACCTCCATACACGAGTTCGACCATCTGTGGCATGAAGCAGGAACCGACTTTCATCGGACCAGTGTACCCGTCTCCAGGATCTCATGTTCCACTGTCTTCTTTCGTTGCACTACCTCAGACGCTCCTCTTTGTGGTGTGCAGTGAGGAGAGGACGTCTGACAGGTCTCCTAGCTTTCATGCCAGCAGCATACAGTCTCCTTTTGACGGTAGACATTGACACTCTATTGCGCGTTTCCCATTGCTGGCTGAGCACTCTGCTGTTGGTGAATGGAGATCTCCTAACAAGGCGTACTAGGGCTCGATCATCACGGGCAGTAGTCTTCTTCGGTCTTCCAGATCTAGGCCTGTCCTTCACCTCGTTAGTTTGCCCATGTTTTGCAATCAAACGACTGATTACAGTATGGTTAATGTTCAGCTGTCTGCCAATCTCTCTGCATGACATACCAGTGGTATGCATGCCTATGATTTGCCATTTCACACGATCACTTAACCTTCGTCTTGCCATAGCGGTTCACAATAAAGAGCTAATTCTCTCTGTACAAATAAACCACGGTCATGAACACAAAATTCCTAATCTTGTCGCCTAAATCTGTATGTAATGTTCTACACCTCAAACTGGACTTTTACATAACTGAACACGTGTGCTGTTTCCCGCCACGCACGGACATCAAGCGGTGTGAAGTCATGCATGCATGTGCATTTTGTACTTGGAATTATGTCAGCTAACGCGGGGACAAAAAGTATGGCAGCCTAGTTGTACCATCATGTTTCTACGTTCTATTGTTTTTGCTGGTGCTTAACTTTTGCACAGGTGTATAGATCACAGAATACATATTTTTGAAAATTTACCACTGGAATGACTGGCACTGTTTTCAACATGTTTAATAAAGTGCTTTATAATTAGATCAATGTGTTGTGTTTATTTTAAGAAAAAAACATGGGACCCCCATATTTCAGATGAGGACCCCATGGGACCCCCATATTTTACAGTGGGACCACCAAATCTGAGGGTGTGGGGTCCTTGGGACCCCCAAAAATCAGATGTTGTGGGCAACACTGTGTATGCCTCTAGATGAAGATGGGAGCTATGCCCCCAGGGATTGAGAGGGCGGTGGGGGCCACCATGGATCGCCGAACGGCTGCCATTTGATGGAGGTAGTATCATTTTAATTCCAACCCTACTACTAGTCAAAATGATACCACCTCCCTCAACTGGCAGCCGTTCGGCGATCTGTGGCCCCCACCGCCCTCTCAATGCATGGGGCATAGGGTTGTTGAGACATGTGGTTGGTGTATGCCTCTAGATGGAGATGGGACTGTGTAGGCTCAGACAAACACGTAGTCTCTGCCAGAGTCGCATCGGCATGATGGGACCACCCAGTGCCGTCCATTTACCTTGACAATGCTCACCTGGTAGGATGCTAAAGTGCTTAGCATTTGCACCACGGCAGACTCTGGCATGTTCACATGTTATGCCGAAAATCTGGTGCTGAGCAGGTGTCTCCAGTAGACAACCACATCCTACACTCTCCACACCATAGAAGTGGCAGACAGACTCGATCTCTTCACATGGGTGAAAGCGGTCATAAATGTTTCTCCGCAAGGGGTCAACCCAAGGATTGTACTGGGGGTCATCCCGGAAGTGGGCCCACTTGGCATCCAATATCATGGCAGTCTCAGCGCCCTGTGCCACTGCTGTAGACGCCAGCACGAGCAGTATGATGAGAATCATGGCTATACATGAAGAGTTAAACTGAACAGAGTGAACCCCTCGAGAAATATCTGTACCAGATCGAGCCCTGTTCCATCCGGATTGATAGTGATCTTCATCCCCTCAGGGGCAGGGGCTAGCTGCTTCACTCTGCCGCCGGCTAAGAAATGTAGCTCTAGGACTATATGAGTCGCTTGTGGGCTAGTGAGTCCAACTCGCTGAAGCAGTTTAACAACACCCTTGGTTTTGGAGACATGTGACACACCATCTACCCGTAGGATGCCCTCCTGGAGGTTAACAGCTTCTTCTGGTCCATCGAATGGACGACGCAGCAGAAGCTTTCCACCTGTAACCCAGATCCGGTGACCCACCCTCGTCAGGGAGGCACCTTCACCTATGTAGGTGAGGAAGGATGATCCCCGATTGTAGAGCTTTTGAACTGTCCCATCCCTTTTCACAACAGTGGAGAGGGGAGTAACCTCTATGTCAATGACTGCGGGAGGCCTATATAGTGGCAACCATGTTTGCCAGTCACCACTAGGTCCAGCGCGGTACCACACTTCATTCTTCTCAAACATGAACTGCAGGCTTTTTGCCAGGGTCAATAGCAGACCATCATGTGTCATCGGCGGGGCATTGCTCAAATAGGGTTTGACCAGATGAAAGCCGAGGTCGTCATTTAGGGTGTTGATGTCAGCCACCTCTGTATCCGAGACCTCAATCAACGGCTCGAGGATGTACTTCCTCTTCGGGAAATTGTACCAAAACACAATCTTGTGGCCACTTATGTTGCGACCCAGGGGCTCCTTCGACACATCCTTGAGGTCGGTGAGCAGCTTCACCCCATCACCACCAATGGGGTGGAGGGAGAATGCCTTTGAGTTTGCTTCATACTGTAGGGCGAATGACTTGCCATCGCTCTCTTATACCTTGGCAGCATCAACTGCGTACACATCTGCCAGGTCAGCAAGACCAGTCGAGTGAGCAAATATTGGTTCCATAGCACGCTATAGGAGGGGTTTAAACAGGAGATATAACCATGCTGATTGTCCGACTGCTGCTCTCTGGTGGTGAGAACGTAATCTCACTCTCTAGAGGGGAGACGGGTAGTACAGTATTGTGTAGAATGGGTCCTCTTCGAGGTGCCCCAGTGGGGCACAACATACATACACGCTGATGTGCTACATCACCCTCCGGGCAGTGCACACAGCAGCTCACTGGTAGAAGGTGCCAACAGCAACCTATGGAAAGCTATCAGTCCTAGCCTGTTCACACCTGTAAATCACCTGTTTGACAGCCCCTCCATTAACATATATGCCAGCACAGATGGGATATTGGATGCCCATTTAGAGTTTACACTCTTATTACTCATTGACCTGACAACAACATGACATCACACCAGGAACATCTGACCTTTGGCGAGATGATGAACCCGATAGAGGGTTGCCCAAAGGCCTTAAATGAACAGATGCTCGCACAGCAACAGATCTGTCAACAAGAAGGAGAGCAACTACAGCGGGAGAGCTGGTATCAACAGGCTGCCAGCAAGGCAAGGAGGCGAAGGAACAGTGAAGGTTCCCGATACTGGCAGGCCCTCCTGGAGGAGAGTAAGCGGGACGCAGTCTTGACAGATGACGATGAGCCAGATGTCTTCACATACGACGATGAGCCAGATGTCATACAGTGGGAAGAGATGGCGCAGAAGTGTAAGACCAAGAAAGCCATCCAGCGGCGGACCTACTATCTTGGTCATAAGGTGACGTTCCAGATGTCACGTCTCAGAAAGCTACTGGCACCCGACATAGTGTTGGATGACCACTTTCTAAGAGACGTCTGTCTCGACACTAAAAAGCTGGCACGGTTCGCCAGGCTCTCCAAAATGAACCCTTCTATGACTCATGAGCAGATTCTGCAGGTGATGCAGGTTTAATCTCCAGGTATATTATGGCAAAATCAGAGTGGCGGAAGCAGCTAGAACTATACCCTTCCCTGACTGCTGATGAGGGCGGTACCATCCATGGCTGGCAACTCCAGCAGATAGATGCCACCAGGCAGAATCTCGTCCATGACGCAGAAAAGTACAGCAGAACGCGCAGGTGATATAAGACAGCCTACAATGTCCTCGCGTGTACAACCACTGCTGCGGGTCTGATTGGAGCCAGTGCTGGTATGGCAGCTGTAGCCACTCTCGCTACAGGGGTGGGGGCCATCGTCGCCATCCCGCTTGGTGGCGTGACACTAGCCGCCACTGTCTTGGCCACGGGCTTGGGGGTGGGGCAGCGGCAAGTCACAAGGAGGGTGGAGAAGCATGCTAAGTACGTGACACTGGCACAGAGTATGCTACGGACTATCGACGAGTCTGTCAGCAAACCTCTCGAGGATGGCCAGGTCACCGATGAAGAGTACCACCATATATTGAAGGTCCAAGCCCTGTACAGCACGGAGAAACTTAGTGAGACAGCAATACCTCAAAGGCTCCAGCCGGCGGGTTGATATGGAGGAGCTAAAAAACGTGACGTTACGGCGAGGTCGCCTCGCTGGTCTCTGGAGTCAAGACGACTACAAATAGTGTGCTGCCTGTACAGTAGCTTTAAGAACACCAATATAGATGGCCTTCCAACCGAACATCACGACAGTCATCCGGAGCCAACCGCCCCTCCTGGGTACACCCTTGACTGGCCTGAGAGGTCTGTTGTCTGATAAACCAAAGCTAACACCGTTCTCCATCACAGTGGATGGACGGTCCCGAACCAGCTTCTCCGACAACCCACAACCGCTGACCAACCACCCCATCACCATCAAGGATGTGAAGCAAGCTCATACTTGGATGGCTGCTCCAAGCCTCTCATACTGGAATCAGCAGCTGAACTTTGCTGTGTTGTGTGCCACGGCAGGATGTGGAGTAAGTTCCACCCTGCTTCACTCCTATTCTGGTACTCCTGAAGCTGTGCTCATCGCCAGCTGTCTCAGATTCCACGTGTACTTCACGGTGTGACGAATCCTCCATGAGCTGGGTGCAAGCCTCCCTGATACAAACGACTTCGACCCACAGCTCAACAGTCATAGCGTCTCAGCGGCCAGCAGACTACAGAGAGTTCAGCGCTCACCCAGACTATCGGTGGCATGGTGGTGACAACAGCGGTCTAGGGGTTATGTACGGTGGCCCGAGATGACTACTCAGGATTCCCCTATCGAACACCCCGACGAGTAGGCCGTCGGAAGACAGCGACATTCTCGTTCGATCCAGACTCTGACCCTGGAGCGCTGGTGCAAAATATGCACATCACCGGCTTGCGGCAGGACTATCCAAATGTGTGGAAGTACTTTGTCCCACACACCACCTCAGGCCTCATACCAGCAGGGATCGTTCGGATCAACGCGTCCCTGGAAGCACTGTGCTACTGCCTCCTTACAGCACAGACCAAACTGCATCATTCCATAGATGGTGTCAGCGGAGCAGAGGTCCAGGCCATGTTCATCAGTCTAGTTGAGGATATGATCATCGTGGCAGACCCCAGTAGTCTTATTGCTAAGTTCCAGCAGGGGTTGCAGAAGGCCCGTCGCAAACTTTACTTTGCTATTTCACCACACCTACGGTTGATTCCGAGCAATATGATCGTGAACATCGAGGACCTCCAAGTCAGGGGCTATAACAACATGATAGTCGAGGGGAGTTCCTCCGGTGTCCACTTCGGCTTCAACACTGATATCAACGCACCTACGCATAGTACGGGCATGGCACCACATACAGTCGTTCCAACCCTGACACTGCAGCCAGTCAACACGATGCTTCCCATGGCAGCTCCACATAGTCATTCCGCCCCTGCCACTGCAGCCAGTCGACACGACACCGCTTCCAATGGGAGCTCTACGAGTGGTGTCAGGCCTAGCTATCGTGGTGCTCGGGATCAGCCTACTCCGCCGCTAGCAAATCAGCTATAAGACTATCCTGACTCTCTACAGTAGCAGTGGGGACCACAGTGAGACACTGAACCAGCTTGGTATGCACTACAGCCCCTATACATGCTGCCAACATGCACATACAAGGGCTGGATGGTTCCGCAGTGCATCCTTTTTCCAGCTTGTAGTACCACAGAGCCTTGTTCAGCTCTGAGTCAGGTGAGGCCATGGCGTTCTGCAACTACTGGAACACATCTGACAGATACTCCCGATCCTTGTAGAAACCTTTTAGCTCGCAGGAGCTGTTCGACGATACTCCCGCCCATGATAAGGTATTCGAGGAAGCAGATCTGTCCCTTACCAACTCCTAGATAGAGCTTCACAGCTGTCAGCTCCTCTGTCAGCTCAGCACCGGAGAACTGAGCGAGCTCATCTGGTGTCTTCTTCTTGTAGTCCTTCAACTCCCTCCGGAAGACATCATAGTACTTCTCGCATAGCGTGAGCCAGTACATGTTTACGATGTCTCAATAGATAGATGAATATTCCTGAGTACCAACCCGGACACCTGGCAGATGCAGACTGGGAAGATCTAAACGAAATCTAGGATTTCTTTTTTCACGAGAGAGTTGATACTTACCTCCCTAATACTTTTGATATTGCTAAATATTGGCTTTCACTCAATAAACACTCAGATTTAAAACAGTTAGGTGCCCCTACTGGGCAGGGAGTCAGAGCGTAGTCCGGCGGATGCCAGCCCCACCACCGCGCATGCGCAGACTAGCACTTCCTCTGACTAGATTATTGGCTGACACACATGCAACTATTAAGAGCCTGAAGACCGAGCCTCTGTGGGGTGGAGAGGCCGGGTCCGTATCTAGGGAGGTAAGTATCAACTCTCTCGTGAAAAAAGAAATCCTAGATTTCGTTTATTTCACTTCAAGAGTATACTTACCTCCCTAATACTTTTGATATTGCCAGAATTCGAAAGTGAATCTGGCGGGAGGGAGGCGAGGTCAAAAGACCAGCTCATCCCTATACGCTTTTCTGCGTTTAAGGCACTTAAACTTCTGAAACTGTAAGAAAAAACAGTCAGGATTTGACTAACCATCGGATAACACCACCGATGTATGAGAGATGACCGAATGTCATATGCGCTCCCCCCCCCCCTTCCTGGGAGGAAGAGTCGACTGACCTCAATGTCCTATACGCTCTCTACGTACAAGTGCCATGTACTACAGGACAGAGACGAAAAAGCTCCATTTTCGTAACTCTCAACAATGAACCACACAAATACACAAACCATCACCATATTAATAACGGGTAATCGTGACAATACAATCAACAACGGACAACACATGAACAAGACTGACCTTGTTGAAAATGGCTGCTGACATCATCTTCCCATTGGTAAAGACTGATGCAGGCCCAAAAAAGTGGGTGTTTCCATAAATTAATTGTGAAATATATAAGTAATGAGGAAAAACCTCCTCAAAAAATATAAACCGAGTTATTTTTTCAAAACCGACAAGGCGAGAGGATTAGAGGTGTCACGGAGATAATGGTCTGTAAAACTTGACTCACAGTGCCACTGAGCCACCGACATAATATCATCCACAGGGACCCCATTAAATAGGGCCCTGGATGTCACTATGCCGCGGACACTGTGAGCCTTGGCCACGTCAACCTGCTTCCCGGTGGCGGATTTATGGCAAAACTGAATGCATTCCACACTCCACCTGGAAATGGTGTCCTTAGAAGCCCTGCCATGGGGCTCAATATATGACAACCATAACGCTGACTGGTCGGTGCGCCACTCCGCCGTACGTTGTTTGTACCGGCGCAGCGCCCGGACGGGACACCATGCTTTAGAATTAGGATCATATCTAGTTAAAGCAGGCAAAATAATAGGTTGACCTGGATATTTCAACGACTGATTTTTAGCCAAGAAATTAATCCTAGGTAGCAGCTTAAGGCCTTCCCCTGAAACCACAAAACGGTCATCCTCGGCTGATAAGGCATGAATTTCACTCCTACGCCTAGCCGAGGCCGCAGCAATTAAAAACACAGTCTTCAGTGTTAATAGTTTCATAGAAATGGAACTAAGTGGTTCAAAAGGCTTATCACCTAGTACTTGAAGCACTAGCGATAAACTCCAAGACGGAATCACAGGTGGATTCCTTGGTCTTAGATTGCCCATGCCCTTAATTAATACATTTAATGTATTTACTTCATCACTTCCCCTCTTAGCCAAGCAAGGAATAACAGACATTAATGCTGACTTATAACCAGCAATAGAGTTAGGCTTGAGGCTATAGGCATCATAGAGGTGACAGAGGAAATCAGCTACTACTTGAATAGATGAATCCATTGGATCAATACATCTTTTTGAGCACCATTCTGCAAATCTGTTGATTTTATAATTATATGCTCTGGAGGTTGACCCCCTCCTGGCTTTGGCCATAAACATGGCTGCTTGCTCAGAAAAGCCCTCCTTAATTCTAGATTCCTTGACAACATCCACGCAGTCAATCTGAACATTGACGGATTGTTGTGAAGGGCCTTGCCCTGGAAGATAATATCGTCCATCAGAGGCAGAGGAACCGGATTGCAGACCAGAAGGTCCAGCAGATCCGTATACCATGATCGGCTTGGCCAATCCGGGGCGATCAGAAGCACTTGGCATTCCTCTTGTCTGATTTTCTGAAGAATTTTTGGAATCAGGATTGCTGGAGGGAATGCGTATGCATACATTCTCCCCCAGCTGATAGCTAACGCATCTGTTGCGAAAGCGCTTGGATCCGGAATCGGAGAGACGTACGTCGTCATCTTCGCATTCTTCTTCGTTGCGAACAAATCGATGTTGGGTTTCCCCCAATGGTCGAACAGACGATCCGCCACACATTGATTTAGTTGCCATTCCGTGGGTAAAACACTCATCCTTCGGCTCAATGAGTCTGCTAGCAGGTTTAACCTTCCCGGAATATGAACTGCTTTCAAGGTAATCTGGTGATCCAGACACCAACAAAGCAGTTTCCATGTCATCATACAGAGACTGGGCGACTTCGTTCCGCCCTGGCGGTTTATGTAAGTCACAACTGTTGAGTTGTCTGAACGAATAAGAACAATCTTGCCCTGAACTTTCTGTAAGAAATGTTCCAGGCCCAGGACTACTGCTTTTAGCTCCAGTAGATTTATATGTTCCTTTGACTGTTCCAGATTCCAAAGCCCTGATATCGTGTACTCTTCCAGGCAAGCACCCCAGCCCTCCATCGATGCATCTGTATACACAGTCACCTGAGGGTGGGGAGGGGTTAGCAAAACCCCCGGCAAGAGATTCTCTGTATTCAACCACCATTGCAGGTGGTGAATGAGAGGCGCCAACACTGACACATTCGAGTCCAGCGAACCTGTACTCTGGGTCCATTGTGTCATGAGAAATAACTGGATCGGCCGCCTGCGTAAGGCGGCCTGAGGAATGACTGGTTCCAATGAAACCATCAACCCCAGCATTCTCAAGTAAACCCGTGCCAGGACATGACGACTGTCGCACACTGACTGAATTAACGAGATGAGTTTCTGAACTCTCTCCTGAGTAGGATAAACATATCCTGTCTCTAGATCGAAGAACATCCCCAGGTAAACAAACTTCTGGGATGGAGTCAGCTCTGATTTTGGGAAATTGATCATCCAGCCTAAGTCTGTGAGAGTTTTCAAAACAATCTCCAGATTGGCCGACAAACTTTCCCGGGTGTGCGCTTTCAACAGCCAGTCGTCTATGTACGTGTGGACTGCTATGCTTCTCCTGCGGAGGTATGCTGTGATCGCAAGAACCACACGGGTGAAAACCCGAGGAGCCGTGGAAATTCCGAAGGGCAACACCCTGAATTCCCACTGTCTGCCCTGGAATGCAAATCTCAGGAAGCGACAGAAACTCCCGTGGATGGGGATGTGGAAATAAGCGTCCTTCAAATCTATCGACGCCGTCCACATCCCCCTCTCCAACCCCGCCAACACCGAGCGCACCGTTTCCATCTTGAAACTGGGCGTCTCGATGAACTTGTTCAATGGCTTGAGGTTGAGAATCGGTCTCCACCCTCCGGTGCGTTTTGTTACTAAGAACAGGGTTGAATAGAAGCCCGGACACCTTTGTGCCGGCTGAATAGCTCCTTTTTGTACGAGGGAATTTATCTCCTCCTCGATACACAACCTTTGCTCTGGCTCTCTCGGAATGGGAGTCCAGACTGGCACTAGAGAGTCGCGACGGCGGGCCTGTCATCCACTCTGGATGATACCCGACGGAAAGCCATCGCAAGACTAAACGGTCCTGAGTTAACCGTTCCCACTCTTGCATGTGGTCGGCTAGCCGGCCTCCCACCGGTCCACCTAGGGACCGCGGTGGACACAAGGCATGCAAGAGCGGCACTGTCTCCGTTGCCATACACACCGGAGTGGTTCTTACCGCGGTAAGCGTCCTGTCAGGACCGATAACCACGCCCAGATCCTCGCGCGCCCCGCCCCGCCCCGCGCGCACCCTGGTGCGCGGGCGGCTGCCTGGCTGACGGCGCCTGAGGAACCTGCGCCCCCCTCGCTGCTGGCCGAATCGCACGCGGCCGAGGCCGACGCTGCGACGGTGGCTGGCCTCTGACTTGGCCAGCACCACCTCGAGCCTGCAGGGGACGATACGCAGGGGCCGCGGCGCGAACGTTAGCACGACGCAGCACCTCAAACTGTTCGCGCAGCGCCCTCTGGTTATTCACCAGGGTGACCGTCTCCTGGAGGTGGCGACATCCCTCACCTCCAAAAAGACCAGGACCCGTCATAGGCGCACGGAGTAGCCTATTGTACAGGTCCTGAGACGGGCACAGATTGTCCAGGGCAAACGTGCGTCTTGCCCGGACACTCCTGGTCACCGCCCGAGTCATACAGTCCAGCGCCAGGTTAATACCATCCTGGATGGCTCGCTGGACCGTGACCGGGCTTGGCTGGCGCGATGCGGATGCCGTTACTACCCCCTGTAACAGCTGGGAGACGTGGGACAGAGCGGCAATCGAAGCCCTCCCACTCTCCTCCGCATCACGCAACGTGGTATTCGCCGAACGCAACGCGTTCGAGCACAAGACCCCCGTGTCAGAACGGGAGCCTGGCCGCGCATCCTCACCCAAAGCCGCGCGGTCATCCACGCTGGGCTTGGGTACCACACCGTACCGCTGGTAATCCAGGGGCACGACGCGACAACGCCTGGCCACCTCGCGAGGGGCCTTCGCGAGACGTCCACTCGAGTTAATGGACGACTCCGCCGCCTTGAACATGTCAATGACATGCTCCGCCAGCGGCAGAGAAGGCATAGCGTTAGCAGTCGGTTTCCCAGCTAACCACGGCCTGTGGTCACGCTGGCTAGGCGACTGCTCCACGGGCAGATCAGGCCTAACGCTCACCAACCACTGGCAAGCGTCAGACCAATCCTCCTCCGTGGCTAACTGCGAGCGCTCTACAAGACGGGGTCCTTCGTCTTCCTCCTGAGCGCAAGCAGTAGAGCTTGACGGCGGGTATGCTGATACACCTGGCAAGCCAGGGAAAACATGCGGGCCTGATAGCACCGGCATGACAATATCACTGGTTTGACCAGGAGCAGGCACCGTGGCAGAGCGCGGGGTATATATCGCCCCACCACGGGCCCGGCCAGCACCAGCAACACCCTCGGCAAGCCGAGGTATGCGGTACCGCTGGCCATCAGCAGCGCCCTGGGCCACCACCTGAGCCGCGGACTTTACTCCAGGGTGAGTAAAACCGTGGAAGAAGCCGCCTGTATTCCCCGCGAGGGGTGCACAAACTTCTTCATCCATGTCCACGTCGTCAGACGGCGACCCTAGCAGGTAATCCTCATCACCCTGGTCAGAAAGATTAGACCCCGGGTCAGCAAAGAGAGCTAACCCGGGCTGACCAGGAACGGTGCCATAGGAGGTACTGGCCACCGCGGCGTGCGGATACCCCTGGACTGATAAGCAGCCCGCGGGTTCCAGCGACAACCGTCCACGGTCCCCTCTCGGCGCGGCAATAAGCCTGCTGCCAGGGTCGTGGAATGCCCCCTCTAATGGGGCCACCTCTGGATCGTCGAACAACGGAAGCGGTCTAAGGAAAACCGATCCAGAGGCGGGGATTACCTGCTCCGAAGCCGATGATGAGGACAGTAAAGGATTTGGTCCAGGAAGCATGCCACGAAGCAACCCTGGAACCAAATCCTTTATTGTCCTCTTCATCTCTCCCAACATCTCGGTCCGGAAGGCCTCCATATCCACCGCGGACGAGACCTTCCCCTTACCCTTCCTACTTACAACCTCTCGTTTCCGCTTCTTCTTCTTCTCCTCCTCTACCACCTTGTCCGTCGCCTGTAAGCAGCACAAGAATTCGGACATTAACTCGCCCCCCCAGTGCTTACATATGTCACAATTAACCAAGGGACCACAAGGGCTACATTGATAGCACAGATGAGGCCAGAACTTTTCATGTAGAAAACGTCCACAGGACGCGCAACCCGGTCCCTGAAACAGGGCAAAGGACAAGGAGTATGAGCAAACTAGTTAAGCTTAGAGACTCAAACCAACTCAAAGAGAAGGAAAACGATCATAAAGATCAATATACATCAGAAACCAGCATAGCGCTTGAATTGCTGATAAATACATAGCCAGGCTGATTATGACGTCATTAAATCCCGTGACAGGAAAAATTCGATCCCAACAAAACATCCAAGTGCAAGGACGAATTGTATGCTGAATGGATAAGTCGACTACACAACCATCAGATACATATAGATAACTCTTTTCTGGCAAAAATGTTAATTATCTCCCTTTGTTTGTTTACTATAATTAACATCACCACATTATCAATAACTAGATACCTGACACTTTGTATAGACAAACCATCCAACGTGACGAACCGGAGAACTCCACCATCTGCACGCCTCTTAACTCTCTCCACCTCATGGGGAAGGAATTGGATCAAGAGGGCAAAGTGAGAAGACCTTTATACTAGGCCTCCAACTCACTGGACATAATCTTTCATTTGGTTAGATAACCTAACAGTGTTAGTAGGAAATGGAACCATGGTGGAGAGAAAACTAACTCTCTGCTGCTGTGATGTCACCACCTAGCGTCATACAGACCTGTGGACATAAACAGAAAGAGAAATTAGCCTTAGGTAGCACCGAGTTGACATAAACCAACTAACCAAGGCGCTTATCACGGTAAACGCGAGTCCCGGAAACACAATACACCGGGAAGAAAAACTCGCTAATTTTACTAGAAGTCACCTGATTTAAAGGTCCTAAGTCCTTCTTTGGCGAAAAGATCTCTCCCGCCATCCAAATTAGCGATTATCACTCCAAATTAACACCACTTAAACAGTTTAAGAGTAAGAAAAAACTTATGCACAAAAGGACATGTGTGCTCTCTCTGCCAATAATCTAGCAAAGAGGTAGTGCTAGTCTGCGCATGCGCGGTGGTGGGGCTGGCATCCGCCGGACTACGCTCTGACTCCCTGCCCAGTAGGGGCACCTAACTGTTTTAAATCTGAGTGTTTATTGAGTGAAAGCCAATATTTAGCAATATCAAAAGTATTAGGGAGGTAAGTATACTCTTGAAGTGAAATTATTAGCTCCCTCGACAGGGAACGCAGACGTTTAACTGCGTTGTATACTCAGTGCTTAAACAATGAGATCAATGGCACAGATCGTGAAGCAACTGTCCGAGAGCCAGGCGAGTCTTCAGGAGAGCCAGGCGAGTCTTCAGAAGGTGGAGAACGTGCTGCGAACCAAGACACAGAAGATAATGACCAAAGCAAAACCTCTGGCAGTCCATATCGCCAGTAACGTGGCGGCGAATGTGGCCATGGTGAAGATGACAGGTGGAAATGAGGTTCTTCCTGCCGTCACTGCGGCTGTCCTCGCTACAGAGGTGACTGGGGTGGCCGAGCACTGTCTCTGAATAACTCACCCCATCCCAAAGATCGCCATCAGTGGTGCCTCCTACACTGCTGCCGCCAAGATCATGGGTGACCGTGTTACACTAATGGAGGCCGCGGTTCTAGGGCTAGCAATGAGTGCAATGGCTGAGATCATCGTCACCTATGTTTAAAACCTCTGAATAGTGAGAGATGGATCACGAGACTCCTGCAGCATATGAGGCATGACGTGCCGGAGGGCGGCGTGTAGCCCATAGTCGAGCACGCGGACTGAGGATTGCCAATGCCCGGGAATGGTGGCCCGCCCACAAAGCGTGCCCCTGCAGAGAGCCAGTACCCTGAGCACTGCTACCTATTCCCTGGCCGACTGCGTGGTCCTCCTATGCCCAACTATTTCACTGGGTGTATGACTAGTAGGTTTAAGCCATCTGAATATAGCACTATTACTCTGTCACTCACAGACCTAGAAAGCAAAGAGCTAGGCGATCTTGCTCACTTGGGCGAGGCACGCCTCACTTCAGAGGACACTGTTGGCCCTATCTCCTTCCTAGACTTCGATGAGAAGGGAGCCCGCGGGAGATCCGAGGTACCAGCCCAGCCCGAGACTCATCGGGAACACTGATACGGTAGGACAATCGGCCATTAGCAAGGCCAAGACTGTATACAAGGGGATGGGCATCAAGGAGAGGGTGATGATGCTCGGTATGCTCGGAGTTGATGAGGCTGGAGCCATCAAGGTTATGGCTGAGTCCTTTGCACAGGACCTGGTTACGGATCTCCTGAAATCGTGGCGCTCATTCCAACAGGATGGAGAGAATCTCAAGATAAGCACCATCGGCCTGAGAAATTTCACTATCGATGGCAAAACAGGTGCTACCGCCAGCCTCCAGCTACCAGAGGTGAAGAAGTCAGGGTTCTTTGGTTTGCCGTTTAAGACCACAGGATAGTCATGGCTGCCCGTGCATGTATCATACAGATACTGGATTACTAGACACTGTGGGTGCTGACACAGGCCCTCTACGCTATCTTCTCAGCTGCTGCTGGGATTTCATGCTTGACGCCTCCATCGCATCCTTCGTATCCGCCGAAGGTACAGGATTCCCCGCTCTGCAGGCGAAAGAGCTGTTGCAGGAAGTACTGCAGTTTAGTCTCCCAAATATAGACGAGGCTACCGCCGACCAAGTGCTAACCATCCTTCGCATGCATGTCTGTACCATTCGACAGTAGGCTGGCCGATGCTGGCCAGGTGGTGCTGATCATTGCCCCGTCAGGACATGGGAAAAACATCTTGCTGCGGGCTCTCCTGGCCGAACATCTACACTGTCGATACATTCTTCTGGTGTCTGACTCTGCCACTGAGGTGGTTGACAGCAATGATCAATGGTACAATGGCCCAATCACCAAGACACAGAACCTGCAAGCACTGATGGAGAAGGTGCTGGCAGCCCGACTGACAGAACCACTTGTTCTAGTTATCGATGACCCTGCAATGGACCAGAAGACACTCACCTACCTCAGCAACATCACCAGGCACATTCGGCACACGAAGATAACCGTCTTCATCCTCTTTCAGAAGTACACCCGCGAGATCTCACCAGACATCCGCCACAATGCCTGGTTGCTATACTTCAGCTCCAAGTGTGGACGTGCCCTGCTCAAAATCATATACGACAGCCTAACCCTCAAAGAGACCAAAGGGGACTTTATCACAGGTGTACAGAGGGCAGCTGATCTGTACAGCTTCATCTTCAGCAACAAGGAGACAGGTGAGCTGTCACACTTCAAGCCATCTCTGGAAAAGGCCCAGACATTCACCTACAAGCTGAATCCAGCCAGGAAACTAGCCTGCTCTACGTGTCATCGCTGACAGACTGTCGCAACTTTTTTTTCATTCATCAGAAGGCTTTGGAACTTCATCCGCTGTCTCCGCTACTTCGTCAGATGCTTGAGGACCTTCGTCAGAAGCCTGAGGAACTTTGGCAGAAGCGCGAGGAACTTTGTCAGTTTCGTCAGAAGCCTGTTGCTGAAACTCTATCCACTGAGGGTCAGACTCTAGGACTCTCTTCTTCTGGAACGTCTCCACTTTGTCCATGCGCGATGAGCATATGACTTGCGAGCGGATTTGATGAGGAAGTTAGATGGGAATTTCAGAATGCTGGCAGATTAGTGTCCAATCTCCTGCGCCCGCTTTCATTGAAGATGTGCTCAACAACCTCCTTGCGGCCAACAGTGAGCCCCTCCTGAGTACCTTCTGCATGACCGGTGTCGTGGCTCTCCGCGGAACTGACCTCCTCCCTGAGGTAGTTATTTGCTTCAGACAGGAGGCTATCCAGCATATCTCGCTCTTTCTGGCTATGGAGGCTATATACGGCAGTCCACTTCCCGACCATTAATAGATCTTTGGGTTTGACCCTCGACATATGGAGAGCTAGAATAACAGGACTGTTGGTTTTGGCCACAGGTAGGTTGAGTGCCCTGCCCTGGGTGCTGTCAAACTTCCGGTAGAGTATCCGAGTCAGGAGTTCTTTTGTACTACGAGCTGGCGCTCCTTCCTCTATTGGTGGCCAGTATCTCTGCATCAGACGGAGGTGTGACCTTGGCTCGCTCGTGGATAATTTTGATGTCACGAAGCAGTCCTCGGACCCTGTCACAGTGGGACAGTGCACGCCGTGGCCATGACTGTCATGCTGACTGTCGTGCCGACTCGTCCTGCTGCCTATAGACAATCTGCTGGAGAACTTTACCGAAAAT
Source organism: Chaetoderma sp. LZ-2023a (assembly GCA_034401795.1). Taxonomy (NCBI): domain Eukaryota; kingdom Metazoa; phylum Mollusca; class Caudofoveata; order Chaetodermatida; family Chaetodermatidae; genus Chaetoderma; species Chaetoderma sp. LZ-2023a. Next base: position 63,754,334 of record CM067371.1, read on the forward strand.
GGCAGCCGTTTAAAACCTCTATATACCCAGACCTTAAACATGCTGCAGTATGTGCAACATCCAGATGGGGCCATTGAACCCGCGACATTGCACCGCACTGATACTCGAAAGGACCACCTGATGGTCATTCGACCCAGTATACAAGATGAGAACCCGTTGTCCGCTGCTGGGAAGTACATCGACTTTGCAATCTCGGCACAGATCCACGAGATTAAGAGCATGACACTCGAGTTCAAGCTTCAGAGCACAACAGAACAGACGGTAGAGCTCCCGCAGGTTCTGAACAGGTGGGAGATCATGCAGAGCAACAGAACCGTGGACACCACATATGTGAACGATGAGTACCAAGTCCTAGGTCCGCTGGTTCGTAGACCAACCTTCTATGCGAAGGGAAAGGGGTACTACGCTGTGGGGTGCAATGAGGGGTTCACAGAATTCAAACAACAGGCAGGTGTCGAGAGGCCTGTGGCAGTTCCACTCTTAACCTTCCTCGAGAACACACACGTGAATCCGGCTGCCATGCAGGCTAGGCTGTTCCTCCAGGTGTACACTGAGCAGCTCGCAGATGTGACGATGAATGCTCCAAGACTTCATGTCTGGCATGACGAGAATGACCAGGAGCTGAAGCAAATGGGTTCCAAACAGCGGATCGTGCATGTGGAGCGAGAACACCAGCAGGTCCAAGCCACAGCTAACCAACGGGTAGAGCTGACATTGCATCGTGGTGTATCGAACTGTGTCGCTGTTGCGGTCTTGGTTCAGATGGGAGGAGCCATCCAGCAGGTGGATAAGCTAGACGACTTCAAGCTTGTGGTTCCTGGGACCAATGTTCTTGGTGAGGTACACGAGCTGGCTGATTGCCAACTCTACAGACAGATAACTAAGTCATATGCGCTTCTGCGACTAACCAGTGGAAGCGACGATCTCGAGTCGGCACTCGAGGGCCGTCACCACCTCGGGGGCAGGGACATCACACCTAATCATGGCAACCGGCTCAGCTTCAACATCGGAAACCTCATAGCTGGGACTCGCTCATTAGGTGTGACAGTAATTTAATTTTGGCTATGCTAAGGTATGCGTGTCGAACACATCAGGTATTCAGCCTGAGCGTGCATAGAGCATGACTCCTGTCGTCACAGCTGCAGCTGCTACCACTACTATAAGCTCTGCTGTCTTCTGACCTGTCGATGCTTCATAGTCGAGCGTTGGCTCATATATTTTTACAGCCTCGTAGTACTCATCGAGACACTCATCTGCCTCTTTGATGTTCTGGTTGGCCTGAGCTCGGAGTTGTTGTCAGCGTGCCTCCCTCTGGCGCATATGCTCGAGTGCTTTGCTGTACTCAAACTTCTCCTTAGACAGCTTCTCCATCACCTGGTTATGACGCTCATGCTCGACCTCTGCCGCCTTCTTGTCGGCGAAGCTGAGTCCCCAGTTCGCTATGGCAAACACGCCTGCATTCAAGATTGCGGATGCCATGCTATAGTCTGTAGACTACAGTTTAAAGCTACTATATAGCTGTCCCCCAGCGACGGATCCCCAGAGCGATGTATGAACCAGAGGCTTATGAAGATCCAGTCGAGAATATAGATGATGAGGACTATGAGGAGGATTATGATGCAGACTACGATGTCGGTGGTGAGTATGATGATATAGAGCCTGAATCTTGCAACCTAGAACACAGAGCGAAAGGAATCTATCGCACTTATGTTAAAGGTTCGATTGGTCCACTGGCAGCAGTTGGGGCTCTGATCGCTCTGTCCACAACGAAGGCTGGCGAGACGGTCTGCAAGATTGCCAACAATGCTCTCCATGAGATTTCTGAAGCCATACCAGCCATCACCTCAGGAGTAGGTACGTTCTTCGGAGTCGCAGGCCCTTGGCTACTGTACGTTGCCATAGCACTCGTGGCCATCTGGGCCGCCGAACATTTAAGCTGTGCTATATAAGGATGGCGTCTCTGTACGACCTGGTCAAGACACTTGACTTTCGAGCGTTGATCGATAAACTACCGTTCAGTGAGGATCCAGCAGAGACTAGACGCCGGTGTACGGAGGTGTTTGAGGTCTTCAGTGATGGTCGAATGAATGACGACTGTCTGTTCATTTGTTTAGAGTTCACCCAGGCCATGCGTGACAGTACGGGAGTGGACATCAGTGATGAAATCACCCCGGCCATGCGCTACAGGATGGGAGTGGACATCAGTGATAAAATCCGGGAGCTTATCAACCATCTTTCTTGAGGAACTCTATCAGCCTGGTGGATATTACCATGAGCCCCTCTCAACTACTCGAGGCTGCATGTTGCAAGGGCCACAACTTCACATTGGAGACAGTTAGCCAGTGGCTTAGCCACCAGGCGATGTGGCAGATATACAGACCTCGTCCACAGCACATCAGGCATGCCCATTTCGATGAAACTGTCCCGAACAGAGTTCACCAGGCAGATGTTCTATTCCTTCCACACGACTCGGTTGGTCGTAAGACCTACAAGTATGCCCTCACCATCGTTGATGTCGCCAGCAGGTACAAGGCTGCAGTACCACTCACAGACAAGTCAGCTGGCCAGGTGGTCCAGGCATTCCAGGGTGTCTACGAAGCTTTCGAAAATCCCCTCCAGTGGCCGGAATTGTTGCAGGTGGATGAGGGTAAGGAGTTCAGAGGTGAGACTGCAGCCCTCATGCGGAAACACGGTGTGGCATTTAGGCGAGGCGAGGTAGGGCATCACCGTACCCAGGCTATCGTTGAGCGGTGGAATCGGACACTGGCAGAGAGACTGTTCCCACACCAATACGCCCAGGAAATGGCCACGCCGAGTGAACGTTCTAGAGTATGGGTGACAGGGCTGCCTGCTGTGGTGGAGAGATCTAATGCCGAGGTTACTAGGCTAATCGGGAAGAAGCCGGTAGAGGCTATCAGACACTCTGCTGTTGCCAGTCACAGCTCTAGAGGAGCGAACACGGGAGAGGAGTGTCTACCACCTGATGCTCTGGTTCGGTACCTGTATGAGCCTGGTGAGCTGGAAGGTGATCGACGGCGTGCAACAGATCCTAACTGGTCGATAGATGTTCACAGGCTTGACAGGTATGTGGAGGTGGAGGGGTGGCCTACACTGTACTACCTGGCATGCCAGCACGGAGTACCTAGGTGACCATTTGTCGTAGAAGAGCTTCAGCTAGTCCCTGCAGACACACAGCTACCACCACCTAGGGTGCTAACATGATACTCGATGGGCTGGGTATGGACACCATCTGGCAGCACATGGCGCCCATCATAGGAAGCGGAGAGTTTGAGTTTTTCCTGCTCATACGTCACCATACCCTGGTTACGCATGCGTAGGCCTCGGTTTTTAGCTCTGTCCACGCCGCCATGTAGGGTGCTATAGAACCTCTGCCAAGAGACCTCATTCTGCCGCTTTGACATTCCCTTAGCCGAGCACTTACTTGCAGCTGTGTTCTCCACGTAGTAGCATTTGGAGCAGAGAGCGATACAACTCGAGCTTGAACAGTCCCGGAGTCCGTTCAGACCATTTGGCCCAAGCTAGCCAGAACCACTTATGAGCCTGGTACTCTGCTCACATCTCAGGGCGAATGACGTCGTCGAGGTTGGAGCACGCTATAGCGATATACGCGGAGCCAGTGTCCAAAGCTGTCGTGAGCTACGTAGCGATCGAGGAAGTCATAGTAGAACTTCAGCATTCGCAGCTTCGAGAGCTCATAAACGGCTATCCCCACCTGGAAGGGCCTTCGAATAGTGATTCTCGGCTTGCGACTCTGGAGCTCATATGACTCACCGATCTCGAGATCTTCGAACCATGCACTATGCAGGGCCTTGTCTACTACGCATTCATCCTTCGTGAAGCTGGTGTTGCTATGACATTCTAGAGCCTCAATGAGCTTCCCATAGGCACTGTTGCCGAAGAGTTTGAAGAGATCTGCCAAGAGCGCTTTGCTCTTATCTACATCTCCTGAGAGGCGGGCCTCCGTAACATTCTCCACGAACCACTCGAATGGGCGCTTGGCCTCATAGTCTATGGTGCGGTATACAGCAATGATCACCAGGCCATGGGTTAAATACCACTTGAGTGTCAGTGCGTACAGCAGCCGCTTCTTGCCAGAGAGGGCACCGACCAGCTTCTGGGTGGTGGGACGCTTCCTTCCTGTTCGCCCTAGATATGCCAGCATCTCAGAAGAGATTGCCTCTACTGGGATCTCGCGGTTATAGAAGAGAGGAGGCCTTTCCTCAAACTTTGCCCACAGAGCCTTGGAGACCTCTATATCCACCTCAGCAAACCCAAACCAGCTGTCTGCTAGGAGAGCCTCCTTAAAGTTCGCTACACCACTGGCACCGGACCAATGGCGCACTGTCTCATCACATGGCATCTCTTTGGCCATCGTTGACAGGTACAGCGCATTTGCGTCGTAGCCGAGTAGACATTGGCAGACACGCTCACTCTGGCGGATTCGAGTCACACCAGCATCATGGTATCTGGTGAACACGATGCTGGGACCTCCAACAACAGCATCCTTCAGCATCTCGTAGGCTTCCTTGCCTGGTGAACAGAGGCTAACATCCGGCATGTGCTGAGCGGTTCCACGTAGGAGGTACCGCAGTGACAGAACCTGGGAGACACCGCATCTTTGAGGATGTCTATTTCTCGTTCTGTGTAGAACTCCCGCATCCGCTCTAGGGCATCCATGAATGGACTGCCATCCAGGTTGTTGTAGTATAGCAGCCAGCCGGCGAATGTCCGCATTCCATGCTCGCTGACTGTCTGGTTACACTGTTCCCACTCTGATGGCGTCAAGAGGTAGCCACCCTTGAGCTTAGATGTCTATGCTGAGTAGTCAGGAAGCCCTGGATAGTTGAGCTTCTCAGGTGTGTCAAACCATTCATATGGGAACCAGCTCTTCTGCTGTGTACACCCGTAAGCTTTGACCCATACCTCGTACAAGACTCCTGGGTCGAGGTAGTTCAGCACATCGAGAAACCGTCGGTCAGGTGTTATGAGGAACATGGTCTGACTAGCCTTCTTGCCGACTTTCACTGTACCTATACTGTCAGTCAGCTCATCGACAAAGTACTTCTTGATGAGGTTCAGGTCATATCGCTCAGAGTTGAACCCCAGTACAGGCACTTGGCCACACCACTCGTTGATCAGTAGCTGATGTCGCTTTGGGAGCTTGTCCAGGTCTGTCGGTATGTACTGTGCCCTAACCCTTGTCCGGATTAGATATGCTCACTGTTGGATCACCAGCATGAACTCTCTGATCAGTTCTTTGGGGTCAGAATTGCAGAGGTGAGTGGGCTCACTCGTGGCACCATCTAAGGAGCCACCAATTGACACAGAGATAGGTATGAGTCTCCGTAGGATGAGTCTTGATACCATCTAGGAGTGCTTCGAAGTCGTAAACTATGAAGTGTGGGTATGGGACAGTCCCAACTCGTTTAGGGACGCTTGGACAGCGTTTTATACAGCACTCCCACTGTACCACAAGCGTGCAACCAGATGCTCTCATCTTCTCCTCTCTCAGGACTGTCCTGTGGTATCTTTGTTCGGCATCCTCACCTCGCTGGTGTTGTGGGCACCCGTGCCAGTAAGAGCCATGGAACTGGTAAACGGTGTTGGTGGTTGGATCATAACCATCTACGGGAGCACCCTCGATCCAACGCTCGCCACCGTGCCCACACTCTACATGGTGTATGTGTACGCCTCTGTTTCTTGGCTCATACTCGATCCAACGAGTAGCCGCTGAACTGGATGGTTGGGGCGGATAGAAGGCTTTCTCATACCCAGACTGTAGCGCCTCAACCTTCTCGCCAGGACACACGATTGTTGCTTTGCCACCTGTACAGTACTCAGCGTGGCGTTGAAGATTGCATGCCTTTGTAAACGTCTGCTGACAGTGACTGCAGACTAGTGTATGTGCCAGCTTGGCGATGTTCTTGATGTAGAAGGCGTGGTCGTCCCACACTCCGATGGTCATGGTGTCACAGTAGTGAGCTGCTTGCCTGATCAAGTGCCCGGTGCCCTCTTCGGTTGGTTCATACACGCGAATCCCGATCTTGGCGAAGAACTCTACCTTGTCCAACTGATCCAGTGAGGTCTTGCGGACATCAGGTACTGTCACTGTCTTGCCGTAGAACTGTGTGGCAAGCTCTCGTGCAGGAGCTGTACTTCTATCAGCTCTCGCTCCTTGGTGGACTGCTAGACATCTCAAGAGACACATGTCCCTGTAAGTGTCGATGGGCAGTCATACTCTTCTTCTATCGTAGCCAGTCTGGGAGGGGGCCTGTCCCAAGCAGAAGTTGGTGGTCGATGACAGCCCTGACCTCAACATTGATTGATCGAACGAAAGCCCACTTGGTGTTTGGTCGATCGATATTGTCTGTGTCGAGGCGGGCTTGCTCTCTTGCTACCACCCAGTCCTGAGCTGCTCATATCGTGTTCAGCCACGGGCTCCTTGGAGCATTCTTGTGGAAGAGCATCACCCTACCATCTTCGATGTGACGGATGCAATAGGTATGGGTGTAGCGGAGGTAGAAGGCATTCTGGACAGTCTGCTGGATTTTTTGCATGATCTGGCATGTGAGGTCTCATTCTAGACCTCTGAAGAATGTCCAGCGTACTGACCGGCGTCCATTATCCTCTGTGTCTCTTTCGCCGAGATGCTGGTCGAGAATGTGTTCACCTTCTCGCCTCATGCTCCGGGCTAAGGGTTCAGACCTCGGCTTAGTGATCCTGCGTAGGGGAGGTAATCACTCCAGTGGATGGTCCGCCATCCGCTTCGCTACAGTCTTGGCTCGCAAGCTAGCTGTCACCTCATCGTTTAACTGATGAAGCTCACGGATCCGCTGCGCTTTCTTGTGGGGATTCAAAGGATCATCTTTGCTAAGCGCTGGAAACCTTCCCGTCTTCATTGCTCGGGAGAGTCGCTTCTGCGACTCCTCGGCACGGGCCTGTCCGATCATCTGGAGCAGGTCGGCTTTTCTTGGCCTTTGAGGCTACTCTAAGGCTGAATTGCTTAGCAACATCGCGAAGCTGTGCAACAGTAATCATGGTGTATATCACTGTGGATGTCTGTCTCTAAATGGGCGTTCAGACTCTATTATGTGTGGTTGATCACAAGGCGATCAGTACCTAGAACCTGTGGGTGGTCCGTCATGTCGATGTGATAGTGGATGCTTGTCTCTAAATGGGCGTTCAGACCCTATTATGTGTGGTTGATGATCACAAGGCAATCAGTACCTGGAAAAACCTGTGGGTGGTCCGTCGTGTCGATGTGATACCGACGGAGACTATGTGTTTGTGTGAGATGTGGTCGATATTCAGGAGAGCTGATGTGATACGTGGGAGTAGTGCGCGCATTGAGAGGTTGGTGGGCAAGGTATCACTGCATTTCTTGTTCCCACTCTTATCCCAACTCGATAGCAGCATCCACATCAAAACTGCAAACCGTTTCTAAATAATTCATATACTTGAAGAGTTTGTCCATCGCTATCACAGACATCGGATAACGTCCACGACACGTAAGGCATGTTAGTAGAACTGACGAGCAGAATGTTGGGATCCCCGAGCTTCTCCATTTCTCAAGATTTCGATCTGCATAGTTACCCATATCACTCAATGGCCCGGGTACTTTTTCTCGTCGCGTCGCACAGCCTACATCATGCGTGATGTCATGCTTTTCGGGTAATGAGTAAAGAGTAATTGTAGACATGGTTACCATTTGCTAATAACACATAACAAGATTTGAACCTGTGAATGTAGTTTACTATTTGCTAATAACACATAACGAGATTTGAACCTGTGATTTTAAAAGTATATAATACGACGCATTAACTATCTCGGCCATGTAAGTTATGTGTTCACACGTTGCTGTGTTGCTGTGCTATCAGGCTCGACTCTAGATCTTGACGTCACTTCGAGATAACGCAGTAACAACAATTTCACAACTCACGCTCAGAGATAAAGAGTACTAAGAGTCCAGATTTTAATGGTGTTGTGGTGGGTCTATCAATAGAGCTGAGAGTTGTTGAATTGCGTTATGTTCCCAGGCTGCAGACTGGGGTTCAAATCCGCTCAAAGTAATATGACCAGGTTAGATAAAGACCTACCGCGCCCCCCCCCCTCAGCCCCCCAGTGCAGGGTCAAAGCACCACAGACACACACACACCAGCTGGCTGGAATAGCAACAGGGTAGTGTAGATGGGTTAGGAGATAGGTAGGATAGGTACATAGGTAGGATAGGTACATGTACATAGGTAGGATAGGTACATGTACATAGGTAGGATAGGTACAAAAGTGTCCCACAGATAGAAAAACCTCCTCAGGATACCGGTCAGAATATAGGCCGGCCACTGGCCAGTATCCTGAGGCGGTTCTCCCGGACATGTGGGGGTCCGCACGGGAGTTTTATATTCGCCACAGCCTTCCATGTCCGGGAGAACAGCAGCTCCCATCTCCATCTAGAGGCATAAACCGACCACGAAAATCACATGTCTCAACAACCCTATGCCCCAGAGATTGAGAGGGCGGTGGGGGGCCACGGATTGCCGAACGGCTGCCAGTTGAGGGAGGTGGTATCATTTTGACTAGTAGTAGGGTCGGAATTAAAATGATACTACCTCCTTCAACTGGCAGCCATTCGGCGATCCGTGGTGGCCCCCACCACCCTCTCAATCCCTGGGGCATAGCTCCCATCTCCATCTAGAGGCATACACCAACCACATGTCTCAACAACCCTATGCCCCAGGCATTGAGAGGGTGGTGGAGGCCACGGATCGCTGAACGGCTGCCAGTTGAGGGAGGTGGTATCATTTTAATTCCGACCCTACTACTAATAGTAAAGTCATACAACACATAGTCCGTCTTCATCTATGTGTTCTTGACATACTTACCTAGTATGTCATTCATGATGTCATACAGATGTCATTGATTGTGATGTCATTCTATCTGTCACGTAGATGATTATGACGTCATATGATGGATGCATACAATGGAAAGATCCAATGGATTGAAAGACAGTAAGACAGCAATGTCTTGAGGCTGCAATCCAGTTATGTTTAAAATATTCAACAGTATGTGTTAAGTGATTTCTGAGTCGTACTATAGTTGCCAGTAAATGATGCATTAACATTTTAATGGTAGTCGTTGAAAACACCATTCTGCAGTGGTTTTATGAAATGTTCAAATAGCAGAGAGAGATCATTTTTGAAAATTTACCATTGAAATTACTGGCTTGATAACTGAGCCAGTACTTCCAGTGGTAAATTTCCATAAATAATCTCTTGATCTGGACATCAAAATTCTTTATGAGAAAATTGGAATTTTGTTAACCAAGTTTAATAATTAAAGCGCTAGAATGTCACACCAGTGTTATGTGATTAACAACAATTATCTGTTGACAGTAGTAATGGGCTAAAAGATTTAAATCGACTCATCAAATATGACAAATTCTCAATGACATTAGTTTGAAATTAAAGGAACATTGCTTCTGATAATCATATTTTCGAAATATTCAATAATGAAATGTGAATATTGGGATAGTGTTGAAGTGGGTAAATTATTGAATTAATCCATTAACCCACCTTTGTAGCCGTCTTACGAAATGTCCATTTGCAGGGTAAGAGAACACTATTTAAAAAATATATACCGAGTTTGGAATGACTCTGGCCAGTGATTCAATTGGTGAATTTTTCAAAAATTCTTTTTACCTACAAATAGAAGTTAATTAACTAAATTAAGAAAAAATGTTGATCTTTACAGGAAAATTGTAATTTTCTCATAGAAAATATCCATTTGCAGAAAAAGAAGACTATTTTTGAAAATTTATCACTGGAATGACTGGCTTGTTTTTGTTGTTCCGGATGCTAAAGAATTTCCTGACTTGGTTCATCCAACCAGTGACCGAGTTTTGATCTTGGTTCATTGTTGCCAATGGTTACTGGTTCGTACATGAGATTGCGGCGCCCAGGTAAATTTTACAACTTATTTGAATGAGATGTCATCAATATCTTTAGTGGATACGGTCGTCTGCGATTTACATTGACCAAAATTAGTTTAAATCGAATTATGATCAAATTAATTGCTAAAGCTAACACAATTTAGAATTCTTGTAGGTTCAGAACATTACCAGGAAATTGCAATCGAAAAGCCTCGTCAATTTGCATAAATGTGCATGGCATTTCTGGTTCGTGGTTCCTGGGTCTGTGGTTTCATGAACCAATTCAGTCACGAAAACGGGCCCCTGGTCATGGTTATACCGAAGCAGGGACTTTGCGCCATTTAGCACTATAAAATTCACAATGGCCCATCATTATCAACAGCAGCACCAAGTCAAATTAGTTTCAAAATATTCAACAGCTTACCTGTATAGTTTACTGGAAACTGATAGTCAGGATGCCAACACGGGCCAGGCGTGGGTGGAGCTCAGCTAGAGATGGGAGGGGCATGGCCAAAAATGTATAGGTCCATTGGGACACAATGTCCTTGACTTTTGACAGCAAAATCAATAGACTTCAACAGACCAGCGAGGGGATTCATCAGACCAGCGAGGGCTTCATCAGACCAGTGAGGGCTTCATCAGAGCAGCGACGGCATCATCAGACTAGCGAGGGATTCGTCAGACCAGTGAGGGCTTCATCAGAGCAGCGACGGCATCATCAGACTAGTGAGGGATTCATCAGACCAGTGAAGGCTTCATCAGACCAACGAGGGCTTCATCAGATAAGCAATGACTTCATCAGACCAGCGAGGCGTCATCAGAACAGTGAGGACTTCATCAGACCAGCGAGGACGTCATAAGACAAGCGATGGCTTCATCAGACCAGTGCGGGCTTCATCAGACCAGTGAGGGCTTCATCAGACCAGCGCGGGCTTCATTAGACCAGCGCGGACTTCATAATACCAGTGAGGGCTTCATCAGACCAGCGACGGCAACCTCTTACCAAAGTTTTGTTAAAATCCTTTTAGTAGAACTTGAGCTAGAATCCGGAAACCCAACACAATAAACAATGCCCTTATTTGGGTGACAGTCACCTTCACCGTTTCACCCAATAAATGGCCCAAGGCCCTGATAATAATAGCGCTCACCTAGCTGATGAGGAACAGTAAACATGTTTAGATTAATTAATGCACAAGCATCACTGGTCCATCAGGCAACCATAACTGTTGCCATAGACAGATGGCAATGGGCCTTATCACTATTGACCAATGCGGCAATCATCCTTACCACTAATACAACAAGAGCTCAATGAGAGCTTTCAGACAAAGACCAGTCATACTATGAAGTTTCAACGTGATCCGCTAAACAGTCCTGGAGTTATTGTCTGGAAATCAATTTTCAAGATGGCCGCCAGTGGCTGGCGGCCAAATTGAATTTCTAATCATCTATAGTTTCAATAAGTTTTTTCCTTAGACATAGGTCTGTCATCACATGAAGTCTTGAAGTGATCTGCTAAACAGAAATGGAGAAATAAATTTTCAAGCTGGCCACCAGTGGCTGGGGGGGGGGGGGGACCTTCTTGGAATTAGAATCATCGTCAACTTCAGTAGTTTCTTTCTCCAGAGCTAGTCCAACCACCCGATCATACTTTCAAGATGGACACGCTTGGTTGGCAGCCATCTTGGATTTTGGATTATCATCGATTTCGCCGAGTTTCTTTTCCAGACCTAGTCCAACCACCATATACTGGTGGCTGGCAATCATCTTGGATTTCAGATCTCAATTTGTCAATTTCGAAAGGTTTCTTCCACAGACCTAGTCCAACCACCCTATGAAGTTTCAAAAGTGATCCGATAAACGGTAACAGAGTTATCATCTGGAAACCACTCTACCGCCTGTCCAGATGGCGCCATCACATAATGGGAAAAGTACCATTGTCCAATGGGTCAGCCATCTCTGACATTATTGACCCAGCAGATGACATTTACCAGCTGTCACAGTAAAAAAAATGGAAGAGGAAATGCAAGAATACTGGTGTCATTGACATTATTGACAAATGGGAAGGGTACCATTTATCAATAGGGCAGCCATCCCTGACATTATTGACCCAGCACATTGCATTTACTAACTGGACAATGGTCACAGTAAAAAGGATTGGATTAGGAAATACAAAAATATTGGTATTATAGACCAATGGGATAGGTACGATTGATCAATGGGCCAGTCATCCCTGACATTATCTACCCAGAAGATGCCATTTACCAACGGGTCAATGGTCACAGTAAAAAATGTGGATGAATAAATGCAGGAATATTGGTGTCATTAATATTATTTACCGACGGGAAAAGCACCATTTATCAATGGGGCAGCCATCAGAGACACGACTGATCAACACTGACATTTACCAAAGGTGCAATGGTGGGGTCACAGTAACAAATTTGGATAGGTAAATGCAAGAATATTGACATGAGTGACCAACAGGAAGAGTACCATTAATCAATGGGGCAGCCATCCCTGACACTATTGCCAATTGATTGAAGTCTACTAAAGGAACATTTCTGACAAATCTTGTTTTAATCCATTACCAATTTACGAAACGTGACACCGATTATTTTCCCCATATGGTTCAATACTTAAAATGCTTTAATGAGCCAGAGTTATGGCCCTTATTTCAAGTCGTGGCTACTTCACATCAATACGGCGAATAGATATTGCCTGAAGGAACATATCTGCTACATTTGTTTTTAATCCATCAACAATTGACAAAACAAATGTATTTTAACCAAAGGGTTCAATAGTTTCAAGTCTTAATGAACCAGAGTTATGGCCCTTATTTAAAGATGCATGCTCTATATTCATAGTTCAAATAGATATTTGACTGAAGGAATATATCTGCTAAATTTGATTTTAATCTATCAACAATTGACAAAACAAATGGCTTTTCACCATATGGTTCAATAGGTTGACTTAATGAACCAAAGTTATGGCCCTTTTTTAAAGATGCATACTCTTTATATTCATAGTTCAAATAGATATTTGCCTGAAGGAATATATCTGCTAAATTTGATTTTAATCTATCAACAATTGTACAAAGCTATTGCCTAAAGGAACATATCTGCCCAATTGGGTTTTAAGCCATCAATAAACAACGAAACGTGTCACAAACATATTTTTCCCATAGGCTTCAATACTTATAAACACATTAATGAACCAGAGTTATGGTCCTTTTTTAAGAGTGCGGTCATTTCATCCTTATAACCCAAATAGATATTGCCTAAAGGAACGTGTCTGCCAAATTTGGTTTAAATCAATTGATAAATGACAAAACGTGCTACAAACATATTTTCCCCATAGGCTTCAATACTGTGAAAATATAGAAAGGGCCATAACTTTGTTATTTGTGGGTGGAGCCACTTCATCTTCAAAACCCAATAGATATTGCCTAAAGGCACATATTTGCAAAATTTTGTTTTAATCCGTTGATAAATGGGGAAATGTGCCATAAACATGTTTTCCCCATAGGCAGGCTTCAATACCTTGAAAATATAGCAAGGGACATAACTCTACTATTTGTGGGCGTGGCCCCTTCATCTTAATAGCCCCAATAGATATTGCCAAAAGGAACATATCTGCAAAATTTGGCTTTAATCCATCAACAAATGGCGAAAAATGCCACAATTGTTGACAGACAACAGACAGACAAATCACGCTCACCTAGGTGAGCTAAAAGTTAATTGACATTGTTATAAACCCAGGGCAATATGTTAATACAGTTTGGTTACAATATCTTCAGTAGACTTGGAGCAAGGGGCCCGGACAGACACAGAATTCACACACATAGACACACACAAAGCACACACTATATACAGATGACCAAGAAAAATTTCTGAGATTTGAGTCTCGCACACCCACACTTTTAGATGACTTTGCTCATTGAACCTTTTGACACACTCGTATCAAGTACATACAGACACAATATAGAGATAACTATTGTAGTAGTGTCATGAAACTTTGTGTCATGAGTAAAATCAAGTTTCACGTACACGTCCCACCCAACAACTTCCACTAAATTTAGGGTTTTCTAGCTAATAATTAATAAATAAACCAAATAGAAATTCTGGCTATCTATGGGAGATAACTCATGAATATATGAAGATCAAATCGCAGAGTAGTTCCCCTTATTTATCCACGAGTATTCAGAATGTAAATATCAGTTCAAGGGAGACAACTAAAGCATATTTATATAAGTTTAATGCAGATATTGTTACATCCCTTGATATTTCAACCATGAAAGAAGAGTGTGAATAATGATGAAACAAACATCGTCCTGCTCTGTCCAAAGCATAAAACATCGGATACATGGATTGAATGCCTGACTGACCTATGTTACAGTCTAAATATCTTAATCTATGGAAGGGGCGAGGATTGATTTTATTTTCAATTGCAGTTGGTAAGAAAAGATAAATTTAACATGCCAAAGATGTCATTTAATTCATTTAAATAAAAGGCAATTGCTTTTAACATGGTTTGAGTGAAGATAATTAAGACATGCAGATCGACTGATCTAAGCAGTAACATGCTTCTTCTTAGGCCCAAAAGCAAACCTACCCATGATCAAAAACCAAAATATCCATAGATGCACAGAGAGATGCACACACGCCTCGATATATGACAGCATGCATGGAAGCGTAAACATAATCCAACCAGTTTTGCACAGCTAAAGAAAACTATGAATTTATCATTCACCTCCTAAACCTTGATTAACCCTTTAACCCTCGAATTTGTTCAATTTTTTCTTAGAAAATGTCTATTTGCAGACCAAGAGAAGACTATTTCTGAAAATTTACCACTGGAATGACTGGCTCGGTTTGTCGTAAATTTTCAAAAATAGTCTTGTCTTGGTGTGAAAATTTACATTTCTCAACACCACTGCGGAAGCCGTTTTTGCTGATAGGACTGTTAAAGGGTTAATATCAATATTATTAAATTTTATTACTGTAATTAATTATTTACAGTTTCATCTCCAAGATATTCCGGCAGAAACGTCATCAGTGAATTTATGATGTGAATGATTCCATTGAAGGCTACAACATCGCCCCGAACAATCTTGCCTTTATCGCGAGCACCATGGATCTTGAAGCGAAATACACCACGCTTTAATAAAGAAGAATCATACAGGTAAGTTGAATATTTTGAAACTAATTTGACTGCATGCTCTTGTTGCCAGTGTCCAGACGAATTAGTTTCTAGATATTCAACAGAATGTTTATTAAATAGTAAAGACATACAATTCATGCAACTTGACAGACTATTAAGCGTTTATGACAGACTAAATCACGTCACTCATGATGTAATTGATTATGACATCAGCCTACAAGTGACGCAGTTGATTATGACATCATATGATTGACCGAGAGATTGGACTTCGCAATTGACATTCAAGGCACAAGTAAACATTCGCAAATCTCTGCGCCTAATATGACAGAGTCTTTATGATGTATGATATGTTCTGTTCTGTTGAAACAACAATAGAGGGATCTGTTTGTAACTATGTCCCACCAATTTCTATTTAAGCGCCAACAACTTTTATGCTTGTTGGAATCGAGTTGAAACTTTGACAGCTGAATTTTCAGAATCTACATTTCAGAGTAACCATACAGGTAAGCTGTTGAGTATTTTGAAACTAATTTGACTGGGAACTGTTGCAGCCAATGGTTGCTGTCTGGTCGTTTCCTGTTTTTGTCATTTGATTGCGACTGTGACATCAGATCCAGAGTGAACACTTCCATTTTTCTCCAAGGACAAAAACTGAGTGTTTAATACTGAACAAACATGAGTTGACAGTGAGAATATTTTTCCAGAATTTTGTGCAAATAGGAGCGAGCTGACCTACTTTCATCTGTCGTGTACACCTTATATTCAAAGGTACCAAGGCTCAATATAGTCTCACATAAATCAACAGTTAGAGATATTGCAGGGAACTGGAAAGTTTGGATTCACTAAATCTTTTCGATTCCCAATCCCTAGATGCGATTACTCGGGTGTTATCTGCTAAGTACGATTCAGCAGAACACTGAAGCTAATTAACGGAAATTTAAGTGAAAGTCTGATGAAGCGTTTTATTCTAGCAGATGTATGTCTAGCCTTGGCCGTGCAATCACTGCTATACGCATTGGACTATTCAGTTAACCATTTAACACTCATGCTGTCCAAAACTGGCTTTTGCAGTCGCTTTGATAAATCAAGAAAACGATTTCTGAAAATGTATCACTGGAATGACTGGCTCGATAAGTGAGCCAGTCATTCGAGTGATACATTTTCAAAAATAACCTTCTCTTGGTCAGCAAATGGACATTTACCAAGAGCACTGTAAAAGCTATTTTTGGCCTGCTTGAGTGTGAATGATGGGTTAAAACTTGATCAAGATGATATATAAAAATTTCTAACTCTGTTAAGCTGGTGCATCAACCTTTATGGTGACTTACCCTGAACTGTAACTGTGCTAAGGAGCCTTGAAGTGTATAGAACACCGACATATTGTACAGTTGGTCCTGCGTCAGAGCTTTAGCGATAATGTGCTGTCGCAAAACTTGACGCCCACGTTCTGTCCCGGATAACAAATCTCTTCCCTAAGAGAAAACACAAACAAAACTTCAAGCTTGCAAAGAGATGCCTCTGCAGTGGTATCGTGAAATGGTCATTTGCAGGCCAACAGTAGATAATTTTTTAAAAGTTACCATTGGCATGATAGGCTAGATAACTGCGCTAGTTCTTCCAATAGTCCTTTATCAAAAATAGACTTCTCTTGACCTGTTAATGGACATTTACTAAGCAAACATTTAAATTTGCTTGACCAATCTTAGCAGTTGCATGGATAAATCTTATAGTAAGCTATGGATGAATCCACTTTTAGCTATTCCCTGCCCATTTCTAGCATTGTCCAGCTAAGCTCCGGCTATGCTTTGTGCGTGTTGGAATTGTTTTATATACTTTGAATCCTGAACTCCCAGAATCCCAATTACATGGTAACTATACACTTCAGCTAACATGTTCAATATTTTGAAACTAATTTGACTGTGGGCTGTTGCTGCCTGTATATTCAACAGAATGTTTATTAAATAGTAAAGACATACAATTCGTACAATTGACAGACTTTTCCACATCCATGACGGACCTAGTTACATCATTCATTACAAATATTGATTGTGACATCAGCCACATGTGATACATTTGATTATGACGTCATACACTTGACTGACAGATGGGATTCATCCATTGTAAAAAATCTTATTCAGATTAACCCTTTCATCGATGAATTCCACATTTTTCATTTTCATGGCACCCATACAGGAAAACTATTTAATATTTTGAAATTAAGAAGACTAGAAGACGCAGACAACAATGGCCTCCAGTTAATTTAATTTCAAAATATATAACAGAATAAGTTTTATGTCGTAAAGAATAAACTTATTGGTGAATGGGTTAAATATGTTCATGTGATGTTTAACCACGATTCTATCGCTAAAATTCAGACAAGTCACATTCTGTATTGCGACATATAGTTGACGTCCATTCAAGTGAACTTGCTTGGATGATAAATGCATGTTTGATTGACAAATAAAATTCATTAAATAACCAGGGACCCCCACACCGTCCCCACCCCAACCCATGTAAAGAATATTCTGTTGAATATTTTGAAATTAATTTGAATGGAAGCAGATGCTGGCCGCAACAGGTTCAATCAAATTAATTTCAAAAGATTTAATGGATTTCCTCTATAGTTGTCTTAGAATCTACAAACTGCAATTTCAATCTTTAAATGGTAAACTGAGGTCTATCAACCATGGTATTTAACCTGAGTAATGAAGAATTCTCAGCTTGCATTATTCAGTCTCCATCATAAATGGTGGTCATTCTGAGAATGGTATGTTCAAGAACACACCTGGCATTTGCAAATTATTACTCATTAGATTACTCAACAACACCATATTTGCGAAATCCTAACTATGTTAGCCATAGTTTACCCTAAATGTTATGAGGTTGTGCGAAATCGTTCATCCCCAGTTAACTCTTTCAACGTCGCACTACACAGCCAAGATTCTGGTGATAATTTGAAAGGAAATTTGTGTCAACACTAAGCTAAAATGTCAACCCACCTTTCTGAGAATTCCGATGGAATATGATTATTATAACTTAGCATTGATAATATACTTACATAGCCGACTTGTCCGGCACGGTTGGCTTGTCGAAATGCTCCATCAACCGGAACAAACAGAGTAAATGGACCACCTTGTGAAAGAGCAGTCCCATAATGCTGTTCAAATACGCGAATAGCAAAACCAAGACTTCCCGCATACTGATCGTCGGTCTCATTCAGTAACTTCAGTCTCTGCAACAATAGTACAATATATATATATATATATATATATATATATATATATATATATATATATATATGTAAATCGATAATAGAACAAGGGCAATCATAGATTGCACACCCTCTTGATTTTTGTAATGCTGTAAAAAAAATATTTCCCCCAAATTTTTTGATTTTTTAGAATTTTTTATTTTTCAACATTTTTTCGGATCATAGACAAAGGTGTAAATGGTACCACCCTTTCGTGTGGTAAACTTTCAGTAAATCATACTAGAACTCTCCGCGATACCTATAGATTTAGAATTTGATCCGATACGGATCCAGATTTTTATCCAGATCAATGCCAGTCTGGAAATTCTCATTCATGCTAAGATCCTTTGCTGTGTCAAAATATAAAGAGTCAAACCAGATCAGCTGTAGTTCCAAATATATTGTTATCTAGCTCCAGATTCATCATTAGACATTTTTATGTCTCAATAGCACATATTTTCTATACAATGGCAATGGCCCTTTCCATTTTTAGCCATGCCCCGCCCATCTCTAGCTAATCTCCAACCACACCTCACTCATGTTGGGATCGAGCGATCTCTGAACTTCCTGACTATCAATTTCCAGAAAACTGTACAGGTAAGCTGTTGAATATTTTGAAACTAATTTGACTGGACGCTGTTGCTGCCTATAGCAGCAACAGCGCCCAGTCAAATTAGTTTCAAAATAATCAACAGCATGTTTATTAAATAGTAGAAACATACAATTCGCACAACGTGTCGGACTATTAAGAGCTAAAGATGTTGTGAGGACTAGATACCCGATCGCTCTGATTAACTTGACAATCATAATACAGATTCTCCTTTACTAGAAGAACAAAATGCTTTTTTAATTTTTGTAATCGGCCCAGCCAAAGCTGAGATAAGCATATACATGTGGCAACCACCTTGACAACCAAACGTTTTTAGCTATCGCGCTAGAGTTGTGATGTCACACCTGGATGACACCAATTCCAATTAGTCTAGATTATTATCTTGGGGAGCATAGCTAGGCTCTCTACTGCTGCGCGTATTAGGCACCTATGCACCTATTCTTTGACAATTCATTGTTCACACAGGGACACTACATTGTTCGAGATGCACAAAGGTTCAATAATATCGAAGTTTATGATATTTTTGTTGATTAAACTTAAAGGACAGACCTCATGGTCATGGTGCCTGACATCACAACGTATCTAGGCCTGTTAGAGGTGACAGTAACATCGGATTTTGTGTACATGAATTAGGCTATATTTAATCAAACCCACCCACACACTTCTTGGAATACAATTCTACAAATGCATATATATCTTATCTTTCTGGATTGACTGCAGAGATTTTGCATAGATGATAGGCATGCATATACACACATGTACAACATTTTAAATGATAGTTAAGTACTAGTAGGCCTACACCGCTCAGTGCACGTACGATCGCAATTTACCATTGTGTAGGCTTACGAATAAATTTATGATTGCAATATAGCAGTTACTCCAGTTATGTGTTTAAAAATAACTAAAATGTTGGGTAAATATAAATCTTATCTAAACTAATCTATTTGCGTATAGTCTACATTGACATATTATTGACAGTACACAGTTTGTTTACAATTTAGGCAGCGGTCGAGGTGCGTAGCAAGGCTGGCAATCAACCCATATTGTGTTCAAAATATTCAACATAACGTTTCTTGTATCGTGTTCATATGGTTCTAACTAACATATTTGTGTTTTTGCTTTGGAAGCATTTAAACTTATTTATGAGCTGCACTGTAAGTAAAGATGATTCGCTAGCGACCTCTGAACATCTGTCAGTTCACCTACCTATTTAAAATTTGTTCATCAGCTACAGTTTTGCTTTTTCATAACATTGAAATATGGAAGAAGTTGGTTTGAAAACGATATAGTTCCCCCCCCCCCCCAACGTACATGTTGACGCATACACGCCTCTACATTATTATTATACAAACACATTGCCAACACCTTATAGGTAAACAATCACATTCTAATCAGTAATCACAGGAAATTTCACATAGGACACACTGACACTTATTGTACATTCGTAATCTTCAGAAAAAGTTGTAACTGCACTCTGTAGCCTATCCATTTACCGTTAATTTCCGTGTATATTGCGCTATCGTGGATAGTGCGCACCCCTAAATTTGACCAAAATCGGCCTGAAAAAACCTTCTTTCCGTGTATAGTGCGCAGTAAGATTGAGAGACATGTGAACGAAAACTGGTAACAAAAGAATCAATGACTTACTGCGTGTCGAATACGCTTTCCTTATAAAATCCCATTTGTGGCGTGCGTTACTCTGTTGTTTAATCACGGGAATATCATTTGCATACACTTTTAGCAAATATTTTGTATTAAACTTTATTGAACGATATAAAACGATATAAAAATACAAATATAATTTCCATCAGAACAGGTTAGAATCCGAATTTGATTTGAGCAGTGCTCATTAACATAAATGGTCGTTAGAACATAAAAATTGCATATTTATTTTGTTTCAATTCATAAAATATGAGTTGTGCGCTGATACTTGAGAGAATAAAATCTATTTTAATAAAAAAAAACTACTCAAATCCATTTTGGCTCACTAACAGTGCCGGTAATTATTTTGATAATTATATCAAAGGCGAGCCCATGAGATTTTGATCAATCACATATGGCGACGCAGTAGATGAGTGGTTTCAATACTCGGTTCCTTTCTATATCTATGTAAATGCTAGATCGCCTTGAAAAACATCGGCCCTATCATTATTTTTTTAACACATTTATGTCCGTATCTGTGTAGCAATCTATGGATTTTAAACATCTCTATGTGCAACTTGGGAAGACAAGAGTAACCTCCCCTTATATATATAACTTAGAACAAATTACAGGAAACAATGGCGTTGTAAAAAAGTTGAATGATGGTTTATTTGATCATTTTACAACACTATGATATTTAATAAAGGTATAACACAGTATTTAGACAGTAGTAAGGCATTTCAACGATCTATTAGTACCATTATAGACATGTTAGAATGCGATCGTTATTCCCGACTGATTCCCGATCCATAAAATCACATTTTCAGCTCTGAATTTTGTGATTCTGACGAAAAATTCTGAGGAAAAAAATGGGGTAAATATTTATCCTTGTATATAGTGCGCAGGAGCTTTTTATAACATGTAATTTGAGCAAAAAAGTGCGCAATATACACGGAATTTAATGGTAGATATGAATAATAGTACAATTATAGCCATCGCCAACCTCTCCCACCCACCTCGATCATCACACTCACATCCATCCATCCCAGATATTACATAGTACACCCAGTCCTTTCAAGAATGGTAATGGCGTAGTTATAGGCCTATTATTATGCGAATATAGCTATCCATGAAGCCATTAAAAATGAGTAAATATCATAATAGATTTTTTTAAATCATGATTTTTTATTTCTTGAAGACTTAGCTTCAACCTGACATAATTTATGTTATGGTAGGTGAAGTCTATCCTGTTAAATGCACGTTTTAAAATATGTTACCTTTGTACTAGACAGAGAAATATTGACCCAGCTCACAGCGCCGTTCCCGGTGTGACATCACAGCGAGTGGTGATGTGATTCAGATTAAGGCGTCATTTAATCTCGTTACCGTATTCCGCTTAATAGTAGCCTATGCTCTAATAGAAGCCCACCCCCCTAACTTTGACATACGAACTCCAATGATTTCTTAGCAGTTTCAAAACGGCAAAACTCTGTGTTAGAAGCCCACCCCCTAACTCAGCAGACTGTATAGGAAGATTTTTCTTAAGAGCAAATTTGTAAGAATAGCGTGTATAATAATAACAATCGTGTCACAGGGTGTGTCTACTTCAGACCGATCTCTGCCCTGATACATTCCCGTCCCCTCTATAAGTCAATACAGGCCTCGGATTTGTAAATCTCGACCGCCTATTAGATTAACACTAGTAGTAGGCCATGTATGTTCAAGATATAATAAAGTTTATTCCACACTTTTGTAGTCAAAATGCGCGTAAAACAGTCTTGGCGTGATTAAATACCTTCCTTATAAATATATTTTAAGACCAAATTTATGAACCAATCAACAAGCACTAATATATAGATATTCCCGAGTTCCGAGTCCCCGATTCCAGAATATTTATATTTGAGTACTCGCTCTAAAATAAACTCTTCAATTGGAGGCGAATCACATGACTTGTATTTTTTCGCGATGTCATTTTATATCATATTGTGGATTAATTTTGATGTAATAAACGAGCTTTATTAAAGGATACGCAAGATGTAGGTGCTCTAATCAAATAATTTCACTTCCCCGGTGATATTTTGAGGTATATATTAAGTGGGAATTTTTACGGGAGAAAATACGTTGAATTTCCGTGGTATCAATTTTAGAAAACATTTTTGGGAAAACTCTGTAATATAAGCCCAAACCCTTTCTCAGAGATGTTTGGTTGGAAATTGAACACCTCTTGTCCTAATAGAAGCCTAGGCTACTATTAAGCGAAATATGGTATTTGGGTTGCCTAACATATTTTTCTCACTCCAAAGTGACGCTATTGTGTTTAAATAGTGTAGTAGACCATAAAATTAATTGAAACTCATTATCGACCGCAAGTCCTCACAAGACCTTTAAAGACAGGTCAAATAGAATCATTTATGATGTAATAATTATGACGTCATCCTACACGCCACTTAGCTGAGTATTGCGGTATATCATGTCAGATCATCAATGGATACTCTGGAAATGTGAATTCTACAAAGAGAAACGCGTGCTGTATTGGGATCCTCCATCTCTCCCATTATATTGTGGCCAACCTGTACATAGAGCATTCTAAGAACGAAGCATTAGCAACAGCACCTCAAATCCCAAATATGTGATACCAGTACATGGATGACACACTCACCATGATCCACAAGATGGAGGTGTGTGGATTCGCAGCACATCTTAATTCCATAAATACACACATAAACTTCACATCAGAGGCAGAAGGTGGTGAGATTCCTTTTCTAGACACGCTGATCCATTTAAACGATGATAGAAGTACTAAAGTAACAGTTTACAGAAAACCCACACACATGGACCAGTGCCTAAATCTCAACTCCAATCATCACCTCAATAACAAAAGATCAGTCGTCCACTCACTCACCCAGCAGGCAGACACCATCATCATCATCATCAATGAAGAAGACAAATCTAAAGAGTTGGGACTTATCAAATCTGCCCTCTGGGCCAACAGCTACCCTGACTGGATGTTAGATGTTTCAAAGAGAACTACTATTAGACTATTAGACCAGAGGAGACCAACAAGGAGAAATGCATCCCAGCAGGCATCCCATACATCAGAGGCGTGTCTGAACACCTCCAAAAAGCATTCAAATCCAAAGAAGTTGACATGTATCAGAGGCCTGTGAACTCTTAGGAGCGCGACTGATGCATGCCAAAGATAACCCCAAAAAAGAAAAGATGTGTGGAGTGGTCTAGCAAGTCACATGTGACAACTGTGATGAGACCTACGTCGGTGAGATAGGTAGAACATGAGGGGTGAGGGTTAAAAGAACACATGACCAGAGCCTTCTTTGCTATATGCGAACACTGCAGTGAAGACTCACATCAAATTAGCATGGATAACATCAAAATACTAACAACAGAAGAGCGCTGTGGTAAACGAAAGGTTCATGAGGCCATACAGAGCAAACAGATTAAAACAACCAAGAACAGAGACCACAGACTATAACTCCCACTGCTTTATGACATTCTCCTGATTCCGCAAGATCTTGCAGAGTCTCAGAATTAACGAGACCCACATGAGATGAGTGTGGCTGATGAAGCTCAGGCAATCTGAGCAAAATATTCCAAGTGAGTTAATAAGTTATCGAGTTCTTTAAAAATGTCTAAATGTTTACTAAAGATCAGCTGTAGTTTTTTAGATACATCTCCGGTTACCAAACGCATGCAAGCAAGCAAGCAAGCAAGCAAGCAAGCAAGCAAGCAAGCAAGCAAGCACACACTCATGCATGAATACGCAAAAAACTCAACACAATCTTCATTTAATTTTGAGTGATTCAAGAAAACCATATCACTTTTGATACAACTGACAACAGGTTTGCTTAATTATGTAATTTTCATAATTGCCATCGCTTTTGGATCCCTTCAAAAATATTATAGATTTTTATTAATTGCGTCCCGCAGCTAGTTTAAGTCGGTCTGTTGGCTGGTCTATCGCTTAGTCAGTAAAATTGTGTAAATTTTGTCAACGCTGCCTATGTTGAAAAACAGCATGTTTGGAATGGCTTATTTAATGAATGAATCCAATCTGTCATAATCAATTACGTTACATATAGGTTGATGTCACAATCATAATTGACAGACTATACTCCATCATAAAGCTCGAGAAGTTCATCAAGTATACAAATTGTATGTCTTTGATGGATTTACTATTTAATAAACAGTCCGTTTCAAGTGTTTTGAAGCTAATTTGACTGGGCGCTTATTGCTGCCTAGTACCCAGTTGAATTACTTACACAAACTTAAACGAATAATCTACTGACAGTAGGCGTCAACAAGCCTCTAACGTCAGGAATGGGCTGCATATATTTACGGTTCATTTTAATGTTATTAAGTTGTTATTAACAATTATGCATTGGCTATGTTATAATGATTCTGGAATATAAATATTACAGATGGGTTCACAATCGTAGTTATAGCGCAATGGATGACTTTCCCATAGCTTGTCTAGTCTAGCTTTGAAAGAATTCACTGAGGGGGCGCTGATAACGGATTCAGGTAGTTTATTCAATTGATCAGTACAGGGCAACGGGAAAGAAAACTTTCGTATATTGAGTCTTGGTCTTATTTTCTTAATTTTTAGGCTGTGGCCTCGAGTTATGCTATTTGTGTCTTGTCGCTCAATAAGGTCTGCAGTAACTTGGTCATATTTATTGCTAAGAATTTTATATAACTCGATCATGTCACCACGCAATCTTCTAAATGCTAATGTTGGTAATTTTAACTTTTGGAGGCGTACATGATATGGTAGATTACGTATACCAAAAACAAGTTTAGTTGCCCGTCTTTGGACATTTTCGATTGCATTTATGTGCTTTTTCAGATATGGAGCCCAAACCACATTAGCGTATTCAATATGCAGCCTAACAAAAGATTTGTAGAGATGTTTAAAGTTTTCTTTATCTAGATAGTCAAATGTTCTCCTAATCAGTCCCAATATTTGGTTAGATTTGCTTATTTTTCCATTTATATGTTCATCGAAGCATAGTTTATCGTCTATTATGACACCTATATCTTTTTCACTATAGAAATGAGCTAGAGTATGGTTATTAAATTCCATTGTATAAGTGTGTGGAGATGTTTTTCTTGTTGATATTCGCATACTTTTGCATTTATCTGGGTGGAACCTCAATAATGAATTATCAGTCCATGAACACATAGAGTTAATATCATTTTGCAGGGTGTCGCAATCTTTTGGGTTGGAGATTTATCTAAACAGTTTATTGTCATCTGCAAATAAAAAGATCTCAGACTCACTACTCATTACATCGGGAAGATCATTAATGTAAATTATAAACAGTAATGGCCCTAAAACTGAGCCGTGTGGTATACCAA
Organism: Chaetoderma sp. LZ-2023a; assembly: GCA_034401795.1. Classification (NCBI taxonomy): domain Eukaryota; kingdom Metazoa; phylum Mollusca; class Caudofoveata; order Chaetodermatida; family Chaetodermatidae; genus Chaetoderma; species Chaetoderma sp. LZ-2023a. Next base: position 63,780,314 of record CM067371.1, read on the forward strand.
TTGTTACGTCTGTTGGTTTAGATATGATTCCATTTATAACTACTTGTTGCTGCCTTCTGGTTAGAAAGGATTGGATCCAGTTTAACAAATTACCTTCTATGCCATATGCAGTTAGTTTTTTAATTAGACGTTTATGTGGAACCTTATCAATTGCTTTCCTGAAGTTGCAGTAAATCACATCAATCATAACCCACTTGTCCAGAGTCAGTAGCCATTTTTCAAGAACAGTCAAAACTTGGAGAACTGTTGATCAGCCGCTTATAAAACCATACTGTTTTTCTGATAGCATATTATTAATCCTAAGATGTTCCATAATCGTGTCTTTAATAACAGATTCCATTATTTTACAAACAACAGATGTTAAGCTAATTGGACGGTAATTGTCTGGTTTGGTTTTATCTCCTTTTTTGAAAATTGGTGTGATGTTTGCATTTAACCAGCATTGTGGTAATGTTCCCAGGCTTAGTGATTTATTAAAAAGAATTGATAGTGGCAGGCTTAGTTCGTAGCTCAGTTCATAAAGGAATCTTTGATGTAGTTTATCAGGCCCGGGGGACTTAGAAGTGTTGAGATTCACAGGTTTTTTTCTTACAATTTCAGGCGTGATCTTTAATGTACCCATTGGCATGCCAGCTCTACAAGGAATAGTTGGGGAATCATCATCAGGTTCTGTTGCAAATACTGATCTGAAGTAGCTGGCTAGGATGTCTGCCTTCTCTTTATCATTTTTTGTAAATGACACTTCCATATCATGCTCAATGCCACTAGGTATTTGCAGATCTGGAATACCTGATCTAACTTTAGTCTTGGATTGCACATAGTTCCAAAACTATTTGGGGTTATTTTTGGCTGATATAGAAATATTTTTCTCATTGTTTCTGTGCTTTTCTCGTTTCTCTTCGAACATGGTTTCTTGTTTTACAATATTCATCATATATATTAAGGTTACCGCCTGTATCAATATATTTTTTCCATAGTCGCTTCTTCCTGTTTATTTTGGTTCTTGTAGTTTGGTCAAGAGGATATTTGTGCCTTTTGTTTTTCATTGTTCTTTTAGGAATAGATTTATTTCGTTTATTTCTTTTAGGCGTGTGTTCCAGTCTATACTTAAGAAATTGATTATAGCTTTATAATCTGCTTTATCATAACAGACCCTTGTTTTACTTGTAGTAGAAAATTTGCCATTTAAGCGAATCTTCATCTGTATAGTGGAATGGTCACTTTTTCCAAGTGGCGCATTTGTATAATAATAATAATAATAATACAGCATTTGTAAAGCGCCATGTGTCAATGTCAATTTTCAAAGGCGCTTGTGAAGAGATGTGTTTTTAATTTTTGTTTGAAATCATTAATTGATTGGATGGATTTGATGTGGACAGGTAGCTGGTTCCATAGTCTCGGAGCCACAACACTGAAGGCTCTGTCCCCACAGGAGCGTAAATTCGATCGCGGAATTTGGAGCAATAGCTTATCCACAGAACGAAGTCTGCGACATGGATCATATGTCAAGAGAAGTTCCTGCAAATAGTCATCAGGTTCTGTTGCAAATACTGATCTGAAGTAGCTGGTTCCATAGTCTCGGAGCCACAACACTGAAGGCTCTGTCCCCACAGGAGACAGAGACAGATCTCAGTTCACGCCTGAAATTTGTATGAATATTATCCACCAGGTCAGGGTAATTAGTAAATACTAAATCCAATATTGTTGGCTTGTCGGACCCACGCTCTCTAGTAGGCATTGAAATTAGCTGTTGTAAGAAGCAGTCTCTTACAGATTCGAAAAACTTAAACGTAAAGTCTAGGCTAGATCTAGAAGTGTTGTATATGTTTGTAAACCAATTAATATGTGGCATATTAAAGTCTCCTAGGATAAGCGAGTGAAGGTTATTGGTGTGTATTTCCTTTAAAATATGACAGAGTTCATTATTGTTTTGGTTATTAGAGTTTGGGCTTCTATAAAACACTCCCAAACGCAGTGCTTCATGTTTACATCGTATGTCGCAGAGGATGTATTCTTCGAACATATTTTGGTTAATGTTTAATAGTTTATAAGATAAAGTGTTTTTTATGTATAGTAGGATACCTCTTCCTATTGTAGTAGTAATATTTGTATCTTCAATGCTGTAGCCATCTAGATTGTAGACTGCTATACTAGGTTGAGTTCTGTAGTTTTTTGGCTTGGCTTCAACCATAGCTATGATATCTGGTGGGTCATCTTGTATTAGGTGCAGAAGTTCAGTTTTTTTCCCACGTGTAAAGACGTCAGCATTTGTATAGAGGATCGTAATCTCATTAATTGATTTTGTACATTTCGTATTTACATTATTTGGTTTCTTTCCTCTGATTTTGGAGCCGACCAGAGATTGTGTCAGACTTTGGCCATGTTCATTATTTACACATTCGTCTGAAAGTAAAGTGAAACGGTTTCTAGTGGATATAGGGAAACAACATTCCTTAAGGACACAATCATCGGGTACATTACCAGTATTTAAAACATTCCATTTAAATAGAGAATCTACATTCGCACAATGTGACTTATCAAAGCAAAAGTTAGAACAATTGAGCCGTTCTGATGTATTTACAGTGTCATGCAAATTACTATGTATGCCATTAAATCTCTTTACAGTTGCTGGGTCATTAGTTACTGCACCGTTTGAAAATTGTGATAGTACTGGGTTGGTCTGTACTCTGATTGGTGGTAGGTGGGAGCCCGATTGGCCCAGGAGCTCTTTGCGTTGTAGTTTCAAAATACTCAACAGCTTACAGGTAACTGTACAATTACCTTGAAAATGGGGTTCTCTGATGTCAGGGTTCAAAGTATATAAATCGATCCCAAAACGCTCAAAAGCATGTGTGGAGCTTAGCAATCGATGGGTTTGGCATAGCTAGAATTAGATTCATCCATTTCAGATTGTTGGAAAGTGAAATATGACAAAGGCCAGTGTAAATCCTACCTGGATGATATTTCCATAACATAATTTTCCATCTCCAGTGAAACCGTCATAGCAGACACATCTGTAATAGATCAAATTTAATGTAACTAAACACATTTACAAGCTACCTCCAAATAAAGCCCAATTATCTCTCTAAATAAAGAAGCTCGCTAAGAATGGCAAATACATTGCATGTCAGATTAATCCAGGAAGACAAGTGGGAACATCTACAAGTTTCGATCTGCCTGACCGTTTTCTGCAGCCTACATTTTCCATGGGACTTACCTCTGGCTATGCTGTATATTTTTAATACAAACCTTTAGTCAAATTGTTTTCAAAATACTCAGCAGGTCCAGAGTTATTTCCCATTGAAATTATTGTCTGGCGACTTGCATCAATCATCCAGTTAACATTTCCTGTAGTTTACTAACCCTTACCACTCTGATGCCAAAATTTTTAATTTTCAAATTAAAGTAAAAGATGAACTGGTGTTTATTTTTCAACAAATTTGGTGGAAGATGATGATGTCGTAAACAGCAACATCTTCCACCAAAATTGTTGAAAAATGTACATTAGTTTCTTTGCTACTGACACTGTAAAAGATGAATATTGACATCAGTGTGCTACGGGTTAACTAGCAGAGGGCGCAGTGCTGGCCTGAACAGCCAAATATTGCGGGGCGGACTTCACCAAAGTACAGAGTCACGTAATCTATTTCATACATGTACATATCTGTGCTTTGTGATTTAGGTAAGTAATGTCTTAGAACGTCAGTTGCAAAATAATGTGATTTAATTAACCATTTAACCCTTAAATTTGTTCAAGAAAATTTCAATTTTCTCATAGAAAATCTCCATTTTCAGACCAAGAGAAAACTATTTTTGAAAATTTACCACTGGAATGACTGGCTCGCTTATCGAGCCAATCATTCCAGTGGTAAGTTTTCAAAAACAGTCTTCTCTTGGTCCGCAAATGGACATTCCTCAAGACCACTGCAGAAGCCATTTTTGGGTGATATGAGTGTTAAAGGGTTAACAATAATTCAAAACATAGGTAACTTCTCTAAGATAAGATGGCTGTCATCTAGTCCAAGCACTGAATAATCAGGGTCTCGCTTCACAGAAATGTGATCATTATATATATACCCAAAATTGTCTTAGAAGTTATTGGTTTGATTGGCGTCTATTGAATCCCTGATTCCAGGTCCCATTCACGCCATATCCCGATCTGGTATAATTTCAGTCTATTACTGGTAACCTCCCCAGCTTTTACTCTGATACCTATTTTATACTCCCTGGTGAAGGAGTGACTCAAAGGAGCGAAGGGGATTGCCCATGTTTCCTATGACTATGTATGACAGCGAGATAGTGTACAGCTCAGGCATGAACCAGGTTCTCCAGTTGGTTAAGTAGTCAGGAGTCCTAGCCACTACACTAAGCAGTAGTCTAAACGAAATCTAGGATTTCTTTTTTCACGAGAGAGTTGATACTTACCTCCCTAATACTTTTGATATTGCTAAATATTGGCTTTCACTCAATAAACACTCAGATTTAAAACAGTTAGGTGCCCCTACTGGGCAGGGAGTCAGAGCGTAGTCTGGCGGATGCCAGCCCCACCACCGCGCATGCGCAGACTAGCACTTCCTCTGACTAGATTATTGGCTGACACACATGCAACTATTAAGAGCCTGAAGACCGAGCCTCTGTGGGGTGGAGAGGCCGGGTCCGTATCTAGGGAGGTAAGTATCAACTCTCTCGTGAAAAAAGAAATCCTAGATTTCGTTTATTTCACTTCAAGAGTATACTTACCTCCCTAATACTTTTGATATTGCCAGAATTCGAAAGTGAATCTGGCGGGAGGGAGGCGAGGTCAAAAGACCAGCTCATCCCTATACGCTTTTCTGCGTTTAAGGCACTTAAACTTCTGAAACTGTAAGAAAAAACAGTCAGGATTTGACTAACCATCGGATAACACCACCGATGTATGAGAGATGACCGAATGTCATATGCGCTCCCCCCCCTCCTTCCTGGGAGGAAGAGTCGACTGACCTCAATGTCCTATACGCTCTCTACGTACAAGTGCCATGTACTACAGGACAGAGACGAAAAAGCTCCATTTTCGTAACTCTCAACAATGAACCACACAAATACACAAACCATCACCATATTAATAACGGGTAATCGTGACAATACAATCAACAACGGACAACACATGAACAAGACTGACCTTGTTGAAAATGGCTGCTGACATCATCTTCCCATCGGTAAAGACTGATGCAGGCCCAAAAAAGTGGGTGTTTCCATAAATTAATTGTGAAATATATAAGTAATGAGGAAAAACCTCCTCAAAAAATATAAACCGATTTATTTTTTCAAAACCGACAAGGCGAGAGGATTAGAGGTGTCACGGAGATAATGGTCTGTAAAACTTGACTCACAGTGCCACTGAGCCACCGACATAATATCATCCACAGGGACCCCATTAAATAGGGCCGTGGATGTCACTACGCCGCGGACACTGTGAGCCTTGGCCACGTCAACCTGCTTCCCGGTGGCGGATTTATGGCAAAACTGAATGCATTCCACAATCCACCTGGAAATGGTGTCCTTAGAAGCCCTCCCATGGGGTTCAATATATGACAACCATAACGCTGACTGATCGGTGCGCCATGCCGCCGTACGTTGTTTGTACCGGCGCAGCGCCCGGACGGGACACCATGCTTTAGAATTAGGATCATATCTAGTTAAAGCAGGCAAAATAATAGGTTGACCTGGATATTTCAACGACTGATTTTTAGCCAAGAAATTAATCCTAGGTAGCAGCTTAAGGCCTTCCCCTGAAACCACAAAACGGTCATCCTCAGCTGATAAGGCATGAATTTCACTCCTACGCCTAGCCGAGGCCGCAGCAATTAAAAACACAGTCTTCAGTGTTAATAGTTTCATAGAAATGGAACTAAGTGGTTCAAAAGGCTTATCACCTAGTACTTGAAGCACTAGCGATAAACTCCAAGACGGAATCACAGGTGGATTCCTTGGTCTTAGATTGCCCATGCCTTTAATTAATACATTCAATGTATTTACTTCATCACTTCCCCTCTTAGCCAAGCAAGGAATAACAGACATTAATGCTGACTTATAACCAGCAATAGAGTTAGGCTTGAGGCTATAGGCATCATAGAGGTGACAGAGGAAATCAGCTACTACTTGAATAGATGAATCCATTGGATCAATACATCTTTTTGAGCACCATTCTGCAAATCTGTTGATTTTATAATTATATGCTCTGGAGGTTGACCCCCTCCTGGTTTTGGCCATAAACATGGCTGCTTGCTCAGAAAAGCCCTCCTTAATTCTAGATTCCTTGACAACATCCACGCAGTCAATCTGAACATTGACGGATTGTTGTGAAGGGCCTTGCCCTGGAAGATAATATCGTCCATCAGAGGCAGAGGAACCGGATTGCAGACCAGAAGGTCCAGCAGATCCGTATACCATGATCGGCTTGGCCAATCCGGGGCGATCAGAAGCACTTGGCATTCCTCTTGTCTGATTTTCTGAAGAATTTTTGGAATCAGGATTGCTGGAGGGAATGCGTATGCATACATTCTCCCCCAGCTGATAGCTAACGCATCTGTTGCGAAAGCGCTTGGATCCGGAATCGGAGAGACGTACGTCGTCATCTTCGCATTCTTCTTCGTTGCGAACAAATCGATGTTGGGCTTCCCCCAATGGTCGAACAGACGATCCGCCACACATTGATTTAGTTGCCATTCCGTGGGTAAAACACTCATCCTTCGGCTCAATGAGTCTGCTAGCAGGTTTAACCTTCCCGGAATATGAACTGCTTTCAAGGTAATCTGGTGATCCAGACACCAACAAAGCAGTTTCCATGTCATCATACAGAGACTGGGCGACTTCGTTCCGCCCTGGCGGTTTATGTAAGTCACAACTGTTGAGTTGTCTGAACGAATAAGAACAATCTTGCCCTGAACTTTCTGTAAGAAATGTTCCAGGCCCAGGACTACTGCTCTTAGCTCCAGTAGATTTATATGTTCCTGTGACTGTTCCAGATTCCAAAGCCCTGATATCGTGGATTCTTCCAGGCAAGCTCCCCAGCCCTCCATCGATGCATCTGTATACACAGTCACCTGAGGGTGGGGAGGGGTTAGCAAAACCCCCGGCAAGAGATTCTCTGTATTCAACCACCATTGCAGGTGGTGAATCAGAGGCGCCAACACTGACACATTCGAGTCCAGCGAACCTGTACTCTGGGTCCATTGTGTCATGAGAAACAACTGGATCGGCCGCCTGCGTAAGGCGGCCTGAGTAGAGCTTGACGGCGGGTATGCTGATACACCTGGCAAGCCAGGGAAAACACGCGGGCCTGACAGCACCGGCATGAGAATATCACTGGTTTGACCAGGAGCAGGCACCGTGGCAGAGCGCGGGGTATATATAGTCTCACCACGGGCCCGGCCAGCACCAGCAACACCCTCGGCAAGCCGAGGTATGCGGTACCGCTGGCCATCAGCAGCGCCCTGGGCCACCACCTGAGCCGCGGACTTTACTCCAGGGTGAGTAAAACCGTGGAATAAGGCGCCTGTATTCCCCGCGAGGGGTGCACAAACGTCTTCATCCATGTCCACGTCGTCAGACGGCGACCCTAGCAGGTAATCCTCATTACCCTGGTCAGAAAGATTAGACCCCGGGTCAGCAAAGAGAGCTAACCCGGGCTGACCAGGAACGGTGCCATAGGAGGTACTGGCCACCGCGGCGTGCGGATACCCCTGGACTGATAAGCAGCCCGCGGGTTCCAGCGACAACCGTCCACGGTCCCCTATCGGCACGGCAATAAGCCTGCTGCCAGGGCCGTGGAACGCCCCTCTCTAATGGGGCCACCTCTGGATCGTCGAACAACGGAAGCGGACTAAGGAAAATCGATCCAGAGGCGGGGATTACCTGCTCCGAAGCCGATGACGAGGACAGTAAAGGATTTGGTCCAGGAAGCATGCCACGAAGCAACCCTGGAACCAAATCCTTTATTGTCCTCTTCATCTCTCCCAACATCTCGGTCCGGAAGGCCTCCATATCCACCGCGGACGAGACCTTCCCCTTACCCTTCCTACTTACAACCTCTCGTTTCCGCTTCTTCTTCTTCTCCTCCTCTACCACCTTGTCCGTCGCCTGTAAGCAGCACAAGAATTCGGACATTAACTCGCCCCCCCAGTGCTTACATATGTCACAATTAACAAATGGACCACAAGGGCTACATTGACAGCACAGATGCGGCCAGAACTTATCCAGAAGAAAACGACCACAGGACGCGCAACCCGGTCCCTGAAACAGGGCAAAGGACAAGGAGTATGAGCAACTAGTTAAGCTTAGAAACTCAATCCAACTCAAAGAGAAGGAAAAACGATCATAAAGATCAATATACATCAGAAAGCAGCATAGCGCTTGAATTGGTGATAAACACATAGCCAGGCTGATTATGACGTCATTAATCCCGTGACAGGAAAAATTCGATCCCAACAAAACATCCAAGTGCAAGGACGAATTGTATGCTGAATGGATAAGTTGACTACACAACCATCAGATACATATAGATAACTCTTTTCTGGCAAAAATGTTAATTATCTCCCTTTGTTTGTTTACAATAATTAACATCACCACATTATCAATAACTAGATACCTGACACTTTGTATAGACAAACCATCCAACGTGACGAACCGGAGAACTCCACCATCTGCACGCCTCTTAACTCTCTCCACCTCATGGGGAAGGAATTGGATCAAGAGGGCAAAGTGAGAAGACCTTTATACTAGGCCTCCAACTCACTGGACATATTTTTCATTTGGTTAGATAACCTAACAGTGTTAGTAGGAAATGGAACCATGGTGGAGAGAAAACTAACTCTCTGCAACTGTGATGTCACCACCTAGCGTCATACAGACCTGTGGACATAAACAGAAAGAGAAATTAGTCCTAGGTAGCACCGAGTTGACCTAAACCAACTAACTAAGGCACTTATCACGGTAAACGCGAGTCCCGGAAACACAATACACCGGGAAGAAAACTCGCTAATTTTACTAGAAGTCACCTGATTTAAAGGTCCTAAGTCCTCCTTTGGCGAATTGATACTTCCCGCCATCCAAAAAAGTGACTATCACACCAAACAACACCACTTAAACTAGTTTAAGATAAAGAAAAGCTTCAGCACAAAAAGACATGTGTGAACTCTCTGCCAATAATCTAGCAAAGAGGAAGTGCTAGTCTGCGCATGCGCGGTGGTGGGGCTGGCATCCGCCAGACTACGCTCTGACTCCCTGCCCAGTAGGGGCACCTAACTGTTTTAAATCTGAGTGTTTATTGAGTGAAAGCCAATATTTAGCAATATCAAAAGTATTAGGGAGGTAAGTATACTCTTGAAGTGAAATCCCAAAATTGTCTTAGCATACAAGCTTCCTTTATATAAACATCAGCTGTCTTAGCCCTTTCACAGATGAATTCCCCATATCTCATTTGCACGGTAAACACACAGGAAAACGTAATATTTTGAAATATATTTGACTGAAATCTGTTACTAACTTATGCAGTAATGGCTTCCAGTCATATTAATTTCAAAATATTCAACAGAATAACTTTTATATTGTACAAAATTTACTCTTTCCGGAATTTGTCAGCTAAAGGGTTAAAATCCATCTATATTTTGGCTCCAAAATGCAGGAAGTCTCTCTTGACATTTTGTCAAGCCATTTTGCTTAGCGTTTGTCAATTTGCAGGCCAAGAGAATATTTTTGCAAATTTACCACTAGAATGACTACCTTAGTTATAGACCCAGTCATTCCAGTGGTAAAATTACAAAAATATTCTCTTACCCTGCAAATGTAGATTTCTCATGACCATTGCTGGAGGGTTTGCCTGATTTGAGCATTGAAGGGTTAATCAGCATCTTACTCTACTTGTTCTGGTCCAGTTGTCTGACAAGCGGCATGTTCATGGCACAGTGACTTGTTCCTTATACATAGATCAATGAGAGTACAGCCAACACCCGCTATGTAATTCTCATAACCAGCCAGGCAGTCACACCGATGCTGCAACAACAACAAATAATTTAACCCCTTCACCGACAAATCACGGAAAAAGTATATTATTTCCGATAAAACTTAAATCCTATAAATATAAAACTTATTCTGTTAAATATTTTGGATTTAATTTGACTGGAAGCCATTGGTGCCTAAGGCAAAATATTCAACAGTTTTCCTGAATGGTTGCGTTGAAAATGATTTATATAGGCAGCAATGGCTTCCAGTCAAATAATTCCAAAATATTTAACAGAATAAGTTTTATATTTATAGGATTTAAGTTTTATCGGAAAGAATATATAACAAATCCTTTATCCCTTTAATGGTCAAACCGGCGAAAACCAACCTCTCTAGTGGTCATGAGGAATGTTCATTTATAGGTAAAGAGACGACTAGTTTGAAAATTTATTACTGGGATGATTGGCTTTGGTAGCGAGCCTGTCATTCCAGTTTAGATTTTCAAAAATAGTATTCTCTCAGCCCACAAATGGATGGACATTCACTAAGCCAAACCTCTGATTTTCTTGACAAATCCTGACTATTAAAATTCAAAAGAATTATTGATCCAGACTGTAGTTATCGCCTTGAAAATAAAAACATGATGGCAGGACGTGTTGGACAGAGAAAATAATACAACATTATACTCATATTAGGAACATAAACATAAGCCTCTCACCATGCCTGGGCCAGTATAGACACAGGAGGAGGAGGTTGAGACACAGTCACCATAGTTCTTCTGACAGTTATCTATAGGCTCGCAAACAATTCCATCTCCTTGGTAACCATCTTTACATGCGCATTTATATAGGGCGGGGCCTGTGGACTGACAGTTTGCGTTGCGATGACATGGACTTGTGAAACATCTGTTCTTCACTGAAACATAATATGTAGAAAAAATGTTGAGATAAAAGTAATAAACACTCATTAAGAAGATATAATTTTAAAATTTACCAAAGGATTTTCTTAGTTTATCAGGTAGAAATTATCAGCAAATACATGCAACTAGTGTTTATTTGGAAACAATGTTGCTGTAAGACGGTAATGGTTGAGAGCTACAAAACCAAACAATTTTAACTACCCGCGATCAAAAGCCCCTGCCCCAAGCCATTATGAATGGATTTGTCATAAGCTACATTCAAGTGTATGTTGACGTCTATTCATGTGTTTGTTTTGAGCCCAATTGGACCAATAGTTCTTGAGATATCACTAGATCCAGAATTTGATCTGATCCCGATCTCATTTTTTTATGTGGATTACCACCAAACTCTGGAAATAATCTTTTAATGTAAGATCATTCCTGGGTGTTAAAATCTGAGCCAAATAAGATCAGTTCCGGACACACACATGCATGCATGCATGCACGTACATGAATGCAATACCATCTTCCCCTTGTATGGCGAGGGTAACGATATATATTACCTTCTTGACAAAATTCTTGACAAACAAACCTCTACATTCGCCAAGAAGATTCTTCCAATATCCTTTAGAACAGATGCAGACCGGCTTCCCATCAACCTCCCCACACTGACTGCCATTGACACAGGTAACATTGACACAACCAGCAATCTCTAAACAAAACACAATGGATGACTCCAGTTTTAGCTATGCCACACCAATCTCTAACTAAGCTCCACCCACAGTTTTCCCATGTTGGGATCGATCAATCGATCCCTGCACTCCCTGAATTTCAATTTCCAGAAAAATATACAGCTAAGCTGTTGAATATTTTGAAAGTAATTCGACTTGGTGCTGTTGCTGCTTATGGTAAATCAGATCCAAAATATTCAACAGCGTGTTTATTAAATATAGTAGGCACAACTTGTACAACTTGACAGACTATTAAGCATTGATGATGGATTAAATTATGACCTAGTTGATTATGAATTCATATGATTGATGGATCAACTGGATAAATCCATCCCATGACATGTCATCATCATTTCACACAGCTCTCACAACAGAGGGATCCATATCTAGCTACACATGTATGTCTTCTTCTTCTTCTTTTTGTTCACTGATCATACCGCCAGTCCTGTAAGTGACTATCGACATGATCATAAGTGTTAAGTGCGTGGATCCATGGTTTATTAGAGTGCCCCGTGCGGCCTGGAACCTCCGTCTTCAGCACTCGAGGTTTCTGTCAGGGTTACCTCACCCTTACCTCCTTTAGTCGCCTCGTACGACATGCAGAGGATACGGAAGGCGTATTCTAAGCCCCACCTACAGGGCAAACACATGTATGTCATACCTTTGATTTATGAGCCGACCTTGCTACCAGAGGACAATGGGTGTTGGATGGTGCGTAGGTAACTGATAGATGGGTGTTAGATAACAGTCAAACAAATGTTGATTATACGTACTGGCTGTGCCGATGCATTTTTTATCCCGAACGATATTACACAGAGACCAGAAGTTTATCCAGCCATGTTACCAATTGCCCTTTCCACTTTATCCATCCATCATCTGATATTATAATCAACTAAGTGACATGTAGGATGATGCCATAATTAATTATGGTATGAATGACTCAATTTAGTCCGTCGTGAACGCTTATTAATCTGACACATTGTACGAATGGCTTTACCATTTAAGAAACATTCTGTTGAATATTTTGAAAATAATTTGACTGGGCGCTGTTGCTGCCATAGGCATAGGCAGCAACAGCCCAGTCAAATTAGTCTCAAAATAAATAACAGCTTAACATGTTAGTTTTCTGGCAATTAAGATTCAGGGAGTTCAGGGATCGATCGATCTCAAAATGAGCGATGTATGGGTGGAGCTTAGCTAGAGATTGGCAGGTCATAGCTAAAACTGGAAATGTGCATTGATTACAGGTAATTTCCTGCTATTATACACTTATGATTACTTACCCACGATGCGACTCACCCATTCCATGACTGGTTTCACGATTTTACTGCTCAGCATGTAGAGTTAGGATTCTAACCCGTAACCATGGTCAAGTTCGACTTGCTAACCATAGTCAGTTTCATGGTTTACTGATCATGCGCAGTTGCTCTGCCCAGTCGAACTTGATTTTAGTCGACTATAGTTCGTTGGTACCCGGTTCCCTATTGAATTACTATTGCAGAAAGTTTGAAACCGGGTATCAGTCTCCATTAACCCTTTCTGTCGTCTGTTTTAATGAGCTACGAAAATGGGTTATTTTTGCCCGCTAAGATGTCAAAAAGCACCCGTATGGCATAAAATGGGAAGGAATATGGGCTTGGAAACATTGACATACAATGGGAAAGCATAATTTCACCAAACCTAAGTTATTTAGTGAAATATTTACACTTTTATATACATTTATTCGTGGCAAGCGATCGGTGTCAGCCATTTTGAAATTTACGCAAATATCAGACTAACCATCTGACCCGAGGTCGGGTACTCGGTTGACTATAGTTGACTAGCTAGTTAACTATTTGAAGTTCGGCTGGTACTCTAGTTAGCTATAGCTAACTATGGTTAGGAGTCGAACTTGACCCTTTGTTTTATGCGCTGACTTGATGATCTCATTACTCTAGGACTATGGGTGTTATATAGTACGTAGCTGGCTGATAGACCCTAATTAGACAATTGCTAAATCAGTGTGGCATGCCAAGGCATCTTTGACATGAAGAAAATTACGGAGAGACCACAATTTTCATTAATCAAAATTCTATAATATTACAAAGATTAAAGAATGACAGTTACATAGGAACAGGACTTAACGATTTATTACTCCTACTATAACTGCTACCTAGCTAGTTTTAAGAAAAGATTAAAGATTAATTTAAACCAAATTACTGATTTTGCCATAATATCCGACTCAAGGGCTAAATCTGCTATTCACATTGGATATTGCATTGTTTTCAAAAGACATAACAAGTCATCATGATACAGTATGTGAATGGTGGAATAGACCTTCCCAGTTTTAGCTCTGCCCCGCCCATCTCTAGCCAAGATTCACCCACACTTCACCACATTGGGATTAATCGATCCCTGGATACCTTAACTATCAATTTCCTGAACAGGTAAGCTGTTGAATATTTTGTAACTAATTTGACTGCATGCCCAGTCAAATTAGTTTCAAAATATTCAACAGAATATGTATTAAATAGTAAATAATAGTATTATCATACAATTCGTACAACAACACATACAAAAAATATATGATGGGTACTTGTAACTGAAAATGCCAGCTAATTACATTTATTATTGCCTAATGTTGGCCGCTTGTGGATTAACTAATATAAATAGTAGTCAAATCCCTTTGTCAAATAATAAAATTTCTTGTTGACAAGGGTGTTGGTGAAAGCTGTTAACAGGTTTCAATGAATAATATTTTCAAAGTGAATATCATTATTTGTTTACTAGATCCTTCCAAATCATCTGTTTTGTAACACAACAAAAATACTAAGCCACTCAATTCACTGTTTGCTAAAAGTCACCTGACTTAGATATCTCAGAAAATTTTAACCTATTCATTCCCATGGTGTAGGTTCCCTTGAAACAAGTTTAGCAGAGATACATCCCTCCATTGGGTAGTCTTGATAGTATCTCTTTAACTCTAAAGCAGTCATTGCTCTAGGGAACCGGTTCCTCTATTCCTATAGAGAACATATAAACGAGTCTGTGAGCATGCGCACTTATGCTACTATGCATGCGACCGAGTCCAAGCCGTCATTAATTAATTTTCTGTATTACGGGAAACACCTAACTTTTATCTCAACAAATCCTATTCATTCCATAATCTTGTGGAGCTACATCCACATTTGCTTTTCATGAATACCACAGTACAAGTGGTCTTTGTTGAATAAGTCATAGTACTTGTAAAATGGTTATAATTTACGTGAATATGAGCAGAAAGTTCGTTGTGACCAAGTTGAAAGAAAATGGCGCCAGCTTCACATTACAAGCCAGGTGAAGTCAATAACTCTGATCCTATTTTAGCCACGAGGCTCCGTTCCTACGAAAGGTATACTATATACCGGTTTGGAACATCTCCTACGAAAGGTATCCTACATAACATATGTAACATACCGGTTGGGAAGTTAGTGGATCAATTAAGAGTTTTGACTAGGTACGTATTTCCGAGCGTCATTCTTTCCTACATAAGGTATACTACATACCGGTTTGGATCGAATCCTACATAAGGTATTCTACATAACTATGTAATATACCGGTTGGGAAGTTATTGGATCTATTAAGAATGTGACAGTGGTGCAAACAGGCGTGGTGGACCGGATGAACACCACAAGGATACACCACGATCATCCCCTGAAGAAAAGCGAGTGGTCCTTCTAAGGACCGTTACTAACCAACTAACATGAAACTCGCAATTACTTCATGATGATCAGTCAGTCATGTCAGTCGTATTACAATAAAGACGAGACCATCGTATTAATTCGCGATTCGGTGTTCGCTTTCAATTGGCGGCGTTTTTGCAGGCTAATTTAAATAACAATTACTCGAGATTTTATGTTTTCTAATACCTGGCGGGGTTAGTCGACGCAAGTATTTTTTATGGCCGTAGTTTCATGAAAAATGTAAACATTGCGTTGCTATGGGATATCCTCTTTAGTGTGTCGTAAATTGGCAAATGTTGGACGATCTCGGAATGCCCGGATGTTCAAAATTACGATACTGAATTGAATCCTCGTAATCACATAACCCGCTTTTGTTAGAGGCTATTAAGCCTGTGCCAGATTATCAGGTTCACTTGATTTGTAAATCTAGGGAGAAACTTGCGTTCACTTGATTTCTAAATCTAGCGTTAAAACTTATTATATATATTACTGGTTATATTGTAATGTGAACCTAAAATGATCTAAAACGTAATGCGATGTTCTAGAAAAATTGCATGAACGGCCGATAATTAAACTGGGTAGCCAGCGTCTATTGTTAGCGAGCCGGACAGTGGCAAAGTAAATCTCCGTTTGGAGGCGCTGACGAGAAGCGTAGATCTCATTGCCGAATTTCCGATTCCAGGATATCTATATCCGAGTACTCGCTTAACCTACTTCATTAAAATTTGCTTTAACCTAATCGGGTCAGATAATATCACGTGATTTATATATCATGTGATTATCACGTGATTCTGATTTATATATTATAAAGACGACATTTATGTCAGGTTAGGATTAATTTTGATGGAAAAAACAATCTTTATTAAAGGATACGCAATATTTAGGCTGCTCAATTTAATAATTTCACTTCTGCGAATGATGTTTTCAGGTATACATTAAGCATAGCCGCGAGGTGACAAGATTTGTGAAGGGTTTTTTCGTGGTATCTTCAGACGTTAAGATGTTTAAAAATTCAGAGGAAAATAAGTTTTATCCTTGTATATAGTGCGCGCAAATTTTTTAGAACATGTAAATTGAGCATAAATGTGCGACCTATTTATGGATTTTTAAGTAAATACGCCACTCCCATATTTGCTGGTACTCATTCAGATTCAACTTATTTCAGTTGCAACTTATGACTAATAACTTCGAGAGTTAAATGGTTGATATTTTGATAGTAAACGCTACAAACTTTGATGACCAAGTTTTACTATATCAGAGATGTGTGTTGATCTCAGTGTTTTAGTAGCAAGCATAGCCTTTGGATCAGGAAAGTTCTTGACTATCAGCCACTTTTATTAGCCCTAAGATGGGTTTTTTCCCTACTTAATGTATAATCTAATCTCTCATCATTTTGTAAATTCTTTCTGCGGGTACTTAACTTGGGTGAAATTGGATATATAGAGCACGTACCCAGGCTATGAGGGATCATTCTATCGGCTCTCAATCGATTAATTGTTATAGTCAAATATAACATTCTGCTTGCAAATGGACTATTACTCGTGGAAATCATCTGAAAGTCTAGAAGAGGGGGAGAACTAACCTAGTTAGAAAAAATTTTCTCTCGAAGGGGTGTGTAAACTGTGAAATGTTGGTCTGAACATGTTGTTTCCACACCATCTCTTAAAACATTCGAAAATGGTTTAGGTAGGCTTTGGCATAGTCAAGCCAATGTATGACTACACCGTACACGCAACCCATGACTAGAAGTGACGGCACAGGCATGGAGATAAATGAAGAAGAGATGACCATGAGGCCTAATTGTCCTGTGCTCAGTATTATTACCTAGATTATAACTCAATTTTTATGGCATAGCAACTGATTATAATTAAACTTCTGGTTTAGGTATGCCAAATCAAATCACTTCTGGTGTTTTGCTGGTATTGTTTGTTTCTAAATCACTTGACAGTTTAAATGCCCTATTTCAGGGGCTCTTATTTTGGATTCTTTAATTCTTTATTAGTTGCTCTTAGTGCAATGGCTGAACCATCCAATTATCCTCATCCTTCGAAACCTTGTGTACACCCAACTCTTCGCATTTATCTTCTAGGAATAATTTAATTTTTTCTTATGATCCTAGCAGTGCTTTTGTCGTTTTGATTTCACTAGATTTCGTTTTGCTCCTGAATCTTCTCATGTATTACACTCTAACTATCAGCCTCCATCTTTCGACTAATATCAATCTGCAAATAAGTGCGTCAGACTTTATTATTTTAATTGTGAATAGTGGTTTGCTATCTTTTAGTATCATATCTGGCCTGATTTATTTTTAACATAGTTTTTCAGTCTTTCTTTTCTGTCAGTAGGATCCCTCGCCATGATAAAGCATATCTATGGGTGAATGTAAGCTTGTCACAATAACAAAATCTTTTTTGTCTTATCAAGATTTACACCACTCCTTTCTCGAGTTCAGTAGAAATTTTGATCTTTTTATTTGTCTAGGGATATATCTATTTCTATTATTGTCATATGGAGAGGTCTTCTCAGCCTTATCTATTCAAGCCTATTTTTTATTCTTCTAAATTCTAAATTTCCCAGGCATTATTAAATAAATTCCTCAAGGGGGTCTAACCAAGATGATTGGATTATTGCCTTTGCATGGATTGTGGAATATGGTTTTTTCCTTTCACCCTTCTGTGTAGTTTCAGTCCTTTGTCCTTATCCATCATTGATCTGGTCACAGGTTTGATGGACTTCTTTCCTGTTTAATCATCTGATAAAGATATTAACAATTGGGCTCATATCATACTAGCTTTGTTTTAAAATTAGATTTGTAAAATAAGATTCTGCAGGTTTATTCTGGTCCTAGCTGTCATGCTTAAGCGCTTCTATATAATCTCTACTCTATCAGGGGTGGGAGGGGTATAGCTAGCCTCATGCATGTCTTAGGTAGCAGATTTCCTACATATAAGGTACAATCAATGTAGTCATTGAATCCCCCTTTTTTCTATCAAACCATGTTGGTCTCCTTTGACATTAGTCCTGCTTCTGTTCCTGATCAATAATTTTCTGCTCTTTTCAAGTAGGATACAGTGGAGGAATGGCAGAATCCAGACTTTAAGGATTATGAGGTGCTGGCAGATCATCTTTTATAGGGTCTCGGCTCTTATCTTCAACTCATATATTTATCCTTTTCTGACAACTTCCAAAAAATTTACACTTCATGATTTAATACTAATTCTGTTGTATATTTTGGAATTATTTTGTCTGGAACCCATGGCTGCTTTGATACTGTTTGAGACAAAAATTACTTAGTCAATCGTTTTATATTCAACTCTTTTCCTACTATGTTGTCTCAGAAATGGAGTTCATCGATGAAAGGAATAATATGGACATGGAGTCATTTTGCCTAGTCATCACTGGTCTAGTCAAGGATAAGGGACAGTGTTTTCTGATATTTCTATATATACAGAATTTGTCCTAACTGGATCTGGGTTCTTTTAATTACATCATAGCCAGTCTGGGATTCCTCTGGCTTGGAAGGTTGCTTAATTGTGTTAAAATTTGGGCCGAATGGAGTCAGTTTTGTGTACGAAGGTCAAGTCTGGTAATTCAGAATTTTGTCCCTCACCACGACTGCATACACTGCATTTTCATTCGTTGGGTGTCATCGGTACCAATTCACCAGTTAATCCATCTGCAGGTCCAGTTTGATGTCTTGTTCTTACGTGTTTGGGGGAGGGGATCTCGTTCTTGTGTCTATGGAATCAGATAAAGTAGTCTTACTACTCTCTTCCTTTTCAGGAACTAGAACAGGAACTAATACTCTAGTATTCCTCTTCAATACTCAGGAATATTGGAGAATGAAGAGATATTGTCTCTTTCACAAGCACCTATCTGCTCATGCAGTCATTTCTATAGTAGTGACCTTCATCAACAAGCAGGGCAGTTGAGGTTATCATATTTTGTCTGGAGTCTTGGTCTTCCTCCTGCGGTGGAGATGTCAGCAAAACTTTCAGCAGCTCACATTCCAGGTAGAATGATTTTTCCTTGTAGCTCATTTATTACATCCCATTAAGTTTCTACTCAGTATAGTGTCCAGATTTGATGTTCATATTCTTCCTCCAGGCTAGGCTCTGGCGGTAGATGCTCTGGCCCAGTCATAGACTTCACATTTTTTAAAATTATCTTCAATTTAACTTTCTAGTGCCAATTGTATTTAAAAACTTTTGTCAGCGGTTTCTAGTACAATTGTCTTTAAGAACTTTTGTCAGCAGAATGTATTATCCCTTTAATCACTCCTGCTTGGCCCAATGAGAGTTATTCAGTGGATCTCGTAGTCCTCTTTGTGGAAATCCAAAGCGTCTTACCAATTTTGCTGATTTTCTATCTCGTTTAACAGCAGCTTTCAGTTCATCATTCCACAAATCTTCAATATGTACATATGGTATTTTCCAAGAGACCTGTTTTTCAGAAATTGATTTTTTGTCTGAACTTTAGTATTCTTAATCAATTCAAACTATCTGTTACAGGAGAATTTACCAGAGTATATTTAAGGTTTTCAAATGGTTGTAGAACAGCACATTATCTCGCCCGATTCTGCATCCCATCATCAAGTCATAGATTCATGGCATATTTTTTGATGATTTAAATCCCTGTATGCTGGGGTGGTGTTATCGTTTTCACTAGCATCTATCCTTCTTTGTTTTCTAGAAGCCGGTTTGAGAGTTATTAAGTATTTACATCATTTATCCATGGTACCGGTATTTTTAGGGTATAGCACAAAGGCAAATACCTATAATAAATTCCTCTATTAATTCATTCTTGGGTCCATCTGTTTAATTGTATAACTCTGAAATCATTCGCGGCCGCGTTTGTTAGATGGCATTTTGATATTCATATTCTTTTTGGGAATGATCTTTTCTAGGTGGTAGGAGAGCTGGCCTCATTCTTTGCCCTTGAAGAGATCTTATATATATATATAAAACCTAATTAATTGTTTTCAATCCTTTCCGAAAACTATGCCCAATTTAAAATATCTTTTTGAAACACCGTTCAGGTTACTTATGCAAATTTGTTTAGTAAGCGCGCATCTCATCAACTGGATTACAGACACCATTAATCGACACTAGAATGTACCTCCAGGAGACACTCAGTAAGTGTTAAGGCACACGATGTTCGTGGTATGGCCTTCTCCTTCGCATTCTATGCAGATCTACCGTTCAGATTACTTATGCGAATTTGTTTAGTAAGCGCGCATCTCATCAACTGGATTACAGACACCATTAATTGACACTAGAATGTATCTCCAGGAGACACTCAGTTTGTGTTAAGGCACACGATGTTCGTGGTATGGCCTTCTCCTTCGCATTCTATGCAGATCTATCAGTGGACGACATTATGTAAGTTGCAGTATAAATGTCAGATTCTACATTAATTTTATCTGAAAGATCAGATTCAATTCACAATCTGACATTTCTCGTTTCGCCACTCAAACCTAGGCTCAATTGCCTAGATTCTTTAGTCAGCCGTCTTCTTCACCATCTCACGGCTGCTTTTAAATTCTCTTTGCTGAGATTTTATAATTATCATTATATTATTGTATTTTATTTCGAACATTTGTTTGTTCGTGCTATTTCAGCACTTCAGCGATTTAGTTGGTTTTAGTATTTTTGGTGATTAACCTTTCATTCCTGATTTGCAATTTACCAACCCACCTAGTATTTGGGCTCTGACCAATTCTGTGTTTTAGCAAACAGTGAATTGAGTGGCTTAGTATTTTTGTTGTGTTACAAAACGACCAGACGTATATATACTGGTCTGGCGTTTTGTTAGCTTACTAAAATACTTACCACTCAATTCACTGGGGCCCACCTCAGCCACCCCGCATCGTTAAATTGCAAATCATTAAAAATTTGTGGAATTAATTAATGACGGCTTGGACTCGGTCGCATGCATAGTAGCATAAGTGCGCATGCTCACAGACTCGTTTATATGTTCTCTATAGGAATAGAGGAACCGGTTCCCTAGAGCAATGACTGCTTTAGAGTTAAAGAGATACTATCAAGACTACCCAATGGAGGGATGTATCTCTGCTAAACTTGTTTCAAGGGAACCTACACCATGGGAATGAATAGGTTAAAATTTTCTGAGATATCTAAGTCAGGTGACTTTTAGCAAACAGTGAATTGAGTGGTAAGTATTTTAGTAAGCTAACAAAACGCCAGACCAGTATATATACGTCTGGTCGTTTTCCTGCAGCATAGCAGACGCTACATACAGACAAGGCACTGTACTTACCTTCCTCACAAAATTCTCCTTTAAAGCCTGACCAACAAGTACAGGAGCCATTACCAGCAATGCCACTGTTGCAATCACCATTCTCGCACAAACATTCTGAATTAAAAAAATTAGCAAAGTGCCAAAGAAAATCTAACACCATTATATAATATGTTTATTGTACTTAGTGTTCAGTGACAATAAGTGGTCAGAAAGAACTGGTATAAACTAACAAGATGCCCAAGGGCCTGTATCACTTGGATAATGATCTGGAACACTAGCCATCATTTGAATAAATAGTGGATTCCTAGACTTTCAGAAGCAGCAACCATCGTTGCAATAAAGTTGGACGAAAGTTGGCCATGCAGCAGGAGAAGCAATTTTCTCATAGAAAATGCCCATTTGCATACCAAGAGATGAGTATTTTTGAAACCACATCACTGAAGTGACTGGCTCGGTTATCGAGCCCGAGTCATACCCCTGGTAAAGTTTCAAAAATACTCTTCTCTTGGTCTGCAAATTTCTCAAGACCATTGCAGATGCTGTTTTTGGTCAGATTGGGTTAGAGAAATTACTGAAAATTATAGAAAAAAAATGATAGCTGCTCCATAAATGGAACAAGAAGCTTTCTGTATACCTATTGTATATTTAAAGCATACCACCCTAAGGTCCTTCCAGCAAAGATTGATTGAAATCCACCCAGTGGCTCATGGCGAGCTTTTTCAAGGATTTACTGGCAACCCCGAGATGGTCCCCAAGCAAGATAACCAATCAGAGGTCTGCAGTTACAAAATTGTGAAAATTATTACTTTACATACTTTAGGATTCGTCAAGCAGTGTGCTACAAATCGTCCAAGCAGTTCAGGATAAGTATATATCAACTAAGCATTTTCACAACATCCAAGATGGTTGTCAATACATGGATCAATTCTCGCTATGCCAAGACCTGCCTACCCCCTATAAATTCAATGACAATGGGAAAACAATGATTTTCAGTAATTTCACCATGTCAATCAGTAGTTTTCAGAGTCTTTCTGTAATTCAGTAATCATATAAAGTAATTATAAAAGCATGAAATCATACAAATTAATGAAAATTAAACCCTTTAATTGTCACGCACACATGATACACACCGCACACCATGATCCTTCAAATTTATTCAATTACATTTTTAAGACCTAGAGTTCTTTTTTTGAAAAATTAACACAAATAATTTTTCTAATATAGTCTTCTTAGGAAGACTATTTTTGAAAATTTGTTACTGCAATGACTGGCTAAGTTAACATTTTATGGGGTTGAACTGTCCCACCACCCACCCCCCATTCACCCTTGTCCACAAACAAACAAAAAATGGAATATCTTACTTGGTTGACATTTTATGAGAAATGGCAGGGATTATTACTCAACGAGATGAATAGCGCCCATTCTTTAACTATGGCCGTGTGCGACAAGTTCGAGGTGAGGCTTGTTTGCCACGTCAGTATTGTTTATTGCAAAGCAGTGACTGTGCAAGCTTGTTTTAACAAGTTTCCATAATTGTTAACCACCAACAACCTTCAGTCAAATTGTTTTCAAAAGATTCAGCTGGCAGACAGTTAATCAGATGTCTGTATTTAAATTTGTGTATCTCATTAATGGTCAAGCCGACCAAAAATGGCTTCTACAGTGGACTTGAGAAATGTCTAATTGCAGACAAGTAGAAGACTATTTTTGACAATTTTCCATTGAAATGACCGAGCCAGCATGCTCATACTCATGGATTGTAGATTCCTCCCTTATAGGGAAGCACTGCCCAGACTGACATCGCCGTATGCCGACGAACCCACCGGCCACATATCCCACACAGAGCGTGTCATGTGGGTTTACAGTGAATTATCAACGTATTTACAAGGGTTAAATATGCGCATGTCACCGACAGCGGAGATGACAGCTATGACATAGGTTGGGTTTTTTAGAGCAGGCTGCCAACTATGCTACATGATGTGTCTAATCGGCGCACTAATCCTGTATTCACAGGACTCAGGCATGGCTGTCAGGGACATATCGCCCACAGGGCTGACATCCAACATCTACTATGTACACTATCAGTGTATTCACACTGAGCTCCTGATACAGGGTCTGACACCCGGAGTGAGTTCTTTTACGTCCCCCATTTCACAGACACCATACGAGACGGGACCGACAACTTTATGTCTCCTCTGAACGATGTTTTAGTTGAATGACGTATGAAATGGTGCAGGCTTTTATACCTTGATCACATACCTGAACGTGGGATTGAACTCGGCTCTTTGGATTGGAATTCCAAGCATGTGCGGTGCAACAGTTTTGCCAACCGAGCCAATGCACCACTACAGTGACAATTTTTCAAAAACAATCTCTTTGTTTGCAAATGGACGATTTTATGAGAATAATTTGACAAAATTTGTCCAGTAAAGGGTTAAGCCTACTTAGCTTAAGATCTTTGTAAACAGCAAAGGCAGGTTGAAATCAAGTGAGGGTTTAAAAATCATGGCGGGATGAGGGGAGAGAGGAGTGGGATTTGAGAGACAGCTCCTATCCAATATGGTTTATGCCTAATGGTTCCATGGTGTGGAGTTGGTGTATCCAGTATGCTTCCTTTTTCCTCCTGATTGGGGTATTGGTGTCCACATCGGGGTCTCCTCTAAGGACCTAAATGATGCGGAAGGAGACATGTTCTTTCCCATGGTTTGGAGAGTTGAAGTGACGCGCTACACGAGAGTCGCTGTTGTGGGAGATGTCTCTGTTTCTTGAATCCTGATTTTGAAGGTTCGTTTTGTTTCACCTACATAATGTTTGGTACAGTTGAGGCAGGTGATAAAGTATATCACGTTGCATGTCCTACAGTTGCCTATGATTTTGGCTGTGAATTTGTATCCTGTGTATGAGCTAGTGAGACCTAGTTTTGATCATTTTGCGGCATATGCCGCAGTTGCGCATGGTGCATGCTATTAGCGGGTTTAGGTGAATCAGGATGGGAGGAGTTAGGAGAGGTGGGAGTTTGGCTCTGATGAGTTGGTTTCCTATGGTTGGATTTTTTCTGTAGCCAAAGAGGTTTTGTGGCGAAGATATCTCTGCCTTTTGGGCTGCTTGTTAAGACAGGCCAGTATTGGGTGATAATTTTCTTAACGCAGACGGACGTCGGGTTGTAGTCCGTGACGAGGACACATTGGTCGGGATAGGAGTTTTTTGGTTTACTAGACAATAGTAGTGTGTTTCTATCCTTGGATGCCGCAGTGTTTTGTGCTTGAAGTAAGATGTTAGTTGGATAGCCACACGCTTTGTAGTGTTCTACAAGGTTGTTGCTTTGGAGACGGAAATCTGTTTTTGA
This sequence comes from Chaetoderma sp. LZ-2023a, assembly GCA_034401795.1. Lineage (NCBI taxonomy): Eukaryota > Metazoa > Mollusca > Caudofoveata > Chaetodermatida > Chaetodermatidae > Chaetoderma > Chaetoderma sp. LZ-2023a. Next base: position 63,805,229 of record CM067371.1, read on the forward strand.
GGAACATATTCTGCGTAGTCTTAACATCTGACCCAGGGGGGAGCTTGCATATTTGCAAGCTCTAGGGTGTGCTGATTGGTAGTGTAGGTAGCCTTGTGTGTCTGTAGGTTTAGTGAAGAGGTTGAAAGTCATGGTTCATTATCTTTTCTGTGGACTGTAGTGCCCAGGAAAGAGATGTTGGAATCAGAGATTTCTGCCGTAAATTTAATGGAGGGATGAGCTGTGTTCATGTATGCTAGGAAGGCTTCTAATTTGTCCCGGCCTTGATCCCAGACAGTACCCTTGCTACTGGAGCCCAAAATTTCGGGATTAAACAGGGAGCATGCGCGTGTGCATGCGCAGTTGAGGCGACCCTTGCCAGGGTTCCGAGGCATATAAATAGTGAGCGCAAACACAGTGCTAAGCATCCAACTTTCGTCTTCAATTCGAGGACAAGCATTAGGTATACCAAGAATATTGTGGCTTTCCACGTTATAGTTAATCTTGAAATCAAGTGAGCCTATGCCAGGGTGGTACATGTAGGTGTCTAACCTGTACATTCATCGGATAGGTCAATTTATTAGGTGGCAGATTGTACATACATATACCGGTATTATACTACATGCAGTATTGGGACTTACCTTCAGAACAATTTTTGCCATACATTGTATTATTGGCACAGTCTTTACAGCCAAACCCACCAAAATTCTCCTGAGAAAATTATAAAACATACATCGTGTATATTCTCAAGAAACTATGTCAGATTGAGCTAGTTATTTTATGTACGAATACTTATGGCTCCCCATCAACCCAGTTAGAAGTCATCAGCACTAACTAACTCTGGTGAGAATAAATCCAGGCTTTTGCTCAAAAGCTTGGGTATCCTGGGATATCCTGGCATTTCCGAGCTTACTCCGAGCTCTTTAAGCTAGGAAAAGCCAAGAACTTTCTTGCCTGTAATATCCTGGCATGTCCTGGCATTTCCCTGGTTCCAAAGCTAGGAAAAGTCAGGACTGAAACATTAATAACATTCCGGGCTTATCCAGGCTTTTCCTGGCTCTCAAATGCCTGGAATAGCTGGGAAAAGCCTGCACAGAAAGTGGCAAATGAATAAGGCAGGAAAAGCCTGGAAAAGCCAGGAATGTTAGTAATGTATATAAATTCGAAAAAAGTTAAAAAGTCTGAGCTTTTAGTTAGAGCTAGGATAGGCCCGGACATTTGTTCTTGACAAGAATTCAAAGTTGACCTCATGACTTGCTAAATTGGCGGGAAATTTAAGTCTTTGTCTGAAGAAATTCAGTTCATTGATCATTAGTTATAATATACATGTAGGTATTATGTATAGCTAGTTTAATATGTTAAAAGCAGTCATACAACTGTTAAGATGGAATACTTAGCACTAGTAACATTAAAATGGAAATAAACCTATATTGGAAGGTATGTATTTATTGCTTAGCTGAAAGGTATTAGCAGCGTTACCAGTTTTGGTTAAACTTAAACTCTATCTATAGTACATGTATTTCAATGACAAGGCTTTCTAATACATATGTGTTAACAATCTCTGGTTATAGCAAGCATAACAAACATATAGTGTTAATGGCATGCTGAAATTTAATTAGTTATCAGTTATTAGCTGACCCGCCGCCTGTCAAAAGATAACTATCTTTAATTTTTGGCCTGAACGTAGGAGGCCATTATAGAACATTCCTAACTAATTGATCAGATTCCAGGGTAATTTGAGGACTAAGATTTTCTGTAGTCTGGCTGCTGAAGTCCTTTTCCATCCCAGATTGCAGATGACTCCTTAGGAGTCCCTTTCCTGTCCCGGTCTGCAGAGGACTCCTACTAAAATGCAAATGTGTAGGTGACACATCAAAATGTAAAGAAAATCTAAATAGTCCCCTATGAAAAAGTTTACTTTGCGGATAACTAGCTGCTAGTTAGCAACTAGTTTGCGGCAAAGGAAAAACTGAGCAACAGGACTTAACATGGCCTAGCGGCTAGATGTTAACCTGCCGCTAAGTGGTGGCATAATTAAAACTGAGTGGCTGGTTTGCAGCAGAGTATGGGATTTGCCACAAACTGAGCGGCTGGTTAACATGAATGACTCTGTTTCTCACAAACTGAGCGGCTGGTTAGCGCGAAGAACTTTTTTCTCACAACCTGAGCGGCTGGTTAACATGAGACTGTTTCTCACAAAGACTATATTTTCCCGCCTAAACTTGAGAGAAAGGTCAAAGCCTTATTCTGGCAGAGTATCTGCTTTTCTTGTTGAGGTAGTTTGGTGTAAATATATTTTGATCTCAAGCTTGTTTAAGTGAACAATGTGGTTAGTAAGTATATATTGGTGTAGAATAAGTGGATAGATACATGTAGCAAGTTGCCGTGCTACAATGCAAGCAGATCTTTCTTGAACAAGTTTCTGACAGTATACTAGGAATACATCTGTCATATTGGACATAATTTAATTGATGGATTTAGAAACCTGTTGTCAGTCAATACTATGAAGACTGAATACTACATATGGTTGAGCATAAGGAAGATAAAGTGTTGAACCACTAGTAAGTTATCACAGTGTGATTTATGTGCTTTAGATTGAATATACATGCAAATATATTGACCTATTTTAAAGGGAAGAAGTAATGGCATGAATGGTAGCCATTTTCTTCTTCAAATAGGGTTAGAGTAGTGCAAACTGAGCGGCTGGTTAGCGGCAAACTGAGCAGGTGGTTAGCGGCAAACTGAGCGTCTGGTTAGCGGCAAACTGAGCGGCTGGTTAGTGGCCAACTGAGCGGCTGGTTAGCGGCAAACTGAGCGGCTGGTTAGCGGCAAACTGAGCGGCTGGTTAGTGGCAAACTGAGCGGCTGGTTAGTGGCAAACTGAGCGGCTGGTTAGCGGCAGACTGAATCCTTAACCAGTCAGAATTTGAGTTGTCACTACTTAGCAGCTAACTAATTTGCATGGTAAAATGTTAACCACCCACTACTTAGCGGCTAGTTTGGGGCTAGTTAGCGGCAACGCTTAGCGGCAGGACCGTTTTTTTTGTAGGGGAGTCCCTTTTTAAATGATCAGTTGCAAGTCACAAGATGGGTATTTTTGAAAATTTTGCAATGAGATGACAGTGGATTATCGAGCCAGGCATTTAAGTCATACATTTCCAAAAATATGTCTATTGGCCTGTAAACGGACATTCCACAAAGCCACTGCAGAGGTCAGTTTCGACTTAGCTTGATCATCAAAGGGTTAAATCAGGTTGTTCTCTTTCATCTGTTGAAAGCTCTAGATGAGGAAATAAATTTGTATGCTCTACACAGTCACAGTTACGGAAGATTGCTATGGATATAAGTTCGTTGGTGGCTAGCATTCGGATGGACAGTAACTAACAATCATGGATTTCCTGAACGCATTGATGGTGGATTCATAGAAATATCACATGAAATGCGTTATAATTTTGTTGTTTTAACTTGTAGGTCGCAATAGTATTTGATGACCTTAGTGATTTGTTTCCGAGTTCACTAATTTTTTCACCGATGAGACTATTGAAAGACTGAAATCAAATATATGTAACTATTTAATACTCAAAAAGGCTTCTACAGTGGGCATGAGAAATGTCCATTTGCAGACAAATGGTAGACTATTTTTGAAAATTTACCACTGGAATGACTGGATCGATAACCGAGCCAGTTTTTCCAGTGGTACAGTTTCAAAAATGTTTTCTCTTAACCCTCTAAAAGTGTTAGAGTTAAAAGCAACCACACATTGAAATTAGTTGAATATTTGACTGGTATCCATGGTTACCTGGCTTATTCAAGCTATTCCTGGCTAATATCTGAGCTATTCCTGGCTTATCCAAACTATTCCTGGCTTATCGAAGCTATTCCTGGCTTATCCTAGCTATTTCTGGCTTATCCAAGCTATTCCTGGCTTATCCTAGCGATTTCTGGCTTATCCAAGCTATTCCTGGCTTATCCTAGCTATTCCTGGCTTCTCCGAGCTATTCCTGGCTTTACCAAGCTACTCCGACCTTTTAACCAAAATTTGCAACAGAAGCATGGAAATCCGAGCTAATCCAGGCTATTCCAAGCTTACACAGCCATTAAAGGTCCAGGCTTTTCCTGGCTATTCCGAGAAAATAGTCCAGGCTATTCCAACCTTAGATGAGCCAGGCTTTTCCAGGCTAATCCTGTCCGAATACCGTCGTGGCTAATCCTGGCTTATCCGAGCTCTAAATGCCAGGATATCCCATGAATTCCTCGCATCAATCTAGCCTAATCTCAGCTTTTAGTCCCTGGATTATAATCCCTGGATATCCAGCCCTTTTTTCACAAGGGAAATAGTTTGCTTCTCTTTAAAACATCAGAAAATTAGACATAGCCATAATTCTGTTTTACCTGCGTTGCTAAATGCAACGGTTAACGTGAGCATGGACGGCTGCTTGGTGTTGCTGTTGTTGTTCTGAAAGTGTGCCCGACACCACTGGTATAACTTTGCATAAATAGATCACACATATCTCAATATTTTATAAAATATACACCGATTTATTTGAAACCTTCTCAGTTAAGCCTATAACACTCATACCAGCCAAAAATGGCTCCTTCAGTGCTCTTAATAAATGTCCATTTGCAGAGCAAGAGAATCCGACTTTTTGAAAATTTACCACTGGAATGACTGGCTCGATAATCTAGTCAGTCATTCCAGTGGTAAATTCTCAAAAACAGGCTTCTCTTGATCTGTAAATTGACATTTTCTATGAGAAAAATGAAAATTTTGAACAAATTTGAGTGTTAAAGGGTTAATAACAAAAAGTACTTTTGTTCAATATCTGACAGCTAGCTGTCACCAACGCCTTGTTCAATATCTGACAGCTAGCTGTCACCAACGCCCTGATCTATTCTAGCTCATAAGGTATCATGCGTATGGGACGTAATCACACTAATTTATTTGCTCAGATGGGTTCTTATAAGACGACATTTATCTCCTTTTCAACAGAATTTCAATGAAAATGAGTAAAATTTGCGTGATTTTTCAGCACCTCTTTGTTAACCAATTTAGAGGAAATCAGTCTGTTTGACAAAAAATTAAGATATTCAGCAGGAAGAACTGTAGTAGAACCAATTACAAACATCGCATGTACTACTAAAGGTAATTTTGTCGACACGGCATTCGATGTCCATCTTGTTTACTATTGATTCCTATACAGGTCTATGTTAGCCGTAACTGAAGTGATGTAGATACAGTCGGCTTATCGTTTGCCGGAATTGAAAAAGTTGAAATCACAATTCCCATTTTGCGTGTTTTCAAATTAGCATTTCTATAACAGAAAATAACATTTAAAGGCAGGTGGCTTTACTGGCTAAATGGTACAAAAACACAAATGACAAGGTCTGACAACAAATGTTAGAAAGTAATATAAAATTCATAGCCAGCTAAGTTCCGTTTATGGTCATATTCGTAAATGACACTTAGAAGACATGCAGAGATTGCTCGACTATTAGTCCCTTCACCGACAAATATCTGAAAAAGTCCATTCTTTATGATATAAAATTACTCTGTTGAATATTTTGGAATTACTTAGACTGGAAGCTATTGCTGCCTAAGGCAGCGGCAGCAACAGCTTCTAGTCAAATTAATTTGAAAATATTCAACAGTTTTCCTGAATGGTTTTCCTAAAAATTTGATATGGGAATTCATCGGTGAAAGGGTTAGTTTATGTATTTTTCATGAACCACATGAATCCCATGCAAGCGAACTGAACCATGGTTCATCTTCCCTTGGTTTGCGATTTTCCGAACAAATGAATATTCATTACAGCCATAGATACCATATTATATCATATAGTTATCAGACTAGCTCGCGCAGAAATAAGCCAATCAGATCTGTGTACATCAACACTACCCTACACTGACCACTGTGCGTGTGTGTCCGAGCCTGTGTGCATGTTTGAACAGATCTTACCTGACATAGACACGTTCCATTCCCATGTGTTCCATTGTTACAAGAACCATGTCCATAGCATGGATTGTCAGAACCACCGGGGCAATCTGGAAAATAAAACACTGTACCTTTAAAATAACCCTTTAATGTCATTTGTAAAGTTAATCGGAATTCACCTTTCCAGAGTATATATCCTGACTATCCATCATCTGACCTCGTATGACGTCATACTCAGCTCAGCGCTTGTATGATTAGGCTTGTACGATATTGTCCTAGGAGGTATCATGATATATTGTGGTGAAAAAAATCGCAATATTTCGATATATCGCATAGCCTATTTTAAAGTATATGAATTCATAGGTGTGTGTGTGTGTGTGTGTGCGTGCGTGCGTGCGTGCGTGTGTGTGTGAATTGGTCTTGTGTTGAGTTGGACTGCACGGTTTGGCTTATGTAGACATATCGGTTTCGTTCTGAGTTTTCATATCAGTTTTATCCGAATGACTTCTAATCGGTAAATTTCAACAAAAACTTGAAATTCAGTCGCCAAGATGCTTAAACTAAGACCAATCGTTAATAACACGAAAATAGGACACAATTAATAATTTCTTGCCGCGTTACCCCTTGGCTTAATGTATACCATATTCATCATTGCGGGAGTGAAATTTTTATATTGGACAACCTAAATATTGGGTACTCTGTTAGAATCGTCTTTTATGACAATTAATCCTAAAATTTGGCATTTCATGTTATCTTTGTGAAAATATACAAATCACGTGATATTAGGAATGTACTTTAGATCAATAGATATCTAATGCTTAGATCTGCTCCACATTTACCGAGTACCCGGTTAATAATAATAGTTAGCCTTCAGAAACATCTCGGATAGTTCACCTTGCTTGCTAAAGCGTGTATACCATCTCATTTAGCTATCACATTTGTGAACGCACCACCCTCGCCTCCAAAACCAGGAGAGCGAGCAATATCACGTGATTTATATATTTTACTAATAATAGTTAGCCTTCAGAAACATCTAGGATAGTTTGCCATGCTTGCTAAAGCATGTATACCATCTCATTTAGCTATCACATTTGTGACCTCTCGCCTCCAAAAACATGAGAGCAAGCAAGATCACGTGATTTATATGTTCCAGCGACGCCATTTAATGTCAAATTTTGGATTAATTTTGATTTTATAAACCATGCTTATTACAAAACATGCAATATTTATACCTTCCCAGGTAATAATTTCACTCCCGCGATCATAGTTTTGAGGTATACAGTAAGGCAGCAAGAAATTATACCGGTAAATTGCGTTGAATTTTCATATTAGTGTCCATCTTTTAAAGCAATTTTAGAGAATAGACCGAATACGGCATGACAGTAAAATTTTGGCGATATTTCCAATTCTTTTCAAAATCACATCGTAAAAAATTGCGGCTGAAAAAAGAATTGCGATTTTCAAAAATATCGGACAATTGTGCAAGCCTATGTATGATGACATCACAATCATTACGTCACAAAGGATTCCATATAGACTGTCATAAAATCTCAAAAAGTCTGACACATTGTACGAATTGTATGTCTTTGTAATTCTTTGCTATTTAATAAACATGCTGTTGAATATTTTGAAATTAATTTGACTGGGCGCTGTTGCTGCCTTAGGTCTATTGGCCTCTGCAGTGGGTAGTATGTATGATTACTGTATTCTGCGGCTGTAAATGTAGTAGTAGAAACATCCTACAGCTGCAATCAGTCCTCTCTTCTCTTTTGCCCACTGTGTCTTGTCCTCAACCGAAATCCTTAGCTTCCTCAGGTCCATTCTTGACTTGAGTGAACTGAGTCCTGCTTTCTTGAGGTTACATGTACCTTGTAGCATGCTTAGCAGATTTATGCAATGACATCCTCTCCTGGTTTTGTATTTGCTGGCTCTGTGTAGGGCGAATTCCAAGGCTTCCAGCAGTAGGTAGCAATCTTGAGAAATGTCCACTGGTAAACTCTAAACAAGATGCCCAAGGGCCTTAACGTTCACCTGGACCATGAAGCATTTGATCTAAAACATTTGAACAGACATAATACTTTAAATTCAGCAGCAACAAGGCATAAGATCCAAATTTGGAATTCAGTAGAAATGATATTTAGTGCAAAATTAATGATGGACGCAGACCACACAATCATATTGAACCGTAGATTTTGATTGGTCCATGACAACCATGTTTTATCAAGGAACAAATTCTCTTGAACAAACTTCAAACACCCTTAGGTATCAATGAAATTGAATGTAACGTCTAGAAAATGTTGTTTGACTCAGAGGGATCCGTAATCACTGGAAATACTTTTCTAATATTAGGTATTCAAAGCCTTCATATAATTAAAAATAAATAAAATGAAATATAAAAAAATACAAAAGAAGAATCCCAAGGGCCATTATGCTCACCTAGCTGATGAGGAACTGTAAACATGTTTAGATTAATTAATGCGCAAAAAGCGTCATTGGTCCATCAGGCAACCATAACGGTTGCCATAGACAGATGACAATGGTCCCTATCTGACTGACCAATGCAACAATCATCCGTAACACTAATACCAGCAGCATGACAAGAGCTCCCCAAATGGTGCATAATACCAGGACATGATGACATTAATCAATGAATTAGAGCTATCAGATGTAGACAAGCCATCCTATAAAGCTTCAACGTGATTCGCTAAACAGTCATGGAGTTATCGTCTGGAAAGCTGGCGGTCAAATTTGATTTCTGATCATCTACAATTTCAATCAGTTTTTTCCTCAGATCTAGTCCTGTCATCCCATGAATGAAGTTTCTAAGCGATTTGCTAAACAGAAATGGAGAAATCAATTTTTAAGATGGCCACCAGTGGCCAGGGGGGGCCATCTTGGATTTAAGATCTGTATGTACAGCATCCTTAAATCCTACCACCCCCCCCCCCCCCCAAGTTTGCATCATCTGCATGGACAGCATCCTTAAACCACCTCAGATTGCATCATCTGTATGTACATCATCAAACCACCTCAGATTGCATCATCTGTATGTACATCATCAAACCACCTCAGATTGCATCATCTGTATGTACATCATCAAACCACCTCAGATTGCATCATCTGTATGTCCAGCGTCCTTAAACCACCTCAGATTGCATCATCTGCATGTACAGCATCCCTAAACCACCTCAGATTGCATCATCTGTATGTACAGCATCAAACCACCTCAGATTGCATCATCTGTATGTACATCATCAAACCACCTCAGATTGCATCATCTGTATGTACATCATCAAACCACCTCAGATTGCATCATCTGTATGTCCAGCATCCTTAAACCACCTCAGATTGCATCATCTGCATGTACAGCATCCCTAAACCACCTCAGATTGCATCGTCTGTATGTACAGCATCAAACCACCTCAGATTGCATCATCTGTATGTACATCATCAAACCACCTCAGATTGCATCATCTGTATGTACATCATCAAACCACCTCAGATTGCATCATCTGTATGTACATCATCAAACCACCTCAGATTGCATCATCTGTATGTCCAGCGTCCTTAAACCACCGCAGATTGCATCATCTTTATGTACAGCATCCTTAAACCACCTCAGATTGCATCGTCTGTATGTCCAGCATCCTTAAACCACCTCAGATTGCATCATCTTTAAGTACAGCATCCTTAAACCACCTCAGATTGCATCATCTGTATGTACAGCATCCTTAAACCACCTCAGATTGCATCATCTGTATGTACAGCATCCTTAAACCACCTCAGATTGCATCATCTGCATGTACAGCATCCCTAAACCACCTCAGATTGCATCATCTGTATGTACAGCATCAAACCACCGCAGATTGCATCATCTGTACGTACAGCATCCTTAAACCACCTCAGATTGCATCATCTCTATGTACAGCATCCTTAAACCACCTCAGATTGCATCATCTGTATGTACAGCATCCTTAAACCACCTTAGATTGCATCAATCTGTATGTACATCATCCTTAAAACACCCCACCTTTAGGCATAATCTCCTTAGATACTCCCATACTTGTCTTATAGATCACAAATACAATGGTTAGTGTGAATTCTTAATTAAATAATGGATACTGTCTCCGAGTGTCTCATGAATTCATATCCACCAATAAGGACATTATTTTAGCATGGGTCTACCCCGATCTGTGTGTGCATTTCTAATACCCTTTATGTATTTTATTGAAGGAAATGTGTTTCTATCATGAAAACCAACAGTTCTAGTTTGACGGATCCACCCCACATGTACATGTATATATTTTCTGGTCATCACTGACTGATGGTGTTGATGTGGTGGTAGATGGTGGAGGATACTGCTTAGTAGAAAGTGGAAGATAGTTTGAAGTGTATGCCATAGATTTGCTTATAGCTGTTAGCAATTATACAAAAATCTCACTTAATTACCAGCCTTTATGTGCTGTGGTTATATATGCATGAAACTATTCCACACATGTTGGCTTCTTATATAGTTTAGATTGATTTGTACCTCTACACTAGTTGGTGAAACACAGGAAAGCAGCATGACTGATCAACTGACAATGAGTAATCTAGTGTATTAAATTTAACTGCAACTAGCTTAGAAGTCAAAGTGCTTCAACTTCCTCTTACATGTCTTATGCCAATTCCTCAGATGCTGCAGCCTTTCCTCCAGCAGATCGATCCACACACTATGTGCAGGCACAAAACAAGGACCAATCCAAGGATGCTGCATACAAAGATAAAGAACGGACACGTAAACAGAAAAGCTTTGTTCCAGTTGGGATACTGTCTAGATTTTAGAAAGGCGAGCACAGTGGAATGCTAGTAAAGGTCAGTGTATCCAAAAGGAAAGTATCCCAAAGCACTAACAAAGCTGAGAAAAGCAGATGCGGCAAAATTCTCCTGTGCATCCACCTGCAAATCCTAAAAAGTGATTCAAGGATCTGTCTGCCGATGAAAAGAAAGAGTATTTCAAAGAAAAAGTAGCTGAAAGTCAGAAAAGAAAGTCAAGACAACTGGTGGAAGCTGATTGCCTGTATGCATAGAAATGTACACAGTTGCTCTACCATGCCTATAGCTTGTAACAATGTGTATTAATCATCAGTAACCACTGTACTTTTAAACAAGAGGCCCATTGACCATTGGCATTTAAACCACTTGCATTTAAATAGACATGATGGATGATTTTCGGAAAGTCCAAGATGGCCACCAAAAAATTGACCAATTAAGACTCGCTTTTAATATGTTGAAGCATACAAATGTATTGTCATAGGATCGTTCCACCTAAGTTTTGTTGAAATCGGGCTATTGATCGAAGGAGTACCATTTTTAAATTGTTCCAACTTCTAGATGTTACGGCAATAGGATCCTTCCAGTCAAACTCGGTTGAAATTGCTCAATCGATTAATGAGTAGCAGTTTATACGAATTCCCATTTTTCGGAAAGTCCAAGATGGCCACCATCAAAATCAAGCTGTCAAGATTCTGTATACAAGTTCTGAAGTGTACTGGCCTAGGGTTCTTCCAACTGAGTTTGATTGAAATCAGCCAAGCTGTTAATGGGGAGTAGCCTTTTAACTGATTTCCTACAATTTTCAGAAAATCCAAGGCCACCAGAAAAATGGAGCAATCAAAATTATGTATACAATGTCTGAAACCTACCACGCTAGTATCCTTCCCGCCAAGTTTGGTTGATATTGCTCAAGCAGTTAATGAGTAGCGTTTTAAATGATTCTGCAACGGAAAATTCAAGATGGAAGCCGGAAAAATGGACCACTCAAAATTCTGTATACAGGTTCTGAAGCATACCACACTAGGGTTTTTTCATCCATGTTTGATTAAAATCGGTCCAGTGGTTATCCAGTAAGCTTTTAAGTGATTTCCAGAAATTTTCGTAAAATCCAGATGGCCGCCGGAAAATTTGACCAATCAAAATTCTGTATACAAGTTCTAAAACATACATGTACAAGCGTACTATCCTCCCAGCCAAGCCTGGTTGAAATTTCCCAAGAAGTTAATGAGAAGTAACATTTTAAACAATTTCCCGCCATTTTCCAGAAAATTCAAGATGTCCCCCGGAACAAGAGGCCCAAGGGGCCTGTGTCGCTCACCTGGAGAAATGTTCATTTTTGTCAAAAATTGTTGGTGGGTGGTTTATGAGTAGTTATTTAAATGAGTTTGTGGACATTTTTGCAAGTCCAATATGGCTGCCAAACACGTTACATTTTGATTGGCCCACTTCTGCCATGTTTCCGACTAAGCTCCTTCCCTTGAACAAACTTTAATGGCACTCAGTGCCTAATCATATCTCCCAAATTTCGGCCCAATCCGCTCAGTGGTTCTGGAGTTGTTTTGGCAAAAAATAGGTTATCCAAGATGGCCACCAAACCATTTGGCTAATCAAGTTCCCTTGAACAAACTTGGTGCAGCTCTTGTCCCAGATGATATTTCATGCGTTTTGAATTGATCCCCCAAACGGTTTTGGAGAAGATCTTTAAAGACATATCTAAAAATCGACCAAAATCCAAAATCCAAGATGTCACGAAAATACATTTAAAATTTCTCATTGCTTTAGTATGGGAGCTTCTGGCGGGAAAATGATCCAAGATGGCTGCCAAACCGTTTATCCAACAGACTCGAAAATTGCACATTTGAGATCAGAATACCCAGAAACCTATATATAACCAATTTCGGACTCAAAATCCATCAAATAAAAAAATCCAATATGGCTGCCAAACATGCTATATTTTGATTGGCACACGGTGGCCACGTTTTTTGACGGATCGACTTCTCAAACTTTACTGGCCCTTAGTCCCTAATCATATCTGCCAAATTTTGGCCTGATCCGTTCAGCGGTTCTGGAGAAGTTATTTTCGCTAAAACTAGGTCAACCAAGATGGCTGCCAAACTCTTTGACCAATTAAGTTCCCTTGAACAAAGTTGGTTGAGCTCTTGCCCTAGATCATATTTCATGAGGTTTCCTTCAATCCCTCAAGCGGTTTCGGAGAGGATTTTTAAAGATGTTTCTAAAAATCTGCCAAAATCCAAGATGGCCGCCGCCCTAATGGACCGATCGGCTTCATTTGAACAAACTTGGATCCCTATGCCCTAAGGATGCTTCCTGCCAAATATAATTGAAATTGGCCCAGCGGTTCTTGAGAAGAAGTCGTTTAAAGAAAAAGTTGATGGACAGATGACGGACACACAACGGACGGTCGCCACGTCATAAGCTCACTTGGCCTCTCAGGCCAGGTGAGCTAAAAATGGACAAATCAAAATTCTGTGGATAAATTCTGAAATCTACCTAGCTAGTATCCTTCCAGCCAAGTCTGGTTCAAATTGCTCACGCAGTTAATGAGTAGCGTTTTTAAACAAGTTCCTGCCATTTTTCGGAAAATTCAAGATCGCCGCCGGAAAAATTGACCAATCAAAATTCTGTATACAAATTCTAAATCATACTATGCTAGGGTTCTTCTGTCCAAGTTTGACTGAAATCGGCCCAGCGGTTATCGAGTAGGATTTTAAGTGATTTCAAGAAATTTTCAGAAAATCAAAGATGGCCACCAGAAAAATTGAGCAATAAAAATTCTGTATACAGATCTTGAAACCTACCAGCCTAGTATCCTTCCAGCCAAGTCTGGTTGAAATTCCTCAAGCAATTAATGAGGCATACTAGCGTTTTAAACGATTTCTCATCATTTTTTGTGAAAAAATGGACCAATCAAAATTCTATAAAGATGTTCTGAAGCATACCACGTTAGTGTTATTTCATCCAAGTTTGATTGAAATCGGCCAAGTGGTTATTGAGGGGTTGGCTTTTAAGTGATTTCCAGAAATTTTCAGAAAATTCAAGACAGCCACCGGAAAAATGTACCAATCAAAATTCTGTATATAAATTCGGAAATCTACTTGGCTAGTGTCCTTCCAGCCAAGTCTGGTTGAAATTGCTCAAGCAGTTAATGAGGAGTAGCGTTTTAAACAAGTTCCTGCCATTTTTTGGAAAACTCAAGATGGCCTCCAGAAAAATTTACCAACCAAAATTCTGTATAGAAATTCTAAATCATACTATGCTAGGGTTCTTCTGTGAAAGCTTGATTGAAATCGGCCCAGCGGTTATCGAAGAGTAGGCTTGTAAGTGATTTCAAGAGATTTTCAGAAATTCAAAGACGGCCGCCAGAAACATTGAGCAATAAAAATTCTGTACACAGGTCTTGAAACTTACCAGCCTAGTATCCTTCCAGCCAAGTCTGGTTGAAATTGCTTAAGCAGTTAATGAGGCATACTAGCGTTTTAAACAATTTCCGGCCATTTTTTTGGAAAATTCAAGATGGCCACCGAAAAAATGGACTAATCAAAATTCTATACAGATGATCCGAAGCATAACACGCTAGGGTTATTTCATCCAAGTTTGATTGAAATCTGCCAAGTGGTTATCGAGGGGTACGCTTTTAAGTGATTTCCAGAAATTTTCAGAAAATTCAAAACGGCCACCGGAAAAATGGACCAATCAAAATTCTGTATATAAATTAAGAAATCTACTTGGCTAGTGTCCTTCCAGCAAACTCTGGTTGAAATTGCTCAAGCAGTTAATGAGGAGTAGCGTTTTAAACAAGTTCCTGGCATTTTTCTGAAAATTCAAGATGGCCACCGGAAAAATTGACCAATCAAAATTCTGTATACAAGTTCTAACTCATACTATGCTAGGGTTCTTCTGTCCAAGTTTGATTGAAATTAGCACAGCGGTTATCGAGGAGGCTTTTAGTGATTTTAAGTACATTTTCTGAAAATCAAAGATGGCGGCCAGAAAAATTGACCAATAAAAATTCTGTATATAGGTTTTGAAACTTACCAGCCCAGTATCCTTCCTGTCAAGTTTGGTTGAAATTTCTTAAGCAGTTAATGAGTAGTAGTGTTTCAACGATTTCCTGCTATTTTTCAGAAAATTCAAGGTGGCCACCAAAAAAATAGACCAAGTAAAATTCTGTATAGATGTTCCAAAGCATACCACGCTAGAGTTCTTTCATACATGTTTGATTGAAATCAGCCAAGTGGTTATCGAGGGGTAGACTTTTAAGTGATTTCCAGAAATTTTCAGAAAATCCAAGATGGCCGCCAGAAAAATTGACCAATCAAAATTCTGTATACAAGTTCTGAAACATATCAGAGTACTATCCTCCCAGCTAAGTCCGGTTGAAATTGCCCAAGCAGTTAATGAGGAGTAGCCTTTTAAACGATTTCCTGCGATTTTTCGGAAAATTCAAGATGGCTGCAAATTCTGTATAAAAGATCTGAAGTGTACCCCCATAGGGTCCTTCCACCCAATTTATGTTGAAATCTGCCAAGTGGTTAATGAGGAGTAGCATTTTAAAACAAAAGTTGACGGCCGGACAGACGGATGGATAGATGGTCGCCATGCCGTAAGCTCACTTGGCCATTCTGGCCAGGTGAGCTAATAAAATGCTAATGACACATCCCTGATCACAAAATATTTGTAGTTATAAGAGCTATTTTCTTAAATCAACCAGATTGTTGAGTTATCTGTGCAAACAAATTGTATTAGTACCAGATATAATCATAGTAGCATTAGCTAAGATACTTTAAAAGTATAAGCTAGATGCATAATTAAAAGAAAGTATGCAACTTCATTTTCTAGATTTTATGACAATCTGGCAATAGAACACAAGAAAAAAACAAATGTGAAGATGTTTAAGATCCAATCCATACATTTTCTCATTCAGATATGTAAATTACATGTATGTACTTTGAATAAAT
Source organism: Chaetoderma sp. LZ-2023a (assembly GCA_034401795.1). NCBI lineage: Eukaryota > Metazoa > Mollusca > Caudofoveata > Chaetodermatida > Chaetodermatidae > Chaetoderma > Chaetoderma sp. LZ-2023a. Next base: position 63,820,933 of record CM067371.1, read on the forward strand.
AAACATGTTTTCCATAAAAAATATAGTTTAATTTTGAACCCTTGTGAGACTGTTTTGCAACCTTTCCCGTGAAACTCCCCATATAATGTTTTCAATGGCTGCAACATTTTAATACACAATGAGATGTAACTACCATGTATGCCTTTTTTCGCCATACGAAGAAAGCAGTGAAAATAAATAACAGAAATAAGCCAAAGTTGGTAGTTTTAGTACATGTAGTAGCAGCAGCAACAGCAGCAGTAGTACTGGGGTAGTATATTCCTCTGCTCTCTGGAGAACCGTTGAAAGCGTCAAGATTAAGGATTTTCATCATTATAAAGTTTGGAATGTTCATGATCATTTAAAAGCACTGATAACACAGGGAGTCCTGTATTCAGTGTAGGTTCATTACAGCATTTAATAGTTTGATAGGCATGAAGTTCCTGTGGCAGGCTGGCTCAGTCCACCATCTTTTTATTTATGTTGCTTCTTACCGCAGGCCTGTGCCTCAATGATCAAATCTTCTTCATATTGATACCATGCACTTCGGCTTCCAATTTCTATCAGCGCTGTATAGTCATATAATAATGGGTGATCTTTCCAGTACTTATCTAGATGGCCCTTGAACGTATTTACATGTACATGTACCGACGGCGCTTCTACAACATGGAGAGGTAATTTATTCAAGACTTTGGGGATTAGGACTGGAAAACAGTTTCTTCAGATTCCTAGTTTTTCCCTTATCTAGAAACTTCTTTAATCATGTCCCCTGGCATCTTGTCTCTCAACTAGCTCTGCCCTTAGCTTGAGTATGGATCCTACTTCTTGATCGTATACACTCTGGATCAGCTTGTATACTTGATCATATCACCACGAAGCCAGTTTCAAAATGGTAGCGACATGTAGTGTAGGCATTTTGATTTTTTTTCATCTATCCTCATAGTTAAGCTCCCTTAGACCAAGTATTTGTTTGGTTGCTCTTCTCTGCACATTTTCTATGAGCCTTTCAAAGTTTAATGCTTCATCTACATGTACAACCACTCCGGTGTCCTTTACTTCTTTGGATTGTCAGATTTCATGTTTTGTCCATCGGCGATGGAATACATGTAGCTACTTGCTCCTGCCCTTGATAGCCCAAACCTCAATTTTATATCAATGTTACACTGGGCAAACATTTAGAAGATTCTGAACACTTGCCGAAATGCCATCGCATGAGCATGCGGCACTGATATGCTAATGCTAATAAGATACATATATCGAAATAACAAATATTTCTATTGGTTGTCTGTTTTTAGACACGGGAAACCCAAAACAAACGACAGAAATGTAAAACAGCTAAAACATTGTTTTTAATGTTGCAGTATGTTAACTGTAGCTACTGTCTACAGTAGTTTTTTAGAGTACTGAGTCTATTAAATGATTCAAGCTCCTGAAAAGCAGACTTGAATCTTCTATTAATTAATGTAGAATTCTGGGAAATACCAATCTTCTCCTATTGGAACTTGGTCTTACTCAGGGGTTCATATGCCTCGCAGGATCCAGATTCTCAATTGGCATACGCCTATGTATTAGGCGACGTGCTGGTTAATCCCCTAGAATCAGATTTAAACATTCCTTGGTTGAATTTCGCATGGTGAGGGCACTGTCGCTGCTCGTAGTCGAGTAATTTTTGTGGTACACTCTGGTTGTTCCTGTTGGGCTCCTAGCTTTGCCAAAGTATCAGCAGATTCGTTGCCTGGAATTCTTCAGTGTGCAAGTATCCACTGTAGAATGATTGTCTTGTTTCACTTCTATTGTCTGGGTAGTGGATATAAACACCTGGCCCTCCATTAGAAACTGCTGCAGTTGCAGAACAATCTGTGTAAGTCTGTACCCATTCAGATGTTGGATATTCTTGGTCAATATGCTCCAAACCAAGATTCCTTTTGATAGCTGGATTCTGTTTATCATTTGACTCTATACTTGGGATACTGAGATGGATGATTAAATCCTTACATTTTTGTTACCATGCACTTTTTTTTTGGGACAGCCTGGATTGGATCAATTGTTTCTGGAAGGTTTTCTTTGATGTCTTTGCGTGTTGCCAGTCAGACGTTTATGCATTGGATGATTCTCAAGGCACTTAAACTTTTCTGCTTGAATCAGAACTTTGGCTTGTCTCCTTATCTGAAGCGTTTGAATACTTGTGAGCGTTTCCATGCTTGCAATTGGTGTTGACTTCACGCCACCTGTGACAAACTCAAGGCCTGATTTTGAACTCTGTCTAATGTCTGTAGGGTGCTTGTGGAAGCATTTGACCAGGCAGAAGCACCATATTCTAGGATTGACCTGAATGTTGATGTATATACTTGTTTCAGTACACTATCGTCAGCTCCCCATGAGAGGCCTGCCAACTTCCTCATAATTAGAGAGTTTGTGCCAGCATTTTGCTTCAGCTTTCAAGATCTGGGCCTTCCAAGTAAGTCGTCTATCAAAGGTGGTACCAAGGTATGTTGGCTCACTCTCAAGTTTGAGCTCATGGTCTCAGAGGTGCAGGGGTCTGCATAATATTGGCTTTGTTTGCAAGCTGAAAATGCTGTACGTTGTCTTTTCCTTATTGACCGTGACAGCCCAATGATCTGTCCATTGTTTCAGTACATCCATGGGACATTGTACTCTGTAGCTGGCTGTGGTGACATGCTCCTCAGAGCTCCATACTGCTAGATCATCTGCATAAAGTGCACATTCAATGCCTCTAGGGAACTGGCTGATGCGGTCATTGATAAACCGCAAGAAAAGAGTGGTGGACAGAACACATCTTGCGGGACACCATGTCTTAGGAGCTTTCTGCTTCTGATGTTATTCACCTTCACCCGGGCTGTTCTGTTGTGTAGATACTGCCTTATCCATCTGAACATTTTTCCTGTGATGTTGTTTTGTTTCAATTTCACAAGGAGGCCCTCCTTCCAAACCTTGTCGAATGCCTTTTAGAGGTCAATCCAGCTTGCAACAACAATCTTTTTCTCCTGAAAAGCATCCTCTACATTTTGAGAAAGATATATGACCTGGTCTTCAGTCGATCTGAAACTACGGAATCTAGACTGTTATTGCACAAGCACATAGTTTGCTTCTAGGTTCCACAATAGATGTTTGCTGACAATTCTCTCCATTAACTTTTCTATGTAACTTGTCAAACCGATTGGTCTGTAACTGGTTGCTTTTACCTTTCTTGTAGATGGACACCATGATTGCATCCTTCCAGATTTGTGGGACAGTTCCAGACTTCCAGCTGTGGTTAAGTATTTCCAGGAGTTTTGTTGAGTGCTTCATCTCTAAGGTGTTTCAGCATTTCATTTGTGATGTTATCTGGTCCAGGAGACTTCTTCAGAAACTTGGCAGAGTTTCTCTTAAGATCGATGTTATTCTCTTCCGAGGGCTGACATTCTGCAAGTGTTTTAGTTACATCATTATGGAGAGCTTCCAGGTTACCTGACCAGAAATGTTTGTAGTCTCTTCTTGAGCCTCTTGGAATACTTTGCACTGTGTAGCATAGCAAGGTTAAAACCTTTGATGATAGTGTTGATGTCAGTCTCTGAATTGACCTCAATGTTTCGGACTGACTTGTTGGTGAGTTCTTCAAAGAGCTTCCAACTGGCCTTCTTATAGTTCCACCGTGGTAGAGTTGGCTCATCTTTGATCTGTCTGTTAGTCATCAGCATGATTGGTTGATGATCGCTGTCACCCAACTGATCTCCTACATGTCTCTCAATATCCTTATGGACAACATCTGTACAAAAGGCTAGATCCGGACTGGACGTTGTATGCCATCTTCTGGAATAGAAACTTGGATGATCATGTGCTGCATTGACGACAATAAGCTGTCTATCGTCTTGCCAATCTTCGAGCTCCTAGCCATACTGATCAATGCTGCTGTATACCCAGCTTTGAGAAAGGCCGTTTAAGTCTCCTACAATGAGAAAATTGCTGTCTTATCTATACCTTCCAATGAACGAGGCTTGTCGGGTGGGCTGTGGTAGTTAACTATGTGCAATTCTTGTTTGTCTGGCGTGAAGACTTTCACCGACAGATACGCTGCACTGCCCATATGACGAGAAGTTTCCAAAGAATTGAGGTTGTTCTTGACTAAGGTTATAATTCCTCCTTTTCTTCTACCCTCCTGATCTGATTTGTAGCACTCATATCCTCAGATTTGAAATCTTCTTTCAGCATTCAGGTGTGTTTCCTGAAGCCAACAGATACTAATGCCTTTTCTTTGAGAAACCTTTCCAATTCAAGCTTCTTGTTGCTGATTCCCCTCTACATTCCACTGCATAATCTTCACGTGTTTTGGTTCATTACAGGCCTTTGACAGTTTCTTTCATCTTTTTCTTTTCTTTATCTGTATTTGACCTCCAGTGGCTTGGGTGGGCCCTCCCGAGGCTAGGGGGCCCGGCACTGCCACTGCCTGGGGTTGTCCACAGGGCGAGCACCATGGCGTGAACTGTTGATTGTCATTGTAATGTAATAGCGATTTTCATAATGCTGTGGTTAGCCCCCCAAATGTTTGGCTTGACACCCATGGAGTTACACCCTATGAGGCTCAGCATTTAGACTTAAGCAGGGGGTGCGGTAGCGTTGACTACTGAGGTTTTTGGTGTACCTGGGGCCGGCTCCCACATTATCCAGATTCACGTCTTCCACATTGCCAAATAGAAAGATTTTCTAGGCTTGCACGATTACGTGATTGAATTGGAAATCGTGATTATGTTTTAAATCGTGAATTTATATGATTAACAAGAGCTTCGCAAACAGAGCATAATATGCCGCCATGATGAAAAACCTATGAATGAGAGCTTTCAAAAAATATTTCTTTCTCTCTCAGACCCAGACCAGTCATCCTTATGAAGTATCAAAACAATCTGTTAAATGGTCAAGGAGGCCGGAAACCAATTTTCAAGATGCTGCCGGATGATGGCCGCCGGACTGGCAGCCATATTAGATTTTGGATTATCATAAATTTCGATAAGTTTCTTCAGCAGACATATTCTAACCACACTATGAAGTGATCCGATAAATGGTAACAGAGATATCATCCAGAAACCAACTTTCAAGATGGCAGCCTGTGGTTGGTGGCCATCTTCGGAGTTCGGATCATCGTCAATTTCAATAGGTTTCTTCTCCATACCTAGTCCACCACCCTATGAAGTTTCAAAGCGATCCGATGAACGGGAACAGTTATCATCCGGAAACCAATTTTTAAGATGGCCGCCGGTGGCTAGCGACCATCTTCGATTTCGAATCATGGTCAATTTCCATAGGTTTCTTCCCACGACCTAGTCCAACCACTCTATGAAGTTTCAAAGTAATCCAATAAAAGTTAACAGAGTTATCATTCACAAACTAATTTTTGGCGGCCATCTTGTATATCGGATCATTGTTAGCGAACGAAGTAAGCGTATATAGATAACATGTATGTAGGTGTAATGAGGGGAAAATCAACAGAAAATGAAACAGGGAACCAGGCTAAAATACATATACCATGCGACTGAAAAAGCTTCGTTTCTGGTCGCGAGATTTTTTTTGTTCTGGTTTATGATATAGCTTTTCTGGTTTCTTCATGGGCTCCAGTTGCATTATGGGATATGGTTCATCATTATGTGTATGTTCTCATAGTTGTTTTAGGGCAACCTACTATGCATTTTCAATATCCAAAATTTGTGTGATATTGTTGTCACGAAATAGCTTAGGCCTACATTTACTATAGAATGTAAAACGATTAAATAGTCTGATGCAGACCAGATAAAAACTATATTTATTCCTATTTATGGGTCTTGTAAATGCAATATGAGGTTTGGTTGACTGTCTCGTATTATTCTTAACACTTATGGCCATGGTAAGTCATTGCTGTCAATGTGGTATTATTTAGAGCCGATAGCAGGAAATTTAAGGCCAGGTACCACGGATTCGCACCCGGATGAAATGTACATTCATGTATTTACTCACAGACATGCATTAATTCCCATTTTTTTGTAGCTTATGTCTGGATAAAGTGATCTAAAAATTCTAGCGGATGACATTTCATTATGACATCATAGTTACTATGAACTTGTTTGTATTTCCCCAAATAGCGAGGAGCACCGCGATACGTCTGTACAAATTTTATACGGTCATTGGACTGGCACAACTATTTAATGGTGTAGGCCCCGGTAAAAGATGCAATAATGCTGGCAGATATCACTGACAATGGGCAGACACATTGTTGTGAATACCTTGGACTGAATTTACCAGAATGCCCTCAACGCATGATTAAAAATTAGCTTCAAATGTACTATACATGGGCATATGTATTTAGGCCAATTTAACCCTATACAAATTTGTCTTATTTATTTAAGCAATAAATGGTGTCTGCGTTCATTTATAGGCAACGCCTATTTTCATATTAGTTTCGATAGGTTTCTTCCCCAGACATAGTCCAACCACCATATGAAGTTTCAAAGTGATTTGCCATCAAGATGGCCGTCGATGGCTGACGGCCATTTTGGATTTCGGATCATCATCCATTTCGATAGGTTTCTTCCTCAGACCTAGTCCAACCACTCTATGAAGTTTCAAAGCGGTCCGATAAACAGTAACAGAGTTATCATTCTGAAACCAATTTTCAAGATGTCCGCCAGTGGCTGGAGGCCATCTTGGATTTAGAATCATCGTCGATTTTGATAGGTTTCTTCCCCAGCCCTAGTCCAACCACCTTATGAAGTTTCAAAGCGATCTGACAAACGGTTAAGGAGTTATCATCCGGAAACTAATTTTCAAGATGGCCACCGGTGGCTGGCGACCATCTTCGATTTCGGATCATTGTCAATTTCGAGAGGTTTGTTCTCCAACCACCCTATGGAGTTTCAATGTGATCCGACAAATGGTAACACAGTTATCATCTGGAAACCACTCTGCCGCCCGCATGCATGCCCGACTGGCCAGACGGACGCCGCCATTACATAATCACATATTCACTAAGCAAAATGTCATTTTTCATGACCGATCGCATAATAAAAAGTAATTGAAAGTTAAGTTTTGAAATATTTTATGCAATAGAAAATATTCACGATTATTAGATTATTTTATTTAATTTGGCAGTGGATTATGTTATTACTGGGTGTGAACTGCTGAACGTTACTTTTTCTGATGATATTCTCATTGATGGGTATAGTTTTATCCAATTGCATTTCGGAGGTGCCTCCTGTATTAGGAGCACCACCCAGACTGAGTCTACTGCTCAGTGAGGTTCCTGGTCACATATCCGCACCCCTTGGGGTGTATCTACAATTATTTGTAACATATTTACAGACAGTCTAGATAGTGAACCAGGGCGCCACTGACAGTGTTGCTGAGAGCTGTGACAGAGGTTGGTTTAGAGCAGGCTGCCAACTATGACACACAGTGATGTCCGGTCTGCTCACATCTGCACCACCCGCAGTTAGTTAGGTTTTGAAATATTTTATGCAACAGAAAATATTCACGATTATTCGATTATTTAATTTTTAAATTAAAAATTTAAGTATGTCCATTTGCAGGGCAAGAGAAGAGTATTTTTGACAATGTATTATTGGGATGCCTGGCTCGAGAATCGAGAATGCCTGGGGGGGGTGTGGGGGGTGGGGGTGTGGGGTGTGTGTGGGAGGGTTCGGATTTCCAGACTCTCTCGAGATGGGGTGAGGTGTCGTGTGCCAGTGGTGGTTTCTTGCAGGCCCATGTCTACAGAGAGACGGGCGGCGCTGCAGTGCTCTTCTCTCATGCTTGGCCACCCACCGGTGACTTGTCTCCGCTCGAGACCCACACGGTCTCAAAAGATGTGTGGGTTTGCTAGATCTCTTCCTAATGCTGCGGGCCGTGTGCCATGCAGTCGGGCTGTTGCTCGCCGGGGCTCAGTGGGTAGCTCTCTCTCGGCTCCTCTTACCCCTCGCCGCAGCCCACCGACTGACCCGATCTGGTAGAGCCTCAGATACTGGCGCATCGGCGCGGCTGGGAAGTAAGGCTTGTAACTGCGGGCTCGGAACCCAATGTGGGTCACTGATGCTGCAGAGGTGGCTGCCAATGTAGGAAGAGGCAGAGCAATGTTGCTCATTCGCCCTTTCAATGTTGGGGGATGACCGTAGGGTTGGGCGATATTGCTTAAGGCATGACGATATCGGTTTCTCATTAAAATACCGCGGTATCACGATATATCGTCATTTGGGTGGAGTGTGGAGTGTAAACATAGAATAACATATGTATTTCAAATTGGTGGTGTCTGCAAGTTATTTTCATTAAATTTGTTGCATTGAAACCGTAAATTGAGGTCGCCATGATTTCCATTTCCGCATATTTAATACACGTAATTCCACACTTTGACACCCTTCAATACACAGTTTAAAACAACGAAGGTAATGCAACTAACCGTATTCATCACAAATAAGAAAAATAAAGGATTTTCTTCTGTTCTTGTGTTGTATTTTGTGTTATCTTTACCTCACGACAACTGTCAAAAGATTGAGCAAGGAATACGCATTAACTTCATTACGCAGAAACGAATTCCGCAGAGCGAAATCTCATTGGCCGCCGTATCATACTTGAGCCATTCAGAATTCAGACTGCAGAATTCCGACAGCTGTTATCCCGCCCGCCGCTAGCATAGACGATGCAAATTAATAAAATAACACTGCATGATTTTGAACGAGAACCAGCGTGAAGACTGGAAACAATTATATCAGATTTTATTTGGTCTGTAATATTAAATACTAATTTGCCCCATTTTAGACCTATTCAAATTCGCTCACTACTTAGCGGGTTTATCCATTGATCTCAAGGTGTAGTCGGGATGTGTGAAATTAACCCAGTTAACTCTGCAGCTAAGACTGCCACAACAGATAGAAGACTGGACATAATTAGGCCTAAATTCTTTATTTTAAGGACGTTTCTCACTTAGAATAAATCCGTAATGTTATATGTGGAATGAATTTTGATCTGATTCGTTTAAAAATGCTAAATATATTGTATAAAGTTACATAAAAACGTATAACGGTAAAGGAAGAGATTAACTTCCCCCTCAACCACCGTTCCAAGCTGTGGTATTGATAAGGGATTAAGTGTGTGTGTTTTCCTATCGACCTAAAAAGTTTTAAAGTCTAAATCTTTCACGGTCAGAAGAATGTTTAACCATGCAGCTCAATGACTAATGGATAAATAGCTTGACCTGTAGTAATGACGTCATCAGAATGGAATGTGGGTAGTGCAAATGGTATTCCCCACTGACTAATACTCAGAATGAGGCAAGAAAAAACATGGCGGCGTCTATTTATGTAATTATGAAAAGTGAACAACAAAGGATTATTTTGTACTTTAAATCATTTTATTAGCACAAACAAACCATGAATTAAATGAACACAGATTATTTTGGAGTTTATTAAGTTTTTATAACCTTAGACAAAGACTGGGTTATTACTTAAAGACTATTACTGGACCGAAGCGGTAAGAGTCTGACATTTCTAACTTAGTTCTTTATATTATGCTCACAGTTAAAAGTGCAATATTGTCCTGTCGGTATTGACGATAATTACGATTTTTCGAAATTATGACGATTTCGGTATTCGGTATATCGCGATATTGACGATAATATCGAAAAATCGCCCAACCATAGATTACCGGCTGGCGGGGGGGGGGCAATCTGGAGAAGTCCCAAGAGGTCTGTATATCCACATCAAAGTGTGATGCATGCATGATAGTGTATATACGATTGGCTGGGATGATGTGTCCCCTGGGACATGCCCATGGGACCGGTTATTTATTTTCCTGAGTTTGCTCTGGGTGATGTTATTTATGTTTTTCGTTATGTACGCCGAAACGTCTTTATGTACATGAGAAGTTGTCAATTCTTTCTGTACATAAGGTTTTATATGTTTGCTTTTATTTATGATTGTCCTTTCTCTACTATTTCCATTTATACTCAGCCACCTAAGTTTAAGAAAGGCACACTCAAAATTTTTTCCAAAAATATTTCTGGACCCATTTAAGATGCTACTCATACTTAATCAATTGTCTGATTTTTATCAAATTTGTACGGAATGATCCTATGGCAGCAACTACATATAATAGCACCCATCCACCAAATTCACTAAAAAACCCAAAACAAATAATATTAACTATAACCCAAAGTCAATAATAACTAGATTGATCTGGCGATGACACGTCATTGCAAATCCCCACGTTCACTGCTTTGAACATTTGACACCCCCCACAACCCACGCCTGGGGGCGGAGCCAAATGTAAACATTGTTTGGACTCCGCAATCATATGGGTAACTCACATACCAAATATGGTTGAATTTTGTCCTATAGTGTCCGAGGAGTTGCATTACAATCAATTTCATGACCTTTTGACCCCATCCCACACCACCTGGGGGGGCAGGGTCAAGTGTAAATGGGCGCATCCACTGTATTACCGTTTGACCCCATCCCCTAGCCATGGCGGCGGGGCCAAATGTATGCCTACATGTGCTCATCCATTTTGCATTGATATGGCTAAGTCACATAAAAAATTTGGTTGAATTCTGTGCAATGGTTTCGGAGGAGATGCGTTACAATCAATTTCCGCAGGTTAAAATTTGACCTTTTGACCCCTCTCCCACCCCCTGTTGGGGGAGCCAAATCTAAATATCCTCTTGCACTCCAGAATCATATGGGTAAATCATATATCAGATTTGGTTTAGTTCCGTCTAACAACTTCAGAGGAGTTGCGCATTACAATCAATTTCATGAACTTTTGACCCCATCCCCCACCCCTGGGGGCGGAGCCAAATGTAAATGCGCTCATCCACTCCACATTGATATGGGTAACTGACATACTAAATTTGGTTGAATTCCATCCACCAATGTCAGAGGAGTTGTATTACAATACATTTTTTTACCTTTTGACCCCCTCCCCAACACCCTGGGGGCGGATCCAAATCTAAATGGCATTGTGCACTCTGCAATGATGAGTAACACACATATCAAATTTGGTTGAGTTCTGTCTAACGATTTCAGAGGAGTTGCGCTACAACTGATTTGACCTTTTGACACTTGCCACGCCCACTTGGGGGCGGAGCCTAATCTAAATGTCGTCTTGCAAAGCGCATTCCTATGGGTAACCCATATACCAAAGTTGGTTCAATTCCACCCAACGGTTTGGGAGGAGTTAGCATGACGGACAGGCGGCAGAGTGGTTACCAGATGGTAACTCCATTACCGTTTGTCAGATCGCATTGAAACATTATAGGGTGGTTGGACTACATGTAGGTCTTGGGAAGAAACCTATCAAAATCGACGACGATCCAAAATTCAAGATGGCCACCAGCCACCGGCGACCATCTTGAAAATTGGTTTCCGGATGATAGCTCCGTTACCGTTTGTCGGATTGCATTGACACTTCATACGGTACCCCCTGGGGAAGAAACCTATTGAAAGCGACGATGATCCAAAATCCAAGATGGCCACCGCCAGCCACCAGTGGCCATCTTGAAAATTGGTTTCCGGATGATAGCTCCATTACCGTTTGTCGGGTCGCATTGAAACTTCATACGGTAGTCCCTGGGGAAGAAACCTATTGAAAGCGATGATGATCCAAAATTCAAGATGGCCACCAGTGACCATCTTGAAAATTGGTTTCCGGATGATAGTTCCGTTACCGTTTGTCGGATCGCATTGAAACTTCATATGGTACCCCCTGGGGAAGAAACCTATTGAAGGCGACGATGATCCAAAATCCAAGATGGCCACCACCAGTCACCAGTGGCCATCTTGAAAATTGGTTTCCGGATGATAACTCTGTTACCGTTTATCGGATTGCTTTGAAACTTCATGGAGTGGTTGGACTAGGACTGGGGAATAAAGGTAATTTCAATTTCCCTTTCTCCGAGATCTAACAATACTCACCATTCTATTACTTCTGATACAAGCTAGCCTGGATAGCTGGGCCCTAGGACTATAGACTTAGTAAGGGAAGGCAGACAATTAATTTTCAAATATTTTGATCATAAATTAACTGTTAACCCTCCCGCACCCCACCCCGCAATGTTACAGCAAAGATTGCATTGATTATGACAACAAGAACGAAGCGGGCAATAATACACCCATACATTGATCCTCAAGGATGTATAACGGAATCATATCGCATAGCATTTGGGGTATATTTACTAATCAATATAAATTATACTCCTAACAAAGGCCAAAACGATATGTGAAGAAACAACAAAATGTATACAAACTGCTGTAGCACACGGTAAAACCGCAGACCACACATCTAAATCAAGAATCTTGAAACCACCGATCATTGCAAACAGATCATGATAACACGCAAAACTTGAAAATTCCAGAAAAGTTTTTCTGGTACCAATAAAGTACGCAGCACCCAGAATCAGATGCGCGAATTAATGAACCACTTTCTTCACATAAAAAATCCAAGACAACACGAGTGTGACGTCACCCGCTCGGATCTTACGGAGAACGACGCCAGCCGATTTGCGTGTTAAAACACTGTAAAGCCAACACCTTATTTCATATCTGCCGATCGCCTGTTGGGGTTAAAGGAAGGCGATCAATCTGGCATATTTCGTTGTTAACACACGTCCCAGATTCTTTGGGGTCAGAAATTGGAACATGCGACACAGACGGGGGAAATTTTGAAGACCTAAGTCTTTTAACTATGGAATAACATGGAATTATACAACCTGGTTATCATCGGCTCCATCCATGGTAATCCAATATAATCCTTAGAGAGCGCACAAAGCTATCACAACTACACAGAAAAAGACTTAGATTAATTCAACTGCACAAAAAAGCATGTAGCTCTTGTTGCTATGCAAACGAGAATGAGCTTCATGGCAAACGGGTACTCGGCAGTTGGAAGCCGAATACCCGGTTCCAGGAGTCGGTAAAGCTTACTAAGTCTATAGACCTAGGGCCCAGCTATCCAGGCTAGCTTGTATCAGAAGTAATAGAATGGTGAGTATTGATCGAAGGAACAAACCTATCGAAATTGACAATGATCCGCAATCCAAGATGGCCACCAGCCACTGGTAGCCATCTTGCAAAATGGTTTCCGGATGATAACTCTGTTACCGTTTATCGGATCGCTTTGAAACTTTATAGTGGTTGGACTAGGTCTGGGGAAGAAACCTATCGAAATTGACAATGATCCAAAATCCAAGATGGCCGCCAGCCACTGGTCGCCATCTTGAAAATTGGTTTCTGGATGATAACTCTGTTACCTTTTGTTGGATCGCTTTGAAACTTAATAGTGGTTGGACTAGGTCTGAGGAAGAAAGTTATCAAAATTGACAATGATCCGAAATCCAAGATTGCCGCAAGCCACCGGTGGCCATCTTGAAAATTGGTTTCCAGATGATAACTCCGTTATCGTTTATCGGATCGCTATGAAACTTCATAGGATGGTTGGACTACCTCTGGAGAAGAAACCTATCAAGATTGACAATGATCCAAAATCCAAGATGGCCGCCAGCCACCGGTGGCCATCTTGAAAATTGGTTTCCAGATGATAACTCTGTTACCGTTTATCGGATTACTTTGAACCTTTATAGAGTGGTTGGACTAGGTCTGAGGAAGAAACCTATCAAAATCAACAATGATCCAAAATCCAAGATGGCCACCAGCCACCGGTGGCCATCTTGTAAATTGCTTTCCAGATGATAACTCCGTTATCGCTTATTGGATCGCTATGAAATTTCATAGGGTGATTCGACTACCTCTGGGGAAGAAACCTATCGAGATTCACAATGATACAAACTCCAAGATGGCCGCCAGCCACCGGTGGCCATCTTGAAACTTGGTTTCCAAATGATAACTCTGTTACCGTTTATCGGATCCCTTTGAAACTTCATAGGGTGGTTGGGCTAGGTGTGGAGAAGAAACCTATCGAAATTGACGATGATCCAAACTCCAAGATGGCCGCCAGCCATGGGCTGCCGTCTTGAAAGTTGGTTTCTGGATTTCATTTATTGGATCACTTCCTACGGTCGATGGAGTATGTCTGGTGAAGAAACTTATCGAAATTTACGATAATCCAAAATCTAATATGGCCGCCAGTCTGCGGCAGCCATCTTTAAAATTGGTTTCCGGATGATACCTCCGTGACCGTTTAACGGATCGCTTTGACATTTCATAAGGATGACTGGTCTGATGGGGCTGAGGAAGAAATAAATATTTTCTGATAGCTCTCATTAATTGGTTTGTCATCATGGCAGGTATTATGCGCCGTTTGCGGAGCTCTTGTTAATATCTGGTGAACTGGCTGCCCATATTACATATACATAATGAAAAAAGACCAGAAACCATAAAAATTATCAAACATGGACAAAAACCATAAAAATTATTAAAAAACGAACAGAAATTATCAAAACAGCAGAAAAAAGGTGAAAATCAGTCAAAGAGGAGCAAGAACTGGCAAAAATGATGAGAAATGGTTAAAAGCATTAGAAATGTAAGAAACGACCCATAAAGGGTCCAAAATGGTAAAATAACATTAAATAAATACAGTAACCAAAACGGTCAAAAATTGCAAAAATCGATCAAAAAAGACCAAAATAGTTACAGCAATCAAAAATGGCCCAAAAAACCCCAAAATGGTAAAAATTATCAAACACGGACAAAAACCATCAGAAATAATAAAAATGATTCAAAAATGAAAAATTGTCAAAGAGCAGAAAAATGGCGGAAATGAGTCAAACAGGATCTATAATTGTCAAAATGATGAAAAATGGTAAAAAAGCATCAAAAATGGAAAAAAGAATGATAGAAATGGGAAAAATTGGTTCAAATCGGTCAAAAAGGTTGTGGTAAAAATGCAAGAAAACAGGAAAAAAAAATTTTAATTGGTCAAAAAGATCCAAAAAGTAGTCGAAGTGATAAAAACGACAAAAAATTATGAAAACCAAAAAATTGTCAAAAATAGCAAAAGGGGCGAAAATCAGTCAAAAAGGACCAAGAATGGTAGAAAATGATGAAAAATGGTTAAAAAACATACAAAAAGTTAAATGACCAAAAACGACAGAAATGGTGAAAATTTGTCAAAATCGGTAAAAAAAGGTCCAAAATTATAAGAAATGGACAAAACCTCTAAAAATGTAGTCAATGTGATAAAAACGACAAAAAATTCTCAGAAATAGCCGAAATCGGTCAAAACATGTTAAAATTGGTCAAAAAGGTCTAAAATTGACAAAAAATAATCAAAAATGGCCAAAAAACATAAAAAAGTAGTCAAGATTTCTCAAAAACGATGAAACTGATAAAAAAAAAAAGGCCAAAATTGGTTAAAATTTGAAAAAATGGTCAAGATCTGTCAAAAATGACCAAAAAGACTACTAAAGAAGCATAAGAAATTGTACAAAAACCACCAAAAACAATCAAAATTGTCAGAAACGATAAAAAAAATTGTCAACATCGGTAAAAAAAAAACCTCCAAAACGGGCAAAAAAATACTAATTCAGCAGTTAATAGAGAAATTCAGCAGTTAATTGAGTACTTTAGCCTTGTGATCCAGCAGTAAAACGGTTAATTGACACTTGTTATTCAGCAGTAAAAGGGTTATTTGAGACTTGTAATTCAGTAGTAAAAGGGTTAATTGAAACTTGTAATCCAGAAGTAAAAGGGTTTATTGAGCACTGTAATTCAGCAGTAAAAGGGTTAATTTAGCCTTGTGATTCAGCAGTAAAAGGGTTAATTTAGCCTTGTGATTCAGCAGTAAAACGGTTAATTGAGATTTGTAATTCAGCAGTAAAAGGGTTAATCGAGACTTGTAATTCAATGAGTGGTCATTCGAATCAAATGGATTAATGAGACTAACTTATGCCAAAGGATTAATGGAAGTAATCCTTATAATTCAGGAGTAAAAGGGTTAATTCTGATGCGTAATCATAATCATGTAGTTCATGGTAGTACCGACGGCTGACAGTCACCGACAGCGAGACGGGAATAACAAAAAAAAAGCTAGAAATTAATTCAGTGTAATATATCCACTTGTAATCACCAAGTAATCATCAAGTTGTCACTATAAATTTACTAGATGGTGGAAACTGTAACATATCTGACCTCTCTATTAAGGAACACCTCTATTTGCTATATGTTATGTAGTAATTTGGCGCGCTCATATCTCAGCCGTTTATGAATCGATTGCCTTGATTTTATCAAATTCTCATCTGTGGACATCCCTACACATGGTGCACTACATTTAAAAAACGCTGACATTGTGGTTCTGAAGAAGCCGCCGGTGGAAAAGAAATAATAATAGTGAATAATAACAAGAATCCGTACAATTTCTAAAGGGTTCCAAGCGGAGATAGTTTGGAACCCTAATAATAACAATAACAATAATAACTAGATCTGTTCCATGAACAGATATACGGCTTCCAAGAATAGCTGTACTCGAACTAGACATTCTTTTCTTGTACTTCATGTACAATCCAGTTATCTGGTGAAATTCCGTTTTACTTCTTTAGATAATATTTCTTGTCTTTCTGAGCAATCGCCTAGGTGGTTTTGGAGAAGATCTATATACACAAAACTGGTCACAAAATCAGCTAGATGATTGGTCATTCAGCAGTAAACAGGTTAATCATGGATTTCTTTGGACACTAAATCTGATAACATGGAACCAGTTTGACTGTTCTATACCTGGTGCTACGGGAGAAGTCACTAGCAGGACAAGAGGTATTAGAAGATAGCAATATCCCGCATTTTTAAGTTACCCAAGGAACCGGCTGC
The DNA here is from genome assembly GCA_034401795.1 of Chaetoderma sp. LZ-2023a. Lineage (NCBI taxonomy): Eukaryota > Metazoa > Mollusca > Caudofoveata > Chaetodermatida > Chaetodermatidae > Chaetoderma > Chaetoderma sp. LZ-2023a. The sequence continues at coordinate 63,837,678 of CM067371.1, forward strand.
GGCAGGACCCGGTCTGCGCAGGACTACCTATTCTGTGAAGAAACAATATCCAAGCCATGTACATATATAGAATTAGATTGCCCATTTGACTCCTGCTCACTGCCTGCAGATTGACTCAACAACAAAATAATGTGTTGTACTGTAGTCTACTAACCACAAGCTTCAAAATGATATGTGACATGACCACATTTGATAAAATTTATTTTCTGCCCACCATTTCAGCTGATATCAAAATTCCAATGTGTCATGCACATCCCTGGCCATATGTTGAATCATACATTTCTATGTGAAATGGTCTAGGAGGAGTTGTGTTACAATTGATTGGTGCGCACTTTTTACCCTGCCCCATACCCTCAGTTTGACCCAAGATCAAAATAATTCCTTGTACTGTAGTCTACTCATCATTGACTTCAAAATGATATGTGACATGACCACCTTTGGAAAGATTTTATTTTTTACTCCACATTTCCCATCACTGGGGTCATACCAAAATTCCACAAGACCTATCAGAAGATAGCAAATAGCTGACCTGTACTGTATATTAATTGTACATCACAGGATATGATGGACCACCGGATAGTCACATTTTGAAATTTGACAATCAACATGTGAATTCAAAACACCGTTGGTACTACCCATTGGGAAAGCATAGCTTGGAGACTGAACCATAAAGCTTATCTGCCCAGGAGTAACGTGAAGTCATTTAATGACAACTGGCAAATGGTCCAAACATAAGCAAAGTTCATAGTCTGAAAAAAGAAGAAACATTAAAAAAAAAAAAATCAGCATAATACATATTTAGATGTCAAATGCTCTAGGGGTTGAATGACAATTGATTTGTGCCCACCTTTGACCCCGCCCTATACCCTCAGTTTGACGCAAGATCAAAATAATTCCTTGTATTGTTGTCTACTCATCGTTGGCTTGAACATGATATGTGACATGACCACCTTTGGATAAATTAAATGTTTTACCCACAGTCCCCACACCCTGGGGTTCATGATAAAATTTTAAAAGTGTCATGCAAATCACTGGCCAGATGTGCAATCATCTCCAAAGTTTCAAGTTTCTATCTGAAGTGGTCTAGGAGAGTTGCATTACAATTGATTGGTGCCCACTTTTGAAATTTTGACGCCGCCTCCCACCCTCAGTTTGACCCAAGATCGAAATAATTCCTTGTACTGTAGACTACTTACCATTGGCTTGAAAATGATATGCAACATGACCTTTGGAAAAATTTAAATTTTGACACACATTTCCCACCCCAGGGCCCTGCCCCTGGGGTCATGCCAAAATTCCAAAAGTGCCATGCAAATCCCTGTCCATATGTGCAATGATACCAAAAGTTTCAAGCTTCTATGTGAAATGATCTAGGAGGAGTTGTGTAACAATCGATTGGTGCCCACTTTTGATCCCCACTACCCTCAGTTAGACCCAAGATCGAAAGAGTTCCTTGTACTGTAGTCTACTCAGCATTGCCTTCAAAATGATATGTGACATGACCATGTTTGGATAAATTAGATTTTTGACTCACAGTCCCCACCCCCTGCGATCATGACAAAATTTCAAAAGTGCCATGCACATTCCTCGCAATATGTGTAATCATACCGAAGGTTTAAAGGTCTCTGTGAAATGGTCTAGGACGAGTTGCGTTACAATCTATTGGTGCCCACTTGTGTCGCCCCCTACCCTAAGTTGGACCCAAGATAAAAATAATTCCTTGTATTGTAGTCTATTCATCATTGGCTTGACAATGATATGTGACATGACCACCTTTGCATAAATTAAATTTTTTACCCACAGTCCCCACCCCTTGGCGTCATGACAAACTTTCAAAAGTTCCATGCACATCCATGGCCATATGTGTAATCATACCAGAAGTTTCAAGTTTCTGCGTGAAATGGGCTAGGAGGAGTTGCGATGGTAGCTCTTTTAAATAGACTGTTAAGATTGCCTTTCTGTTCCAATTTTTAAATTTGTTCAAGGAAATTTAAATTTTCCCATGGAAAATATCCATTTCTAGACCAAGAGAAGACTATTTTGAAAGTTTACCACTGGAGTGACTGGCTCAGTTATCGAGCTAATCATTCCAGTTGTAAACTTTCATAAATAGTCTTCTCTTAGTTTGCAAATGGACATTTCGCAAGACCATTTCTGATGCACTGAAGAAGGGGTAAAGGGTGAAATCTAAAGTTGTCACCAACTGATGTAGCTAATTGAGACAGGAACTACTTTTACTGTCACGCTTCTAGTATTGAAACACGCCACGCCACGCATTTGTCAATTCAAGAAAACTGAATAGATAAGATTCTGAAACTGGTTGGAGGGCTTGGGTAGGGATATATGACGGCTGTGGCCACAGTTTCCAGTCACATCTCTTTCAATACATTCATCAACTTACACAATACTTCTAGTATTATCAGGAAAACAAGATTTTAGCACTTTAGGGTTCAAAGTGTTAAAAGCTAAATCACTAATCCGCTGTATTAAGAGAAGAGTATAATAGCGCATTTAAGTGTGCAAGATCACTCAAGCCTGTTTTTAATGGGCACTGTATGGTCCATCAAAAAGTGGTTGTTAAAGACAGATAGTCAGTTAATACAACTTATTCGCTATACTATGCAGAGTTTTTGAACCAAAAAATGGTGGTTGCTTACGGCTTCTCGTCATACCACCACCCCTTTTAAAGAATAACCATCTTTTGGCGCCAGAGCACGTGTTCGTCTTTGGGTAATAAATATCTTCCTGGTTATAAGCCTGAATATCCATCTGATGGAGCTTTATCATGAAAGCTATATAAAATCATTATTACTAGATTGACCTCTTTTCCGCTGATGCCTAAATATTTAAGATATTATTGTGTGCTCTGACATCTATGTTGTTGAATTTTTTGTAATGTGTTTGACTGAAAGTTGTTCCTCCCGCAGCAATGACCTTCAGTCAAATTATTTTTAAAGAAACAACTCAGTCTACCAAACCATGTTGCTAAATAAACTTGGACATTCGGCTACAAGGAACAGGAGTGTGAAATCTAAAGTTGTCACCATAAATCTGCTCGACGGCGGAAACTGTAACAGATCTGACCTGTCTATTAAGGAACACCTCTGAAATTAGACCTTTGCTATATCTGATGTAGTAATTTCGGAAGTTCATATCTCGGACGTTTATGGACAGATTATCTTCTAGTTTTCAAACACTCGTTCATCTATGCCCACGCTGATATGACAAAGGTCATAGCATTCCGGGATCCATGGCTGGTTTAAGATGCAACATGTTTCACAATAACCACAAATAGCAATGTTTTTAGAAGCATCACCAATAAGACTCAAGTGGTCCACCTTAGATAGGTAGTCTAATGCATTAGGCTAATTAAGTGCGTAGATGTAGGGTCCTATACTGTAATAGCAATGGGTTTGAGAACCACCACTCAAGTGGTTCACTTACAGAGGCGGTCATAGAACGTATTTGAGCTAAGAACCACCGTCATCATACATCAGCATCGCCGTCTTAGCGAAAATTGTTACTGTCTCTAAGAGCCCTGTATTTGAGAATCGCCATCAACAAAATTCAAGTGGTCCACTTCCATAATATTCAATATTTTCCTGTATTTTTTTTACAATTATCACATTCAACATGCTATGCAAGCGTATTAATAATTAATTAATTAATAGAAGTAGCAAAGCAAAACTCGAGTTTCTTAGTATTTCATAATCTATGAACACCAGCCATGCAACGGAAAGCTGTTGCTAGTGGCCGTTGAAACGTTATTAATGCTGGAACATAGCGATCTTTTCCTTAATTTCCGCTAATTTTTACAAGTTGCATGTGCCAAGCACGCTATGTAATCGTATTAATAATTAATGAACTAGTAACAATTGTAAGACATATCTCAGCTGTCTTAGTATGTGTACACCTCTGAATACGACCCTTGCATCACAAACCTCTTGTTACTAGTCCTTGCAAAGTTAGTAAGGCTGAAACAGAGTGATTTATCCAAATATTACCAGAATTTATGTAAGTTTCGCGTTCAAATGCTGCTTTCAAATGCTGCTATGCGTTATGTAATTGTAGTAATTTTTCATCAACTAGCAGGAATAGCAACACGCAACTGATATCGTTTAGTATTTCATAGCGTTAGAACATGACTGTTGCAACAAAAACATGTTGTGGTTAGCAATTGTAGACATATTAGGGCTGGAACAATATGATATATTCTATATCATCACATAGTTGATGCAACGCTATCTCCCTCGTCCCTTCAACTACCCCCCCCCCCCCCCCCGCCCCACACCCTTCCCCCCCTCTCTCTCTCTCTCTCCTCCCTCTCCCTCTGACTCGTTTCAACCGTATATATGCGTGGCGGTTATCAATAAAACTCAAGTGGTCTACCTTAGATAGGTATTCCTATGCATTAGGCTAAATAATCGCTTAGATGGGTGGTCCTATGCAGGAATAGCAATGTGTTCTTAGAATCACAACTCAAGTGGTCCACTTAGATATGGGGTCATATGCAATAATTGCGCCGCTAATAGTTAAGAACCAATCACCAATAGCTGGGTTTTTTAAACAACCCGTAATAAAGGTCAAGTGGTCCTATACGGCAATTGACCGCTAATGCTTAAAAACCACCATCAACAAACATCGGCATCTATGTTCTAGTGAACGCCGTTGCTGCCTTCAATAACAATGTTTTCATTGACTAAACTTGGTCAATAAAGGAGTAAATGTCAGCATATATTATAGTACTTTTTCCACCACATTTGTAATAGTTATCCACATACAAAGCATGCGCGCACTGCAAGTGTGTGTTTATGGGGTGGGGGTGTCGGAGGAGGGGGTTGCGACATCTGTGTGGACACAATGCAAATAATTTGTCCGCCATGCAATGCATAATAAATAGCATTGTATTCACTCAAAGGTCAATTGGTTATTGTGTAATAACTCTATCTATCTAGCTAACTCTTTAACGCTTACGCTGCCCAAAACGGCTTCTGTGGTAGTCTTGGAAAATGTCCGTATGCATATCGAAAGAAGACTATTTTCGAAACATTATCCTCTCTGTCTCTCCACCCTCACTCCCCTCCGTCTCCTGCTCCTACCCTTCTCCCTTCCCTCAATCCCTCCCTCCTGCCATCCTCTCCCGCCTTCCCTCAATGCCGTCCTCTCTCTCTGTATTATATTATAATGTGATCCTATTGTATGATGACACAAGATGGAATGGTACCGAGTGCAAAATGCATGCACCAACATGAGCTAATACATTGATATATGTGTATGATCTTGCAACGTCAAAATGAACAGCCTTGCCTATTTAAAATGTCATGACATTTGATTGCAGATTTCAAAAATACCCAATTTGTCCCACCCTTTAAACAGCGTGGCCAATGCTTCTGAATTCCCGGTTGCTAAGACACTGCTGCTGTGCCCGAGAGCAACAACATTCCGCAACATCATCATCAAAAAGGAACATTGGAACACTATAATTTAAAGAACAGGCACAAAATGTGTAGGGGACAATCGAAATTGGTGGGTTAATTTTATGTGCACCTTAGGTTAGCCAGAATTGCGGTACAGGCGCATACTTCTTTATTAACGGCAGTGTACAAGTAGTTTGCAATACAGACCCTTTCATGATCAAGAGCCAAAAACAACCCAAATTGACTAGCTTCATTAATGAACAAACTACCAAATTGGACCTCTAAAAATAATGCCGGTGTTTTGTTTTTGCAACATAATTCAGCAACGGAATGATCATAGGTACATAATTAAATACTATCATTGACTATATAAATTCCAATCTACGGGGCAATTTGGACAAAATCATACCATCGGCTTTGAGTTCTCTCACTAATACAGATTGTCCAAGCGTGAAAGGAATATCAGCCTCTGCTCTTAGGCTACAACCCGGCCAAATTGGGCATGGCGCTGAATAGACATAGAACACGGGCAATTATTTAAAACTTAATTTAGGCTACACCTCTTGCACGGGGCGTGACCTAGCTCTCAAACAATGAAAAGTTGGCGATATCGCCCTATCTATAAAACTAATAAAGCTAAACCTGGTTTAATCATCCTTATTGAATTCCGGCCATTGCGACTGAATTGATAGCAACAATTTAGCAACTCATTCCAGCAACATAATTGTCCAAACAAACTCCATAATGGCTATTTTACTTTGACGCAAAATAGAGTGGCTTCATTACATGTGACAAAATAGCATTACATACGGTGGTGGGTGGTGAGTGAATGGGCGGCGAAGCAACAACTCGTTATATACGCTGAGAGAAATGTAAACAAACTCGGACAATCATCATATTAAATATTTCAGTTCCCTACAGATAAATACTCATGACTGAAAGTTACTGCTACCCAAATAGCAACAGGTTTCAACAAACAATACGATAATTGTCAAGCAGGCTACAAGATTTCTCACAAAAATCCAGTCTTGTTTCACTACATACAAGCAGTTGTGGCATAATTTCACTAGTTTCTTCAGCCCTGCTAGAAGGAAACGGGTTAATTTTGCATTTGGACGTTTATTGATATCACTTCTCCGACTATCTATTTAACCCTGCTCAATGCTCAATTCATCACCAGTTCCTGGAAAAATGCCCTAGCTGGTTACTTAAAAACAATTTGACTGAACGTAATTGTTTCCTTAGGTAGCAACAACATTCAGTCAACGTTCCTTCAAAACATTAAGTTGGTTCTCCAGCACAACTATCTTCAGAAATAAAAGCGCTTTTAAATCGATCATTGGATAAATAATTGTGTTGAGATCAGTGAGAAACTGAAATGTTAGCCTTTTCTATGCAGGGTAATTATCACCCCATCCACTGATGGGACCAGTTAGCGAGCGTTGTTGTTTATTTATTACAGTCATAAAAACATAGAGGTATTCATTGCCAGCAATGCCCTCCGATTTCTAGCTATGCTAGACAGGGTTATAATGTCCATCAATTGTACAAATTGTAAGCCCTATGTCCTTATCATTTAACCCTTTAATGACTAAATCTTGTCAAAAAAACTAAACATTTTCTTGTTGAATGTCTTATTGCAGGCCCAAAAAATTGTATTTTGAAATTTTGCCACTGGACTGACTGGCTCGCTTACCGAGCCAGTCATTCCAGTGGTAAATTTTCAGAAAAAGTTTTCACTTGGCCTACTAATCGACACTCCTCAAGACCCCTGCAGAGGCCAGTTTGACTGGCTTCATCATAAGAGGGTTAAGGCCCTATGTTTTTAACATTATGTTGAATATTTTGAAACTATTTCACCAGGCGTTGTTGCAGCAGCAACATACAGTCAAATTAGTTTCAAAATTTTTTTGAAAGTTTAAAGGTCTCTGTGAAATGGTCTAGGACGAGTTGCGTTACAATCGATTGGTGCCCACTTTTGTCCCCGCCCCCTACCCTAAGTTGGACCCAAGATAAAAATAATTCCTTGTATTGTAGTCTATTTATCATTGGCTTGACAACGATATGTGACATGACCACCTTTGCATAAATTAAATTTTTTACCCACAGTCCCCACCCCCTTGGCGTCATGACAAAATTTCAAAAGTGCCATGCACATCCATGGACATATGTGTAATCATACCAGAAGTTTCAAGTTTCTGCGTGAAATGGGCTAGGAGGAGTTGCGATGGTAGCTCTTTTAAATAGACTGTTAAGATTGCCTTTCTGTTGCAATTTTTTAATTTGTTCAAGAAACTCATGGAAAATATTTATTTCTAGACCATGAGAAGACTATTTTGAAAATTTACCACTGGAGTGACTGGCTCGGTTATCGAGCTAATAATTCCAGTTGTAAATTTTCATAAATAGTCTTCTCTTAGTTTGCAAATGGACATTTCGCAAGACCATTTCAGATGCGCTGAAGAAGGGGTAAAGGGTGAAATCTAAAGTTGTCACCAACTGATTTAGCTAATTGAGACAGGAACTACTTTTACTGTCACGCTTCTAGTATTGAAACACACCACGCATTTGTCAACTCAAGAAAACTGAATGGATAAGATTCTGAAACTGGTTGGCGGGCTTGGGTAGGGATATATGACGGCTGTGGCCACAGTTTCCAGTAAAATTTCTTTCAATACATTCATCAACTTAAGCAATACTACTAGTATTATCAGGAAAATAAGATTTTAGCACTTTAGGGTTCAAAGTGTTAAAAGCTAAATCACTAATCCGCTCTATTAAGAGAAGAGTATAATAGCGCATTTAAGCGTGCAAGATCACTCAAGCCTGTTTATAATGGGCACTGTATGGTCCATCAAAAAGTGGTTGTTAAAGACAGATAGTCAGTTAATACAACTTATTCGCTATACTATGCAGAGGTTTTGGACCAAAAGATGGTGGTTGCTTACGGCTTCTCGTCATACCACCACCCCTTTTAAAGAATAACCATCTTTTGGCGCCAGAGCACGTGTTCGTCTTTGGGTAATAAATATCTTTCTGGCTACAAGCCTGAATTTCCATCTGATGGAGCTTTATCATGAAAGCTATATAAAATCATTATTACTAGATTGACCTTTTTCCGCTGATGCCTAAATATTTAAGATATTATTGTGTGCTCTGACATCTATGTTGTTGAATTTTTTGTAATGTGTTTGACTGAAAGTTGTTCCTCCCGCAGCAATGACCTTCAGCCAAATTATTTTTAAAGAAACAACTCAGTCTACCAAACCATGTTGCTAAATAAACTTGGACATTCGGCTACAAGGAACAGGAGTGTGAAATCTAAAGTTGTCACCATAAGTCTGCTCGACAGCGGAAACTGTAACAGATCTAACCTGTCTATTAAGGAACACCTCTGAAATTAGACCTTTGCTATATCTGATGTAGTAATTTCGGAAGTTCATATCTCGGCCGTTTATGGACAGATTATCTTCTAGTTTTCAAACACTCGGTCATCTATGCCCACGCTGATATGACAAAGGTCATAGCATTCCGGGATCCATGGCTCAAAAGAAGCCGATAGAAGAGGAATAGTAATAATAATAATAATGATAAAAGAGAATATTCAGAACAATTTTTAGAAGGATTCCAAGTAAAAGTTAGCATTCTGCAGTATAAAGGTTAATACCAATCTATTATTTTACTAGTTGAAGGGTTAATAGGCAGGAACAACTTTCAGTCAAATTGTTTTGAAAAATAGTCAGCATGTATCCTTAGCATCTACAATAAGTGCAAGTTTTATATTGGCATTACTAAGTTCATGGGCTAATCAGCCAGGTTGTCAATTGGTATTAAATGGCAATTAAATCCCTATTATATTAATATGTTTACCTAGAGCACTTACAGTAGCAAATGCCATTTGTTACCCCCATGGTAACCAGATATAAAATGACAATAAAATGTCACATTAATCAATTTTATTAGAGCCTCTAGCAAACTGTCTTCTACTACATAATAAAGAGGAAAATTAAAATCTAAATATTTCTGCACTTTACAACTAGATCTCGTTCATTTTCACACACACTCTGCAGACGGTCAACTAGCATATGTATAGCAATTTTTCCCATCAAAATCCATCAAATAAAAAAGTTCAAAATGGCCGCGAACTTGATTGGTCCACGGTGCCGAGACTGTTTGAGCAATCAAGTTTTTGCGAACAAATTTCACTTGCCGCCATTGACTTATTAAATTCCCCAAATTTTAGCCAGATCGCTTCAGAAGTTCCAGAGGAGAAGATTATTTTGTCATTCATGACGTCATCAAGATGGCCGCCAAATCCCTGAGTGCATCATGTTCTCTTTGATTAATTTCGATCCTAGTTGGCATCGAGAGCATAGCTGCCGAGTCTTGTATTGATTGACCTGCTGGTTTCGGAGTTTTGGTTCAATCTACTTGCTGGAAATGGCTGGCGGCGGAATAATAATAATAATAATAATAATAATAATAATAATAACTAGATCTGTTCCATGAACAGATATACGGCTTCCAAGAATACCTGCACTTGAACTAGACATTCTTTTCTTGGACTTCATGTACAATCTAGTTATCTGGTGAAACTCTGTTTTTCTAGAACTTCTTTAGATAATATTTCTTGTCTTTCTGATCAATCGCCTAGGTGGTTTTGGAGAAGATCGATATACACAAAACTGGTCACAAAATCAGCTAGATGATTGGTCATTCAACAGTAAACAGGTTAATCAGGGATTTCTCTAGACACTAAATCTGGTAACATGGAACCAGTTTGACTGTTCTATACCTGGTGCTTCGGAAGAAGTAACTAGCAGGACAAGAGGTATTAGAAGATAGCAATATCTTGCATTTTTAAGTTACCCAAGGAACCGGCTGCTGCAGGGCCCGGTCTGCGCAGGACTAACTATTCTGTGAAGAAACAATATCCAAGTCATGTACATATATAGAATTAGATTGCCCATTTGACTCCAGCTCACTGCCCGCAGATTGACCCAAGAACAAAATAATGTGTTGTACTGTAGTCTACTACCTACAAGCTTCAAAATGATATGTGACATGACCACATTTGATAAAGATTTACTTTCTGCCCACCATTTCCCCCACCCCTTCGGCTGATATAAAAATTCCAATGTGTCATGCACATCCCTGGCCATATGTTGAATCATAAATTTCTATGTGAAATGGTCTAGGAGGAGTTGTGTTACAATTGATTGGTGCCCACTTTTGACCCTGCCCCATACCCTCGTTTGACCCAAGATCAAAATAATTCCGTCTACTGTAGTCTACTCATCATTGGCTTCAAAATGATGTGACATGACCACCTTTGGAAAATTTTTATTTTTTACACCACATTTCCCATCACTTGGGTCATACCAAAATTCCACAAGACCTATCAGAATATAGCAAATAGCTGACCTGTACTGTATATTAATTGTACATCACAGGATATGATGGACCACCGGATAGTCACATTTTCAAATTTGACAATCAACATGTGAATTCGAAACACCGGTGGTACTACCCATTGGGCAAACATAGCTTGGAGACTGAACCATAAAGCTGATCTGCCCAGGAGTAACGTGAAGTCATTTAATGACAACTAGCTAATGGTCCAAACATAATTAAAGTTCATAGTCTGAAAAAAGAAGAAACATTGTAAAAAACAATCAGTATAATACATATTTAGATGTCAAATGCTCTAGGAGTTGCATGACAATCGATTTGTGCCTACTTTTGACCCTGCCCTATACCCTCAATTTGACGCAAGATCAAAATAATTCCTTGTATTGTTGTCTACTAATCGTTGGCTTGAAAATGATATGTGGCATGACCATGTTTGGATAAATTAAATTTTTGACTCACAGTCCCCACCCCCTGCGGTCATGACAAAATTTCAAAAGTGCCATGCACATTCCTCGCAATATGTGTAATCATACCGAAGGTTTAACGGTCTCTGTGAAATGGTCTAGGACGAGTTGCGTTACAATCGATTGGTGCCCAATTGTGTCCCCGCCCCCTACCCTAAGTTGGACCCAAGATAAAAATAATTCCTTGTATTGTAGTCTATTCATCATTGGCTTGATAATGATATGTGACATGACCACCTTTGCATAAATTACATTTTTTACCCACAGTCCCCACCCCTTGGCGTCATGACAAACTTTCAAAAGTGCCATGCACATCCATGGCCATATGTGTAATCATACCAGAAGTTTCAAGTTTCTGCGTGAAATGGGCTAGGAGGAGTTGCGATGGTAGCTCTTTTAAATAGACTGTTAAGATTGCCTTTCTGTTCCAATTTTTAAATTTGTTCAAGAAAAGTTAAATTTTCTCATGGAAAATATCCATTTCTAGACCAAGAGAAGACTATTTTGAAAATTTACCACTGGAGTGACTGGCTCAGTTATCGAGCTAATCATTCCAGTTGTAAACTTTCATAAATAGTCTTCTCTTAGTTTGCAAATGGACATTTCGCAAGACCATTTCAGATGCACTGAAGATGGGGTAAAGGGTGAAATCTAAAGTTGTCGCCAACTGATGTAGCTAATTGAGACAGGAACTACCTTTACTGTCACGCTTCTAGTATTGAAACACGCCACGCCACGCATTTGTCAATTCAAGAAAACTGAATAGATAAGATTCTGAAACTGGTTGGAGGGCTTGGGTAGGGATATATGACGGCTGGGGCCACAGTTTCCAGTCAAATCTCTTTCAATACATTCATCAACTTACACAATACTTCTAGTATTATCAGGAAAACAAGATTTTAGCACTTTAGGTTCAAAGTGTTAAAAGCTAAATCACTAATCCGCTCTATTAGGAGAAGAGTATAACAGCGCATTTAAGTGTGCAAGATCACTGAAGCTTGTTTTTAATGGGCACTGTATGGTCCATCAAAAAGTGGTTGTTAAAGACAGATAGTCAGTTAATACAACTTATTCGCTATACTATGCAGAGTTTTTGGACCAAAAGATGGTGGTTGCTTACGGCTTCTCGTCATACCACCACCCCTTTTAAAGAATAACCATCTTTTGGCGCCAGAGCACGTGTTCGTCTTTGGGTAATAAATTTCTTCCTGGTTATAAGCCTGAATATCCATCTGATGGAGCTTTATCATGAAAGCTATATAAAATCATTATTACTAGATTGACCTCTTTTCCGCTGATGACTAAATATTTAAGATATTATTGTGTGCTCTGAAATCTATGTTGTTGAATTTTTTGTAATGTGTTTGACTGAAAGTTGTTCCTCCCGCAGCAATGACCTTCAGTCAAATTATTTTTAAAGAAACAACTCAGTCTACCAAACCATGTTGCTAAATAAACTTGGACATTCGGCTACAAGGAACAGCAGTGTGAAATCTAAAGTTGTCACCATAAATCTGCTCGACGGCGGAAACTGTAACAGATCTAACCTGTCTATTAAGGAACACCTCTGAAATTAGACCTTTGCTATATATGATGTAGTAATTTCGGAAGGTCATATCTCGGCCGTTTATGGACAGATTATCTTCTAGTTTTCAAACACTCGTTCATCTATGCCCACGCTGATATGACAACGGTCATAGCATTCCGGGATCCATGGCTGGTTTAAGATGCAACATGTTTCACAATAACCACAAATAGCAATGATTTTTAGAAGCATCATCAATAAGACTCAAGTGGTCCACCTTAGATAGGTAGTCTAATGGATTGGGCTAATTAAGTGCGTAGATGTAGGGTCCTATACTGTAATAGCAATGGGTTTGCGAACCACCACTCAAGCGGTTCACTTACAGAGGTGGTCATAGAACGTATTTGAGCTAAGAACCACCGTCATCATACATCAGCATCTCTGTCTTAGCGAAAATTGTTACTGTCTCTAAGAGCCCTGTATTTGAGATTCGCCATCAATAAAATGTGGTCCACTTCCATAATATTCAATATTTTCCTGTATTTTTTTTTACAATTATCACATTCAACACGCTATGCAAGCGTATTAATAATAAATTAATTAATAGAAGTAGCAAAGCAAAACTCGAGTTTCTTAGTATTTCATAATCTATGAACACCAGCCATGCAACAGAAAGCTGTTGCTAGTGGCCGTTGAAACGTTATTAATGCTGGAACATAGCATCTTTTCCTTAATTTCCGCTAATTTTTACAAGTTGCATGTGCCAAGCACGCTATGTAATCGTATTAATAATTAATGAACTAGTAACAATTATAACACATATCTCAGCTGTCTTAGTATGTGTACACCTCTGAATACGACCCTTGCAACACAAACCTCTTGCTACTAGTTCTTGCAAAGATATTAAGGCTGAAACAGAGTGATTTATCCAAATATTACCAGAATTTATGTAAGTTTCGCGTTCAAATGCTGCTATGCGTTATGTAATTGTAGTAATTTTTCATCAACTAGCAGGAATAGCAACACGCAACTGATATAGTTTAGTATTTCATAGCGTTAGAACATGACTGTTGCAACAAAAACATGTTGCGGTTAGCAATTGTAGACGTATTAGGGCTGGAACAATATGATATATTCTATATCATCACATAGTTGATGCAACGCTATCTCCCTCGTCCCTTCAACTACCTGCCCACTTCACCTCCCCCCCCCCCCCCCTCTCCCCTCCACCTCCCTCCCACTCGTTTCAACCGTATATATGCATGGTGGTTATCAATAAAACTCAAGCGGTCTACCTTAGATAGGTAGTCCTATGAATTAGGCTAAATAATCGCTCAGATGGGTGGTCCTATACAGGAATAGCAATGTGTTCTTAGAATCACAACTCAAGTGGTCCACTTAGATATGGGGTCATATGCAATAATTCTAATAGTTAAGAACCAATCACCAATAGCTGGGTTTTTTAAACAACCCGTAATAAAGGTCAAGTGGTCCTATACGGCAATTGACCGCTAATGCTTAAAAACCACCATCAACAAACATCGGCATCTATGTTCTAGTGAACGCCGTTGCTGCCTTCAATAACAATGTTTTCATTGACTAAACTTGGTCAATAAAGGAGTAAATGTCAGCATATATTATAGTACTTTTTCCACCACATTTGTAATAGTTATCCACATACAAAGCATGCGCGCACTGCAAGTGTGTGTTTATGGGGTGGGGGTGTCGGAGGAGGGGGTTGCGACATCTGTGTGGACACAATGCAAATAATTTGTCCGCCATGCAATGCATAATAAATAGCATTGTATTCACTCAAAGGTCAATTGGTTGTTGTGTAATAACTCTATCTATCTAGCTAACTCTTTAACGCTTACGCTGCCCAAAACGGCTTCTGTGGTAGTCTTGGAAAATGTCCGTATGCATATCGAAAGAAGACTATTTTCGAAACATTATCCTCTCTGTCTCTCCACCCTCACTCCCCTCCGTCTCCTGCTCCTACCCTTCTCCCTTCCCTCAATCCCTCCCTCCTGCCATCCTCTCCCGCCTTCCCTCAATGCCGTCCTCTCTCTCTCTGTATTATATTATAATGTGATCCTATTGTATGATGACACAAGATGGAATGGTACCGAGTGCAAAATGCATGCACCAACATGAGCTAATACATTGATATATGTGTATGATCTTGCAACGTCAAAATGAACAGCCTTGCCTATTTAAAATGTCATGACATTTGATTGCAGATTTCAAAAATACCCAATTTGTCCCACCCTTTAAACAGCGTGGCCAATGCTTCTGAATTCCCGGTTGCTAAGACGCTGCTGCTGTGCCCGAGAGCAACAACATTCCGCAACATCATCATCAAAAAGGAACATTGGAACACTATAATTTAAAGAACAGGCACAAAATGTGTAGGGGACAATCGAAATTGGTGGGTTAATTTTATGTGCACCTTAGGTTAGCCAGAATTGCGGTACAGGCGCATACTTCTTTATTAAGGGCAGTGTACAAGTAGTTTGCAATACAGACCCTTTCATGATCAAGAGCCAAAAACAACCCAAATTGACTAGCTTCATTAATGAACAAACTACCAAATTGGACCTCTAAAAATAATGCCGGTGTTTTGTTTTTGCAACATAATTCAGCAACGGAATGATCATAGGTACATAATTAAATACTATCATTGACTATATAAATTCCAATCTACGGGGCAATTTGGACAAAATCATACCATCGGCTTTGAGTTCTCTCACTAATACAGATTGTCCAAGCGTGAAAGGAATATCAGCCTCTGCTCTTAGGCTACAACCCGGCCAAATTGGGCATGGCGCTGAATAGACATAGAACACGGGCAATTATTTAAAACTTAATTTAGGCTACACCTCTTGCACGGGGCGTGACCTAGCTCTCAAACAATGAAAAGTTGGCGATATCGCCCTATCTATAAAACTAATAAAGCTAAACCTGGTTTAATCATCCTTATTGAATTCCGGCCATTGCGACTGAATTGATAGCAACAATTTAGCAACTCATTCCAGCAACATAATTGTCCAAACAAACTCCATAATGGCTATTTTACTTTGACGCAAAATAGAGTGGCTTCATTACATGTGACAAAATAGCATTACATACGGTGGTGGGTGGTGAGTGAATGGGCGGCGAAGCAACAACTCGTTATATACGCTGAGAGAAATGTAAACAAACTCGGACAATCATCATATTAAATATTTCAGTTCCCTATAGATAAATACTCATGACTGAAAGTTACTGCTACCCAAATAGCAACAGGTTTCAACAAACAATACGATAATTGTCAAGCAGGCTACAAGATTTCTCACAAAAATCCAGTCTTGTTTCACTACATACAAGCAGTTGTGGCATAATTTCACTAGTTTCTTCAGCCCTGCTAGAAGGAAACGGGTTAATTTTGCATTTGGACGTTTATTGATATCACTTCTCCGACTATCTATTTAACCCTGCTCAATGCTCAATTCATCACCAGTTCCTGGAAAAATGCCCTAGCTGGTTACTTAAAAACAATTTGACTGAACGTAATTGTTTCCTTAGGTAGCAACAACATTCAGTCAACGTTCCTTCAAAACATTAAGTTGGTTCTCCAGCACAACTATCTTCAGAAATAAAAGCGCTTTTAAATCGATCATTGGATAAATAATTGTGTTGAGATCAGTGAGAAACTGAAATGTTAGCCTTTTCTATGCAGGGTAATTATCACCCCACCCACTGATGGGACCAGTTAGCGAGCGTTGTTGTTTATTTATTACAGTCATAAAAACATAGAGGTATTCATTGCCAGCAATGCCCTTCGATTTCTAGCTATGCTAGACAGGGTTATAATGTCCATCAATTGTACAAATTGTAAGCCCTATGTCCTTATCATTTAACCCTTTAATGACTAAATCTTGTCAAAAAAACTAAACATTTTCTTGTTGAATGTCTTATTGCAGGCCCAAAAAATTGTATTTTGAAATTTTGCCACTGGACTGACTGGCTCGCTTACCGAGCCTGTCATTCCAGTGGTAAATTTTCAGAAAAAGTTTTCACTTGGCCTACTAATCGACACTCCTCAAGACCCCTGCAGAGGCCAGTTTGACTGGCTTCATCATAAGAGGGTTAAGGCCCTATGTTTTTAACATTATGTTGAATATTTTGAAACTATTTCACCAGGCGTTGTTGCAGCAGCAACATACAGTCAAATTAGTTTCAAAATTTTTTTGAAAGTTTAAAGGTCTCTGTGAAATGGTCTAGGATGAGTTGCGTTACAATCGATTGGTGCCCACTTTTGTCCCCGCCCCCTACCCTAAGTTGGACCCAAGATAAAAATAATTCCTTGTATTGTAGTCTATTTATCATTGGCTTGACAACGATATGTGACATGACCACCTTTGCATAAATTAAATTTTTTACCCACAGTCCCCACCCCCTTGGCGTCATGACAAAATTTCAAAAGTGCCATGCACATCCATGGACATATGTGTAATCATACCAGAAGTTTCAAGTTTCTGCGTGAAATGGGCTAGGAGGAGTTGCGATGGTAGCTCTTTTAAATAGACTGTTAAGATTGCCTTTCTGTTGCAATTTTTTAATTTGTTCAAGAAACTCATGGAAAATATTTATTTCTAGACCATGAGAAGACTATTTTGAAAATTTACCACTGGAGTGACTGGCTCGGTTATCGAGCTAATAATTCCAGTTGTAAATTTTCATAAATAGTCTCCTCTTAGTTTGCAAATGGACATTTCGCAAGACCATTTCAGATGCGCTGAAGAAGGGGTAAAGGGTGAAATCTAAAGTTGTCACCAACTGATTTAGCTAATTGAGACAGGAACTACTTTTACTGTCACGCTTCTAGTATTGAAACACACCACGCATTTGTCAACTCAAGAAAACTGAATGGATAAGATTCTGAAACTGGTTGGCGGGCTTGGGTAGGGATATATGACGGCTGTGGCCACAGTTTCCAGTAAAATTTCTTTCAATACATTCATCAACTTAAGCAATACTACTAGTATTATCAGGAAAATAAGATTTTAGCACTTTAGGGTTCAAAGTGTTAAAAGCTAAATCACTAATCCGCTCTATTAAGAGAAGAGTATAATAGCGCATTTAAGTGTGCAAGATCACTCAAGCCTGTTTATAATGGGCACTGTATGGTCCATCAAAAAGTGGTTGTTAAAGACAGATAGTCAGTTAATACAACTTATTCGCTATACTATGCAGAGGTTTTGGACCAAAAGATGGTGGTTGCTTACGGCTTCTCGTCATACCACCACCCCTTTTAAAGAATAACCATCTTTTGGCGCCAGAGCACGTGTTCGTCTTTGGGTAATAAATATCTTTCTGGCTACAAGCCTGAATTTCCATCTGATGGAGCTTTATCATGAAAGCTATATAAAATCATTATTACTAGATTGACCTTTTTCCGCTGATGCCTAAATATTTAAGATATTATTGTGTGCTCTGACATCTATGTTGTTGAATTTTTTGTAATGTGTTTGACTGAAAGTTGTTCCTCCCGCAGCAATGACCTTCAGCCAAATTTTTTTTAAAGAAACAACTCAGTCTACCAAACCATGTTGCTAAATAAACTTGGACATTCGGCTACAAGGAACAGGAGTGTGAAATCTAAAGTTGTCACCATAATTCTGCTCGACAGCGGAAACTGTAACAGATCTAACCTGTCTATTAAGGAACACCTCTGAAATTAGACCTTTGCTATATCTGATGTAGTAATTTCGGAAGTTCATATCTCGGCCGTTTATGGACAGATTATCTTCTAGTTTTCAAACACTCGGTCATCTATGCCCACGCTGATATGACAAAGGTCATAGCATTCCGGGATCCATGGCTCAAAAGAAGCCGATAGAAGAGGAATAGTAATAATAATAATAATGATAAAAGAGAATATTCAGAACAATTTTTAGAAGGATTCCAAGTAAAAGTTAGCATTCTGCAGTATAAAGGTTAATACCAATCTATTATTTTACTAGTTGAAGGGTTAATAGGCAGGAACAACTTTCAGTCAAATTGTTTTGAAAAATAGTCAGCATGTATCCTTAGCATCTACAATAAGTGCAAGTTTTATATTGGCATTACTAAGTTCATGGGCTAATCAGCCAGGTTGTCAATTGGTATTAAATGGCAATTAAATCCCTATTATATTAATATGTTTACCTAGAGCACTTACAGTAGCAAATGCCATTTGTTACCCCCATGGTAACCAGATATAAAATGACAATAAAATGTCACATTAATCAATTTTATTAGAGCCTCTAGCAAACTGTCTTCTACTACATAATAAAGAGGAAAATTAAAATCTAAATATTTCTGCACTTTACATCTAGATCTCGTTCATTTTCACACACACTCTGCAGACGGTCAACTAGCATATGTATAGCAATTTTTCCCATCCAAATCCATCAAATAAAAAAGTTCAAAATGGCCGCGAACTTGATTGGTCCACGGTGCCGAGACTGTTTGAGTAATCAAGTTTTTGCGAACAAATTTCACTTGGCGCCATTGACTTATTCAATTCCCCAAATTTTAGCCAGATCGCTTCAGAAATTCCAGAGGAGAAGATTATTTTGTCATTTATGACGTCATCAAGATGGCCGCCAAATCCCTGAGTGCATCATGTTCTCTTTGATTAATTTCGATCCTAGTTGACATCGAGACCATAGCTGCCGAGTCTTGTATTGATTGACCTGCTGGTTTCGGAGTTTTGGTTCAATCTACTTGCTGGAAATGGCTGGCGGCGGAATAATAATAATAATAATAATAATAATAATAATAATAATAATAAACGGAACAATCACTCTAGTCTTCCAGAGCTTCGCTCTTGGAAGCCTAATAATAAACGGAACAATCACTCTAGTCTTCCAGAGCTTCGCTCTTGGAAGCCTAATAAAAAGATAAGCATCCTTTTCCCCACTCTATGTTAATGTATGTCACGTATGTGTAAACTGTTGTCACCTTCGTGTAATATGTGATCTATGTTGTCAAAATGTTTTTCTAAACGTTAATATTATACTATTATCATTACCTTTTTAACTTTCTCTACCATAATGTTGATATGTTAGCCACCATATGATATTGATATGGTGGTGCCATTTTTATTTATGTTGTACAATCGTTTTATGCTATGTGTGTAAGGAGTCCACCACCCTATAGGCTCTAGCTTAGGTGGACTACCTGTTGTGACATTAAATATGTACAAAAAATTAATGAAATAAATAACATTGAATGTTGATTCTTGAATCTTGAGTAGGCTTCACCGTATAAAAAAATTATCCATCATCACTATTTAAAGACAAATGTTTCAAATGTTATTGGTTCAGAGGAAGGGGACAAGTTACCAGTTTTCGCAAGGCGGAAGACACGAAAATTGGAGTGGAATGAATATGTTAGTTTTTTCACGAAATTCGCGCATATTATTAACGGATTATAAATATTAACAATAAAGTTACATTGATGAACAAGCCATATAGGCCCTGGGGCTCTGGGTGGTGCACCTTTATTCACCAAATGTAGTAGCTAAGTAAACGCTTATACTTTAACAAAAAAATTAGTTTCGGTTTCCGTACGGGAAAACGAACAAAGTTGCCAGATGATGGTGAAGATGGAGGAGGATGATATTGTCGCGTAGTGTGGTGGCTATAAACGCTATGCGCTCTCATCTGCTGCAAGAATGACTACAAGACACTCCGCTCTGAAAGGATACCTGGAAGACTACGGTAAACTTAGCCATTGACAGATATGTGTGGCGTGTTGGCTCGGTTGGCAAAACCGGTGTGCCGCACATGCTTGGAATTCCAATCCAAAAAATCCCCCGTTCAGGCATGTGATCAAGGTGTAAAATCCTGCGCCATTCCATACGTCATTCACATGACACGTCCTTCGGAGGGGACGTAAAGCTGTCGGACCCGTCCCGTGTGGTGTTTGTGCCGGGGGGGGGGGGGAGACGTAAAAGAACACGCTGAGTGTCAGGCACTGTATCGGGAGGCCAGTCGTGAATACGCTCTGATAGTGTAAATAGTAGATGTCGGATGTCCGCCCTGTCATCAGTATATCCAAGATGCCATAACTGAAGCCTGTAAGACGCCTATCTAAAAAGGCGGATGGTGCAGATGTGAGCAGACTGGACTTCACTTTGTGGCATAGTTGACACCCTGCTCTAACGAACCTACGTCACAGCTGTCAGTGACGCTGTCGGTGGCTCCCTGGTTCACTATCTAGACCGTCTGTAAATACGTTACAAATAATTGTAGAAACACCCCAAGGGGTGCAGATATGTGACCAGGAGCAGTGACGCTGTCAGTCTAGTCGGTGCTCCTATATACAGGACGAAATTACGAAATACAATATGACACATTGGCTCGGTTGGCAAAACCGTTGCGCCGCGCATGCTTGGAATTTCAATCCAAAGAGCCACGTTCGATCCCACTTTCAAACATGTGACCAAGGTGTAAAAACCTTGGTGGTGCTCCAGGAGCAGGAGGGACTTCCGAAATACAATACAATTGGCTGAAACACCTAAAATCTAAAAGTGAGCTATACCCATCAATGAGAATATCATCAGAAATAGTAACGTTCAGCAGTCCACATCTAGTAATACCATCATCAGCAATAGTCCAAGAGACTACAGAGTGGTAGTGAAGAATAGGATAGTGACAGGAATATTTCAGTTACAAGAAGATGGAATCATGGTACCATTCGTATCTTGCGAAATCTCCTTTGATACAAGATCGAGAAAAGTATCTCGTATGTATTGAGTAGCCATTGGCGTAGTGATTTCCACCAGAATATGGTGGTAGAAAGAATTGAAAAGCGCACGCGCGCTACTCACTACCTCTTCATACCAGACAATATTAATTCACGTAAAACGAGATGATATAAAGCCTATAGTGGTCTGTATGACAAGTAGTTAACAAAAAAGTTTTCCCTCTGAACTCGTCGTAAAATTCAAATCTGTTCGAATCTGTCTCATACAAAATGAGGTCAGGAATTTGCTGACGTTGCATAGATGCTAATATCACATGAACCACTGGATGGATCAAGTCGATTTTAATGTCTGTATCATTATGATACCAAAATCAACATGATCCACAGTGTTCCTTTTACAGTCTGCTACGGAGATAGACTGGGTCTAGATCTGTCTGGTCTCCGAAGTGGAGTCTGTGTAACAGTGTACTCTTTATGATGATGCAATAAGATGGCCGGTCATTACATTAGAGGTGTATTCTGGAAGAAGCCACGCCCCTATTTTTAGATTTGGTTCAGTACCTGATCAAAGATGCCTGTTATGTCTACATGAAGATGGTCGTCCATTGAACACTTTATGCTAAGCTGTTCTGTAAGCCAATCAGTCACCCAACCTATTCGGAAGCAGATACTGGCCGAACTGCTGGATAATGTTGGTAGTGACTCAGAATTACTGACACCCTTCAAGGAGATGATAGCATGATGTGTAGCTTAATTCTCTTTGAGGCAAATCAAGCAGAACTACATACCATATACAGACATCACCCATCAACTCTAATTTCATACTCGCAGACTCGGTTATGCCGTCTACCAGTTCAGAGCAATAAGGTTATCACAGTTACCAGTAAACAAGTGAACCGGATTGTACCAAACCAGAGATATGTAACGATAGATCAAACCAATACTCCTCAACACTGGTATGTTCTTCAAAACTAAGGTTTTAAAAAACATTTTCACCAGATGTGAGGGAACCACAACTTCAAGTCTAGATTGAGGCAAAAATAATCTACTTTATTATCTTTGATTGAGATCCAGGTTCTATCTCACGTCAGGTATATGATCTCTACTCTGTGTATTGTAGCAGAGTGGGATGTGGACTGGGGTTCAACCATACAATATGTTACCATATGCTGATTCTGGACGAATGGATTAGCAGATGAGTCCAAATCCTCATCTTCAATACTTGATAGTAAAACTGCTGCATTGTGTCTCGAAGCAGATATTTCAAGAGGTGCCTCAAAATTATAGATCATCTCCTGTGTCGACATACATTATCTATCTAATCGTGCTTTGGAGGCTTTCACTGTCAGGACTTTTACGACTTCTTGTGCAGACTATTCCATGGAGCAGCCACCCGGATAGAGAAACTATTTTGTCTTAGTCTGGTCCTTGCTCTCTGATTTTAAGGTTGTGGCCTCAGGTGGTACAAGACTCCCTGGGGAGTATGTGTGGGCACACATCGCTGCCATACACCCCTGTCAACAGCTTATATATCTCTATCATATCACCTCTAAGTCTGAGCTGATTGTAGGTCAACGATCGTATCTTCAGCCTGTTTAGGTTGTCCTTCTAGTGCATGCCCTTTAACCCTGGGATCAGTTTGGTGGCCATTCTGTGTAAATTCTCAATGCTGACTACGTCCTTAGTTGGTGCCATACTACGTTCACATACTCAGTCGCACCAGTGCCTTGTACAGCCAATTGAAGCTCTTTGTGTCCAGGTATACAAATGATCGCCTTTATTGTAGCAGCTAAATGTAAATACGATAGTGCAGTCGTCACTACTTACCAATGGTGAGTCATAAACAATATTATCCACCATACCCTCTTCACTTAGGTAGAAATACATCTAAACTCATCCATTCACGTCAACCCATCCAACACAACTTGCTATGCCTAGCAACAACTAAACCAGCTGTGCAGCAACTCAACCACCTTATCAACAACTATAAACGCAGTTTGTTACATCCTGAAACTAAAAAAAACACACTCTGCAAAGCCACCCACCTAAATTTAAAAAAGGCTAGAACACATAATACACAAAGGCACGGTGTTAAGTTCTACATTGCTATTGCCCCGAGTATAGCAAATCAAATCCACGAATTTACAGCCAACATGTTTTAAACTTAACCCCCAAATAATCGAGTTTGTGCCAAGAGAGAGGGCTCTTTATTACTAATTCATGAATCACTAACGCTTTCACCCAGAGATGACCTAACCAACTCAGATCACAATGAATCTGTATGGTGTTAAATAAAACTAGACACGGGTGACGCTCTACTAATAGGAAATTGCTACCGATCAACAAGTAGCAAGAAATCAAACAATGACCAGCTTTTAGACCTATTTGATAAGGTAAGAGGAGACAAGGCATCACACATACATCACTTCAATGTGCCAGAAATCGATTTTAAAAACTGCGTTACAATAGGTTATCCAGACAGTTTCCCAAATAAATCCTTTGAAATAAGCCAAGAAATGCTTCTGAAACAACACATTGATCAACCCACACGTTTAGAGATGGTCACACTCCATGCATGCTCGACCATATCTTTACCAACGAAGAATATATGATTGACAATGTTAAATACCTAGCCCGCCTAGGAAAAAGTGATCATCTATCACTTTTATTTACATATGTCTTCTCATCCAAACCCCAACCAGAAAAAGACTTAATTAGACTCGGACATGATATATGGAAGCTAGATTTTCCGGCCATAAAACATGAACTCTCAACAATTGACTTGTGTAAGCAATTGGGCTGTTGCAATGTAGAAAAAGCATGGGTTTCCTTTCTCAAAACAATCAATCTTTTGACCAATAAATATGCCCGTCCTAAACAGCCAAAAAAGAACAGGAACAACAAGCCCAAAAGGTTAAAGGTACATAGTCAGTCACAGCGGATATAAAAATAATATTAAAATCTTTAACTATATCATGCCATATTTCGTATATTTATATGTTTTGAAACCATCTATGGCAGTCCTAAGTCTATTGCTTATCCGTAATGGATCGTATTATTTTCTCATTTTAATTTCACTTCCAATATTATATTCGACTGAGAACCTCAGGTCGCTGGGTTTTCTAGACCCACAATTCATTGCAAAATTAATAATACGTCATCACATATCACATGACTTCAACGTGAATATCAAAGAAAACAAACAGCGGAACATGGCGGAAACGTAAACTATAAAGTCTGCCGAACAAATAGATTTATACTAACGAAGAGACAAAATTGTGACAGTTATAGGGAAATCGACATGTTAGACCATACACTATTAATATATCCTAACATGTTGATATGAGTAGACATCGATAAAATGGCCTAGTCACACGTTTCATTAGAAAACATCTTAGGCTACTTACTGGACATGTATCGAGAGTAGCCTATGCTGTATATCCTTCCTTCCCAGTATGCTCGCTGCTGTAAATGGATACGCTGTCTATGTATTGAGGTAAGCAATTCGTAGTTAGCCCTAATTGTCTATTTATTAGCCCCCTCGATAAGGGTTTTTTAAAGCCCATCAAGGAAAAACACAGTTTATGGAAAAAATACAAAACCAGCATAGTGAGAGTAGACTATGAACCTAAAGCAGGGAAATCTTACTACCAACCTATGTAAAACAGCACATGCAAATGACGAAAACAAACTTGTAAGACAGTTCAGGAACAAGTAAAAGAGATTTTACTGTTATATCCATGAAACACAAAGTAGAGACATATGTACAATTCGTACAATGTGTCGGACTATTAAGAGTTAAAGACGGGATATAGAGAGTCATTTATGATGCAATGATTATGACGTCATCCTACATGCTGCTTAGCTGATTATGATGGAACGGTCCATTGGGATAAGGGGCGGACTGACAGTATTGTGAACCATGGGCAATAGAGATGTGTTTTTGTGACGGACACGGTCAGTGAATTTGTTGATTTGGTTTGAACCACGAATTTGGTTTGAACCCGAACCGCAAAAACAGGATTTATGCGAATTGGCGATGTTTGATGGTCCTAATGTTGTGGCAATGTTCTAAACCCACGCACATTCTAAATTGAGGTAACTTTAACAATTAGTGTGATAATATTTTGATTTATATTTTAAATTCAGGTCTACGTAAATCTAGACGACCGTGTACACTAAGGTATTGACGAAATTTTGCAATTCAAATAAGTTCTAAAATTTAGCTGGGAGCTGCCATCTTCAAACTTAACAACCAGTAACCTTTGGTAATGACGAACCGAGATCAAAACTAGGTTACAGTTTGGAATAACCGCATCAGTAAATCTACTTACAGTACACGAAAATGGATGAAGCACGAACCACGTCAAATGACCACTGATGCCATCAGTTGCAAAAATGAGCGCTAATCCTACTCCTGCAACAAGGGGGGCTGGGGGTCATCGCCCTGGAAACTTTTGAATTCTGGATGCTCTCATACAGCATCTCCTGCATTTGTAGAGGTAAACACATACCCTCGCTTGGTGTGGTGGTGAATTGGTGAAGTTATTGTATTTCCACCCATTTCTCATAAAGAGTCCCTGCAAACACTGATTTGTTGGCCCAACATAGTTTTTAGGTTGCTTGGACTATCATATATTATCTACGTTGGTTATTTATGTTGGCCCAACTTTGTATTTAAAATTGTTTTATTCCCCGACCCAATAGTTCCATACCAATCAGAGAAAGGTATGTCTACAAATATAAGCTCTTGTAACTGTACAGTTAGCTAAACTTGATGTGATATGGGGCCGGATACATGTGGGTGCATGCATGCGCGTGTGCATGTGTGTGCATGTTAGGGTGGGTAGGTGCGTGTCTGTTAGTATATTTGCATGTATCAGCTGTATTTACTAATAATTAATTGGCGTGAATGAGAATGATGATATGCTAAACAGTACATAGAACACACGACTAATATCGTCTAATTTTAATATGTAAGAGTGAGGTTGTTGCCTTATCTATGCAGTTCTGACAGCATATTTGTAAGCAATGTGAAGACAGCGCATCATCGCATCACTGAAATAGACACTTAATTAGAATATTTAAAGAGATATTTTGTAATTAGTAAAACACAAAATCTGAATGAGTGGCGTAATATCTGATGTTAGAACTCTGCTATAATTCTAGTACAGTATCAAAGCATAATCTTGAGCATGGGCAGCAGATTTTTCCTCGATCTGTACCTGATTGACTGATGGCTCAGTATGCCCCTGGTAGCAATAACCGCATTTCTGTAATAATCTAAATACTCTATTCATTTCAGCAAGCAGGGCTGCAGACGTTGCCGATGTTGAACCAATAAATGCAGTACATACACCAAGGGATATGGGGTGTGTGGTGGGGGTGGTTTGGGTGTGGTGTGGTGTGGTGAGTGGGTAGCCACCAATAAATAAATTTGTCCAACCAATTGCAGATGGTGGAAGTTGTAATATCATCCTATTCATATCCTGTATTCCTATACTTCTAGCATGCGATTATGTAGCTTGCGGGGGTACGCGTTGGTCCATTCTGCTGCTCCACTCCATTGCACCACATGTACAGGATGCGCGGGAGTGCTGGCTAGCTACGGTTCTCGGGGGGGGGGGGTGTAACGGATCCCATATCGCGAGTCTCTGGAATGTACAAAGACCGACTTTTAGAGCCGGTGGAATGATAAAGTTCCAGTGGGGCCATGCGACCGATATTTGTATCACCGGTATGACGGTCCATAAATCAATTTAGGAGCCTGGACATGATAATTAATCTATATATATATATATATATATATATATATATATATATATATATATATATATATATATATATATATATATATATATATATATATATATATATACTATATAAACAATGGTACTCCTTTGCTAGTAGACTAGAGAAAATATGCAGTAGATAGGACTAAGTTGGTGTTTTGATAACGTGGATTCGTCAGAGCTACCTCACCGATCAGTATATATCCGTGAGGTATCCCTGCAAGGGAGCGTCCTAACGAGGTTACTTATGTTATACCCCAACAAAATTATTATTGTTGTGAGGGGAAAGTGCCTCGCGCGGGCCTCCATCACAGGAAAATGCCTTTGACGCCGAAGTGGATGAAGAGGTCTGGCAAAAAGGGCCATTCTCTTGTTCAAACATAAGCTAAGTGTGGTGTGACTCAACATAGTGAAATTATAAGTAATGTGATGCACGCTGTATTACGTGAAGATTGGGCGGATGATTTCCGAAGAATTCAAACGCTGTCATCTTATGTTGGTCCAAGATACTGCATTGGTAGTTGCCACCTTATTTATGCGGTCCTTCTGCTGAATTCTAACCTACCATTTAGTTGTTAGATTTACTTCCAAGCTTTGGCCGCAAGTGGCAGTGATTTCTACCTATCTTTTGACACATGAGCCTAACTGGCGAAGATGCCCGGTTTCCCGAACGTCACCCTACAGAGCATCTCCCTCAGAAAGGCAGCATGCGGACATGCTACAGAGTGACAGCTTCAGAATCCCATAACGATCAGGTTACATATCACACCACAGCCACATACAAGATCACTAGGACAAGTTACCATTTACATAAGCAATTTGAAAAGCGAAACAAAAGTTTTATGGCGGGGAGAAAGAGGCAGATATCCATCTCCAGTGACCTTCCCGTGAGGGAATGGTGGGTTCCAAGACCTCACCCAGTCACTGTACTGAGTTATATGGAGATCTGCATCCCATCCGTCACCAGGTGTGTCGGGGTGGATCATTTCTAGATCCGGCTCTGGGAAACTGACGTTTGCCTGTCATTGGGGTTAAGTTTCAGAATGCCCAGAGATGCACTGTTGGACAGTTTTACATAATATCTTTTCGCAGTGCTTCCTGATTTGGCAGGTTTATCTATGCTAACTAGTATCCGAAGATACAGAGAGGGTGTATGCGAAATCAACACTTTGGTCTTCACCACTTGGAAACCCCAATAGTTTCCCAAGTCGGATCATGCCAACATGTCGATGGGAGTTACAGAGAATTTATAAGCCTTGTGGCTGCAGAAGTGTAGAAGAGACAATCGCTCAATATAATAAGAGGCCCTAAGGTATTTGGCCAATTTTACACAATCTAGCCAGTGTGCGGTGTTACATATTCGCTACATCCGGAAAAGAGGCATACACAAATCTCTCCTAAAGAGTGGTTGTCTCTAACTACTTTAAACCTATCCTATCGAGTTAGAATAGCCAGGTTTAGTCAATCACATGTCAGGTTCGCATAATGTGAATGTAGCTCGCGGGATATCGTCGGGTCATTCCGGTACGAAGTACCTGCCCATCGCGCCATACGTGCACGAAAGAACGAGGAGGCTGGCTAGCTCCGAGTCTCAGGGCTCCAGATCCCGCGAGACGTCGCTCTGCGAAATACATAGACCGGCTCCTAAGGCTGATGGAACTCAATCAGTCCGGTTGGGCCATGCGACCACTGCCGCTAAGATTAAACTGCATGGTGTCATCCCATCTATTAGTGTCACCGGTATGTCGTTCCATGTTAATTTAAACTATGGAGAATAATATATATAAAAAGAGGAATAACAGTTTGTCAAACAGGGGTAGATCGTTGGACAGCGTATGAACATATACAATAATACATAAAGTAGAGCTAGCTAATGTACTTTGTACGTGGGGTCGCCGTAGGTACCACACAGATTCGTAAATCTGCAGAGGTATCCCCGCAAGAGAGGCATCCGCACAACGAGCGCACTGATTAACTTAATATAAACTATTATACATTCATGATACAGATGAAAAGACTCCTGATGTTACGAGAGGGATATGCCTCACATGGGCTCTGGTCACTTAGATGCTAGTTGTGGGTGCGAGAGGTAATAGCCTCGCACGGGCCTTCATCACAGGATATCTCACTTATGTGAGAGGCAAGTGCCTTGCACGGGCCTCCGTCACAGCAAAATGCCTTCGACACCGAAGCGGAGGAAGACCTGGCAAAAAGGGCCACTCTTTTGTTCAACAAAAATGCAAGAGAAAAAGACCATACTAGAGAAAATATAATTAACGTGATGCATACTAGGTTATGTGAAGACGGTGCGAGCGACTCCCAGAGCAGTCACAAGTCCCGCCTTATGTCATTCCAAGACACTGAATTAGTAGGCACCACTTTTATTTATCCGGGCCTTCTGCTATTCCTATCCTATCATTTAGTTTTTAGAAACAAGAACTAGTTTTGGCCGCAAGTGGCAGGGATTCCTACCTATCATTAGATATATGACTATCTCACGGGCACAGATGCCCCGCTTCACGTAGGTTGCTTTGGAAAGCATCTACCTCCATGAATAGTGAGCATACATGTTACTTCACAACACATCTGAACTGGGTGAGAATTCAGATGCCCTGCTTCATAACCACATAAAACATCACTGGACGATGGCTCCATTTTACACAAGCAAATTTAATAACTGACATATCGTTACGGTGGGGTAGAGAGACGAATATCCACCGCGAATGTCCTTCCCCTTGAGGGTGTGGCAGATTCCAAGATCATGCCCAGACACTACAATGAGCTGGGTGGAGATGCGCATCTCGTCCGCCACCAATCCTATGGATTTAACTATTGACCTGGCGTTAGGTCTATGTTTCAATATGCCCAATATGTACTGCGTGCCAGAAAGAATATATCCTACTATTATAATAATAATAATAATAATAATAATAATAATAATAATAATAATAACTACATGTTTTCACAGTGCTTTCCTTCTTTGGCAAAGTGTCTAATTACTAAGTATCCGAAGATACAGTGGGAGATGTATGTAAATCCGCGCTTTGGTCATCACTGCTCGAAAACCTCCGATAGTTTCCCAGAGTCAAATCAGTACAGCGTGCGGGTGGGATATCCAAACAATTAAGAAGCCTTACGGCTGAGTGGATCATGGAAAGAGACAACATCTTGATAAATGTGAGGCCCTTGCGGTGTGCAGGGCTAGATTACACACAGCCGGAAAAGAGGCGTACACTATATGTCTCCTAATAAAGAAATTGTCCCTGACCACTCTAACCTATCCTATCAAGCTGAATAGAAAGGTTTAGTCGGTAACATGCCAGGCTCAAATATTTAGGGCACGGTCAGCGACCTCAGTGTAAAATTGTTGGTGGCGGGAATAAGTGATGCATATATTGTTGCTGTTTAGTATTTCCTAGCGTACTGCGGTCCAAAGTTTTTTAATAAAATAAGCAAAAAGTATGAACTGGATGGCTACTTGCCATATACATAACTAACCCTTACAAAAGAACAATATCACAGTTTTACAGAATCTTCTTCTTCTTCTTTTCGTTCGCTGATCATACCGCCAGTTTTAAACAAGGTAGTGAGTATTTTAGGGTCAGTAACCTATAACGGTGCGGTTACTCAAGGCACCTACAGTAAACAAGGATAATATAGACAGTTAATAAAGAAATTATAAGTTGCGGTCCGAAGACCGGTGCAGTACCTGTTAGTTATCACTACCTTCTAAGGACGTAAATCATGACGATAAGACATAATATGTATAGTTACTCGAGTGCCTTGTAGTTACTTGGATGGTACAGGCTACTATGTTGCTGAAATTGAGGTGCTACATACATGTAGCGCGAGTCGACTCGTTCTCTGAGGATGGAAGGTTTTCGCATGCAGATCTCCACAGCTGGTTTTCGTAGATGGGTCTCCGCATGCTGATTCCACGATGATACGCTACAAACTCAGGATGGTAACACAGAGCGAGGAAATAATGTCTACTAGATCATCTCTATAACTAAATCAAGATTTAAACGGTGTGAAGAAAGTTCTCCGTCTGGTGACGGAAGCATAATAGTTAATCATAACACATTAATGGGTAGGGTTACTATATATAATATTCCTATGCATGTACATACTGAAGCATACGGTGCGGGGTGCATCGCATAGCTCTTGACCAGGCAAGGTCTACTAAGCTGCGGTCAAAAAGTTATAAAGTTAAATCACATGACATGCAGTGCAGTGGTTTGATCTCCACTTGTGCATGGTCGGCAGATCCGGTGAGCCATCCACCAAGAAACATCGCTGCTCTACGTTATGTAGAAGTTTACATAATGGGTCCGAGGATCCTCCCGCAGAAAGTTCCGCTAATAGGTCTTCGTAAATAGGAACCATGATTTAGTTTATTATTGCTCCTGGATGGCCGTCTGGGAGCATCCAAATTTGATTAGTGCGGGTTAGCCGAGAACTGCTTTCCGGAGTCAGCTGAACTGAAAGCCGTGCAGAACTGAGATGATGTGCTGAATCTATCAGTATTCCGGTCCACTCATCAAGCTCCCACTCATAGAGGGAGGCATACCTTTAGTTTTAATTTTTGACATGGAATTATTTTTCCAGGTCTTTTCTTTTTTGTTTTCATTTCTTGGTGCGTGCATACATTTATTCTGATCACTGATTACCTAGAACAATAGCTCGCATGGGTGTTCTCTTTGGGTGTGGAGATTTCTCCGCAGAGAACACCCAAGCCCCAACGTACCCAATTTAAAGTTATAATATAAAACAGTGAAGGCAATTATTTTAATCCTGTAAGGAGTATCCCTGATAATATTTTAATTACCTGCGCATCCCGGGTAAACAAAGGGATGCACAACGTGTATACTGATTAATA
This sequence comes from Chaetoderma sp. LZ-2023a, assembly GCA_034401795.1. Taxonomy (NCBI): domain Eukaryota; kingdom Metazoa; phylum Mollusca; class Caudofoveata; order Chaetodermatida; family Chaetodermatidae; genus Chaetoderma; species Chaetoderma sp. LZ-2023a. The sequence goes on from CM067371.1 coordinate 63,869,903, forward strand.
TAAATATATATATTATTATATATATAAAATATGGCCCGTTGTGGCGGGTCCGTACGGGCATCTCTCGCTGACCCACAAGCCATCCCATCGTCCTAAGGCAGAAAGAGAAATAATAAGAAAAATAGAAAGATAATAAAGATAAAAAGACTAGTTCGTCAGGCAGCCCCAGCGTAGCTGAGACTGCATGGCAGGATTATGACATTATTTTGCTACGGTGTGTGGTGTACTTACATCACACACGACATGTTTACAAGGCAAGGATCTGCAGTGATCATTTTCTGTGAGACACAGCTGTGCAAGAATATTGCGCAGCTGTGTAGGAGGACCGTAGTCATCATAGGGACTGGGATTCAATTGTTAAAACATATAAAATAAGTAAGAAAAGTATTTCAAAATAATAAAATATAATAATGTAATATTCCATGATTCGCACAACTACTGATTAATTCTGCTGCATCCGTAGCAGAAATGCCCACAAATATCTGCTGTGAAGTTCCCCCAGCGAGTCTGGGTACCACAGCTTGTAGTAGAGGGTCGTGGCGGATGTACTACATTGGCTGATATCTCACCACTAAATATGGCCTTATATGGAATGTTTGTGACACTTGATGATGCGGGAGATGCGGTGGCTAGACTGTGAACGTTCGTGCTAGTAACTGGTGCTGCAGATAGTGGTGCTGGCGTGGTGATCGCTGTCATGACTGTCGTGGTGGAAGTGGTCAATGCCCTTGGTGCCGTTGGTGTCGTCGATGCTGTTGATGTTCCTAAGGTAGTGAAACGTATAACTGGATGCGGGAGAGATGCTGCTGTGGCGACGGTTTGAGACAAAGGTTTTCGGATCTTCGCGGACTTTAGTAACTGACTGGCCATGGTTTGCGGTACTGGAAGGAACTCCTGGGAATGTGTGATACATTTTCTCCTGGCATATAAACGGTCTGGAGTTATGGACTTGCGGATGGCTGGATCGGTGAGGCTGGCATGCTGTGATGATGAGAAGATGCTGGGTGCGGTGGTGACTGTAGCTACCTGCTCCATGTGGCCGGTCACTTCGGCAATAATAAGATCATCAGGAGATGGTGACCATGGATAATGTGGTAGCTCCATGTCTGGAGGTGACGTGATCACTGGGATTGGCCGGCTGATGGTGGGTGTTGACATTGCTATGGGTGCGGGTGCGGTTGCTGATGATGGTGACTTGCAGGTGGATGATGATGTGGTGACTGCGGGTGCTGCCAGACTGGAATGTGCAGGTGATATCTGTACCTGTCCTGTACTGGCTACCGCCGTGGATGGCGCTGATGGCGGTGACGTAACTGTTGCTGCATACTGTTGGAAAGCATGACGTGCTATAGCTACGGTGGCGGTGGTGATTGAACGATGGCGGGTGCTTTCTGGGTGTCGACACGTTCTGCGTCCACGTGGTTATGACGGCATGGCAATATTTTGAAGATAATCAAGAAGAGTTTTTCCTGGATAACTCCTGGATAGCCATTTCTCAACCGATTTTGAAATGGTTTACAGATTTGGAAAAGCCCGTCGAATTCTGGTCTTTATTAATGCCAGATTTAACGGGAACAGACAATCAATAAGGATTACAGAGTACCAGCTAGGTACACTATAAGCGCCATCCTATCTAGGTCACAACTACACGCTCCATAGAAACAGCGTCCCGGCGCGCGCATGCGCATAATGCGTTTTAACGAACTTAGTCGTTTTTAGACACACTCTCTCTCCCATAGGCCTATATACGCTTATAGCTCTATCCAGAGGGGCGTGTTCAGGAAACGAATCCTAGACGGGCGGCGCTTAACCAGCTTAGCTGGTACGGTCGGTACCCAACCGATCGATCCGAACTACACCACCCACTCCTAGTTTGACATCCGTGGCAAATGATCACGCATGGTGGATCAATGCATGGACGTACGCTAGGCGGGAATCATAGACTTCCCGGCAGGCACGTGGCCGGAGAGGAGTAGTGACGCATAGACACGTATTCAAGAGACAGAGCACATAGGGGTGCCAAGAGGAGGGAGGCCTACTTTTAGTTTTTCAATTTTTGACCTGGAATTATTTTTCCAGGCCTTTCTTTTTGTGTGTTCTTTTTATTATTAATATTACGGTGCGTACTATAACTTTATTTAGTATATGATCCTAAACAATAGCTCGCATGGGTGTTCCCGTTAGTGTGGATAATCATAATCTCCGCAAAGAACACCAAAGCTCCAACATACCACAATTTAAGTTTATAAATATATATAAAAATATAATAACAAAAAGACAAGGTATATAAATATTACCTATGTAACATACCCTTATGAGGTATGTTTTTATTAATCACACCAAATTACTTGTGTACCCCGGGTAAATAAAGTGCCATGCAACACGTATCACCAAGTATTATTATTATATAAATCTAAAATATCTATTTGCGGCCCATCCTTGCGGGTCCGCAATGGGCAGCTCTTGCTGACCCAATATCCGCCCTGACATCTAAGACAGGAAGAAAATTACTAAGAAAAATAAGATATATAATAATAACTTAAAACTGGTTTATCAGGCAGCCTCAGTGCGGCTGAGACTGCATGCCAGGATTGCGACGTTATTGCACTGCGGGAGGTTGTATTTTTTACGTCGCACACGACAACATTAGAGTCCGCAGTGCTCATTTTGTATGAGACACAACCGGACATTTAGTGGGCGGCTGTGTAGGATAACGTAGTCAGCCTAGGGACGGGATTCAATTGATCTAACATATATAATAAGAAGAAAGGTATGTCAAAAATAAAGTAATAATTAACACATTTCCACGAATCGCCTATTAACATTTCTGCTGAATTACACATGATTACACCTCAGCAACGAAATTTCCCCATCGAGTTTGGGTCCCGCGACTGACGGTGGTAGGTCGCGTGAATGCACTGTCATTGCTGAAATGCTCTCATCATTATTATTATTGGCACTGTCCGAAACATCCGAAGTGATGGTGGCGGAAATATGGGCATCCATGATGTCTCTCACAGTTACCGCTGGTTCCAGGATATCCGTCCATGTAGCAGCGGCGGTACTAGTAGTTGCCAATGTTGCTGATGTGGTGGTGACGGGAGCTGACGTGATGCTGGCTGTTGTAGCTGGCATGGTGGTCGCTGTAGTTGTCGTAGTGCTGGCGGTGAGCTGTACCATTGGCTGAAAACGCGGTGCGGGAACGGATATGGCAGGAGACAACATCTTTCGGAACTTAGCGTACTTTAGCAGATGACTAGCAGTAATGTTCAGCATGGGATGAATATCCTGTGTGTGGGTGATCTGTTTCTTTCCCACGTATGGACGTTCTGGCATGGTTCCCTTCCTGACTGCGGGGTCAGAAAGGTAAGGAGGCAGATGCTGAATAACACGGGTCGGAGTTATGCTGATTGTCACAGGCTGTGATGGTCCCACTCCTTCGTCTATGGTAAGTTCAGGTGGAGATGGAGACTGTGGATAACTGGAAATGTCTATCTCTGCAGGTGTCGAAGTCACCACTGAGATTGGCTGACTGGCTGCTATTGTCTGTGATTCTACGGTGGCGGGTGTGGACACCGTAGCTGACTGGCTAGTAAATGATGCGGGAGCTGCTGCACTGGATTTTACGGGAGATTTCTGCTTCCTACTTTGCTTCAGGACCGGTGTGGATGAAGTGATAGGTACCGGCGCAACACTTCCAGATGCGACTGCAGGCAGTATTGCACGTCTGGCTGTCGGTACGTTACTTGCTGTAGCCATGGGAAGATGATGTCCAACGGGATATCTATGCGTGGTGTTTTTCGTGTGAGCCATCTTCTCGGTCGGGAGAACCTTGACAGGGAGCCGAGATTCGAACTGAGTGGCAAGAATGGCATGATCCTCATTCTCTTCCCCAGGAACTAACGTCACTTCCAACACACGATGATGATGACGGATCACGTGAGTGATTCCGTAGCGAGTAGCCGTGTAGAGGTACTGGCATGTCACACGAAAAGCTGACTGAAAGAGATGATGCTTATTCATATGAAGGGCGCGGTCGGATTTCCTAGTGAAAGTTCTGGTACATGGCTCTCCGCTAGTCAACAATGAGTTACACAGGAACCGCTTCGGAACTGGCACAGATTCTTCTTTGGAGGAATCCGACAACGCGAGATCTTCAAGAAGTGACATCTCGTTCCCGCATTGTAGTTAGTTGTGGGAACTTTATTCTAATGCCCTATCTCTTCATAGTTTATAACTTTCCAGGCCAAATATAATAACAAAATAATAATAAGAAAAACAGCAGTATTTAGCTTGCGACCCGAAGGAAGCCTAATGCTATGTTCTTCCCTGGTGTCGAGTTTTGACGGGAAGACAAAGTTTCAGAGCGTGCTTCCTCCTTTTATACTATTTGGTGACGTCACAGGTGGCGGATGACCACACCTAAAACGTTTTGCAGGTGATTCGGTCATTCTTATGCGAATATTTCCTTGCTTTTCGCTTGGACGTCTTAGGAGTAATTCCTCCCATATAAGGGAGTAGTTGTAACTATAGGAAGAATGGCTCGTTAAACTTGTCTTTATTTCACACATTTAACAGCCTCCGATCAACATAGAAACACGGTACTACTTTGTCCTTGCGGCGCCTCACCTTTTAATTAGCGTGAAGCGGTTTTCCAGGTTGGATGCTTGTAAACTTGCCCATTCGAATTTTAGGCTGGTGCGCCTGATGGGGTGCATGGGAGCCAGGTGACGTCAGCGGTAATCTCCCGGACTCACCCTCGCCACTCCTCCATCACGCTGTGGTAGTTGCGTTTTTGGGCGGCTCTTTTGTTTAAAGCGTTTGATCCAACTCACTTGGAAATAGTAGTAAGTGTCACGTGGCTCTAAAAAGCACGTGGTTGATCGGAACCGTATACGAGTTTTTGAAATTCTCTCTGTGATTTTACTGCAGGATTTTTGATGCCGCTTTACCGGCTCGTGTGCTAATGATTTGTAGCACGGTAGAGCAGTTGCGCTCTTAATAAAAAATTTAACAGTAAATTTGCAAGTAATTTTTATGCGTGGTCTAAACAGATCTATTCATGCGGTAGATCAACGTTGCTGATTCCGTCAAGATAGTTGTGTTTTCCGAGCGGGAAGGCTGGCCAAGCATTCGCCTTGATGGATAGAACTAGCTCCTTCCCGGATTAGACCAAACATATTTGTACCATTTTGGTAATGGCTAAATTACAGTACAACTCCCAAACATGTGTGTCACAATTTTTACGATTACAATGCCGTCGTTCAGAGACTGTGAATACAGTCAACCTGAGTGTCTGTGTTTCTGCCATGTTGTTGATTTGAATCTGTTATGCGTGACTGGTTCTCTGTGGATGGTACTTGCACTGTGGTGATGGCGACGTATTTATGGCCGCCGGGTGCGGAAGGTGGGAGGGAGAGGTGGCATGAATGTCAACTTTATCGAACCCTGAGGGTATTTCACTGTGTAATGGCAGAGCCCATGGGCGGGACAGAGTTAATTTAGAGCGAGGATGACCTGTTGGATGCTGTCCTAACTTTGATCAAACCATTGTCGATTTCAACTTTTCGGTAGCAAAATCCTACTCGTGACTGACGACAATGTGGGCATCTAGCTCTCTTAATAATATTGACTGTTATTACGTGTAGATGAAGTATGTAGCTTAGCTGTTTCCGTACAACATCGGGAGAAAGGGGCGGGGGAGGACACTGGACAAGCGTCTCTCCTGTGATGCGTACTGTAGATGGCTGTGGTGCATTCCTGATATCCATATGATCAGTTCTCCCGTAACTGGATAAGAAGGTGTGTGCAGGAGATTTTGTTGGTTGCGTTCTGTGGATGATAATGCTGTTGTCGGGATGTCCGGGCTGCTGTATGATGCTAATGTTATAAGCGAAGGGGATGCATTCCAGTTTTCCATGCTGGTGAATGCCAAGTCTGTTGTTATTTACGGGAGATGTAGTCTGTGGGAGGTATTACTCCTCCCGCAGTTCTGTGCAAGAGGAATTTGTTGCGGGAACATTTATGCCTTTACAGGTAATTAATTAAGACCGGTAGGTGCTGCTAAATGCTGTTGTTGCCGATATTGAATGTCTCTGTTATGCTGAGTATAACTGAGCAAGTATGTGATGTAGGCGCAATGATGGATTGACATATCCAGTCTTGAAGGCAGGCATGTTCTTTGTATGTGTTGAGGTTCTGTCTGTTGTGTGATGTTCTGACTGCTCATGGGGGAGTATGGTGGGCCTATTGGATGGGGCGGCCTTTGGATAGGGTGATGTGGTCATCTCCCATTACACAACGGTTGGTGTCCTGTCGTAGTTTTTAGACACCGGGAAAATTCGAGCCGAGAGTCAGCATTTCCATACAATTTGCCGGGACAGTGAACAACGTTAAAGTTATAGGCTTGCAGGGATTCCTGCCATCTCAATACCTGGCCCTCCGGATTTTTTAAGTTCCTGAGCCACCATAGTGAGGCATGGTCTGTACGGAGTGTAAAAGGGCGCCCGTACAGTAAGTGTTTATAATATTTGACAAAATGGACCACCGCCAATAATTCTCGCTTGGTGGTTGCGTATCTTTTCTCCATTTTATTCAGAGTATGTGAACCATAACCCAACTCCTGCTCTGTTCCATCTTCGGTGACCTGTGATAGAACTGCGCCAATAGCGAAAGCTGACACATCAGTGTTTAAGATGAAATCGAGGTTTGGATTAGGGTGAGAAAGAATCAGGGCGGTCGTCAAGAGTTCCTTCAGCGCCTTGAAGGAGCCGTCACACTCACTCGTCCACTTAAATGGTCGATCGGTGATCTGGTAGAGGGGTGAAGCAATCTCGCTGAAATGTCGTATATAACGGCGATGGTACTGGCATAAGCCAAGGAAACTCCGCGTCTACGTAACTGAAGAGGGCCGTGGCCACTCTGCTACTGCCTTAGTTTTTTTTATGGCTGTGTAGCCACTCCATCACCAGATATGACGTGTCACAGGAACTCGACGCTCTGTCTGAAGAGATGACATTTTTTTGGTTTGAGTTTCAAATTGGCCTTTTGAAACGGTAAAGCACGGGTCCAAATTGATTAAGGTTTGCTCAAACGTGGGTCCGAAGACGATTACGTCATTGATGTAACAGAGACAGATCTCCCATTGCAGTGTGGTTAATACCTGCTCAATGAGTCGTTCAAAGGTTCCGGGAGCATTGCACAACCTGTAGGGCATCTTGCGGAATTGGAAAAGACCGTCCCTACAAACGAATACTGTCTTTTCCATAGCAGCTTCATCCATGGCTACTTGCCAGTAACTGCTAGCTAAATCAAGGGTACAAAACCACTTGGCTCCGGACAAGGAATCCAAGGCCTGATCTATCCGGGTTAACGGATAAGCATCTTTAACGCTGAGCTCATTAAGGCGGCAGTAGTCGATACAAAACCACAAGGTTCCATCCTTTTTGCCTGCTAGCACTATAGGGTGAGCCCATGGAGAAGCTGAGGGTTTGATCATACCCGTTCGCAACATGTCATTGACTTGTTGGTGTGCTTCCGCTTCTTTGTGAATGGGAAGACGTCGTACCGGTTGTCGTACAGGGCAATGATTGCCTGTATCGATGGAGTGTCGTATGAGATGAGTCTCTCCGAGATCCATATCTCTGGAGGAAAAACTATCGTGATATTTATGTAATAATTTCCTAATTTCTCGTTTTTGTGATTGCAATAATCCAATATTGGCACGCAGATATAAACCCTGTAGATGTTCAGGTAAATCATCAGTCAGCGGTGGTGTTGTATCAGAAAGTGCAGGTGTTTCCAGTGAAATTATGTTCACTAAATGGCCGCAGCGTACTCCCGGTTCCAGGGTGATGGGATCTGCGGTACCATTGAACACTCTAAAGGGTATCTTCCCTTTATCAGTGATGTCCACTATTATGCGGGGACTTGTGCATTGTGAGGCGATCATATAATCAGGGTCGGGTTCCAGCATGGTGATGTGTGTGTTGCTTCCTAACTGTGGTGTGGTGGCCCATAGGATCCATTCCTGTCCCAGCTCAACCGTGGCAGTAATTGATATTATTACTGCACACGTATCGTATATTGACGATGCTGGTCCGAGAGGTATTCCTCGGCCGTGTATGTCGAGTTCCTGTTGTCTGCAGTGTATGATGGCTTTGCTGGCACTGAGAAAATCAGAGCCAAGTAGGGCATCGTTATGAATAGAGACGATGACAACTCTCTGAATGAATTGCATTTCCTCTATTTTAATGACTAAATTAACCACACCGGCCACGGGTACATCTGCTCCCATAGCCTTGTAGGCTTAAGGGGGGGGGGGGCTTTTTATGAGGTGGGATGCTCTCATATAAGCGCTGGTTAAAAACTGTAATAGAAGCTCCGGTGTCGACGGTGGCGCTTGTAGAAACGCCACTAAACAGACAGGCACATTTGTAGATTACTTTACGATGAACCTGCGGAAGAGTTTCCAATGATGCTGTCCGCGATATTCTGACTGTCTCCGTATTGCTTCTCGCAATGTTGCAGGTGGCTGAGTGAGGAATGGGCCAGTTCGTCGTCTCCGCTGGGGTGTAGGCTGCGGTGAAGACGGAGCTGGGTGTAGCAATGGTGGTGGTGTTGTTGTCGTTTCTGTGTGAGCAGTATTGGTATAGACAGCAGTGCATACAGGATGACGGATGAGTTCTACCTGTGCAAGACATTTCCGGCAATGCTTCATAGGATGTTTTGTTGAAGCACAGAAGAAACAGCATGGTTTCCATGGACGTGCGTTCTTCCGTCCATGTTGGCGCTTGCGAATCCATGAGGCGGAATGAATCGTCTCTCCCGAATCGCTACTGTCTGTGGATGCAGAAGATGCTGCTGATTGGGGTGGTGTTCTGCATACCACCAGAGGGCACCATGAGTCTAGTGTTATGGTGGCCGGACGTGGTGCTTTCAACAACATTGTTTCAGCGGAGGTACTACAACCTGCTACTGCCGTTTTACATAGGAAAGAAGGTTTGTCGTGTATGGAAAAAGAAGGGGATATCCTTGCTGCGGATGGGGGAGACAACATAGGCACGGACATATTGGAAGCCGTGCATTTTGGTGTTGGTGTGAAAGCTGATTTCTGTGGATGATGGTTAGTCACTGAACATTGTTGCGTGAAAGGCGCAGTTAGGCCTGGAGACGGATACGCGCACCGAAGTGGCTCCATGTAATTCGGTAACCTTAGGAGTTTGACTGTTTCTCTGGTTGCGGTGTGCTGCGGTCTGGAGCTGGCATTGTGGAGGGAGGTCGGTTAGGACACCGCTCCATCCAATGTCCTGGCTGACCGCATCCGAAACAGGTGTTCGGTGGCGGTGCGGTGCTGGTACTGTTTGCTGTTCTAAACTGTGTGGTGGCGAGGTTGGTGCTGAGTGTGGTTACCAAATTGGTGAGTGCGGAGATCTGCTTATTGATCTCGTCTATCGGCTCTCTCATGTTGCCGTTGTTGTTGTTGTTGTTGTTGTTGTTGTTGTTGTTGTTGTTGCACTGGTTTCTGCACCCTGGGGCTCTGCTGTACCCTACTCTGCGGGCATGGCCCCTACCTCCAGGCGCTTGATTCTGACTGGTCTTCTGTGTATCTGATGGTGATGATGTCTGTGCGGTTGGTGTTGCTGATCTGGGGGGAGCACTAGTGGCTGGGGCGATAGCTGTGCCCTCTATCTCATTGATAGGATGGAGTTGGCGCCGGTTATTTTTCTCCCGCTCTAGAAAGTTCTCGATACGAACCGCGGTTGCCGTTATTTGGGCCAAACTTCCGTGGTCGCCGAGAAATATTTTTTTCTTTTAGAGCGGGTTCACTGCTTAATGCATCGATGAAAGTATCAAGATGCAAGTGAAGTATGCCCTCCGTATTGGTGCTCGGATATACGCGGGTGACTAGCCTTCAAATCCGGCTAGCTAACTCAGGAAGAGTTTCTCCCACGTGTCGAAGATTTTTAAGCTGCAGATGACTAGTTTCTACGAGAGCTGTGTCGCCAAATCGCTCCGTTAGTGCTCGTTCCAACTAGGTGTAGGTGGGTGTACAATCTGTACCCAGATCCGCAAGAACTTGCAGGGCTTTTCCCGACAGTTTTGCTGCAAGATACTCACCCATCTGTCTATCGTCCCAGTGGTTAGTCCGACTTATTATTTCGAACTGGATTTTATAGTTGGTCCAGTCATTCCTCACTAAATTCGGGAGGGAAGATGACTCGGCCAAAACTGCGGGAAGAGTGAAGTGGTTGAAATCTGGGTGGTGCAGGTATCTGAGGAGGTGGGGATTGAACTGTAGTTGGTCGTGGTGCTGGTGGTGGTGGTGGTGGTGGTGTCTCCCGTCGATGCCAATGCCGAGGAGCTAGGACATGTGTACTCCAATTTACTGAGTCCACCCCGTTTGTTGAGCCATAGACCGGCATGAGTCTATGAACAGGAGGCGGATTGCGGTGAAGAGTGCATGGTCGTTCCTCCCGCGGTGAGGATTGTCGTTCCTCATATGGCGGTGGTGCAAGTGGCTGACAGTTATGATATGTGGCATGACTAATATACTGGCGAAATGGCGGTTCCGATATATATAAGAAGGTAGGATAGCCGCTTTCATCCCCACTTGGCGGAAAATCGGTTCTCCGATCAATGTTAAAATCTAGAACTATTTATTCCTGTGGACACTCACCTTTTAATTGGCGTGATGCGGTTTTTCAAGTTGGATGCTTATAAACTCGCCTGCTCAAATTTCAGGCTGGAATGCCCTATGGGGTGTGGGAGAGCGTGATGACGTCAGCGGCCATGGTCCCGACTGACCACCTCTCGCCTCCTCCATCACGCTGTGGTAGCATCGTGGGAGGGCGGTTCTTTTGTTTATAGACTTTGATCCAATTTACCGGAAAATAGAAGTGATGATCACATGATTCTTGTTTTGAAAGCACGTGGTTGATCGGAAACTTAGGCAATTTGTATATGGGTGGATATTTTATGCTGTTGACTGTACGTATTTGATGCGAAAAATAGAAATATATGTCTTCCTTATTCTGTTCCTTAGAACAGCGTCCCTTCATATGCGCGCGATCTTGTACATGCGCCATCTCTTGTGTGTAGTAAGTTTATTCCAGCCCGTGTAGATTGGTGACTGGAATATTTAGGTAAGAGAATATTTGAAATTCTCCACGGTGTTATACTGTCTAAGTTTTGATGCTGCTTCATCAGCGCGTGCACTAATGATTTGTATACACGGTAGAACAGTCGTGTTCTTAATCAAAATTAAGACAGTATAGCTGACGGTAATTTATTGTTTGGTTTAAACAGCTCCATGTCTTGCGGATTCAAAGTCTACTGCCCCGCCAAGCTGGACTGTATTTACTGGGTGGGCGGGCTGCCAATCATCTTTCTCTATGGGTAGGACTAGTCTCACCTCACCTAGACCAAACGTACTTATTACGGTACAGCTCGGAACGTGCGTGCCACAGTTTACAATTTTAAAATACCGTCGTATGGAGATTGTGATAAAGTCATCCTGAGTGTCTCTGTTATGTGGTGAGTTTGATTAATATGCGTGACTGCTTATCTGTGGATGAATCTTGCGTGGTCGTGAAGTGTGAAAGTTTTTATTGCAATAGGCGAGGTACTGCGATGCTTGTGGTGCCAACTTTATCGGACATGATGTATTTCACTCTGTAATAGCGGAGTCCTAAGATGGGACGGAGTTACTTTAGAGTATGGATGACCATAATGGGTGCTGTCGTACTTGAATCAATCCATTATATTTCCTTTCGGTTGCAAAATCCTACTTGATACCGACGACAGACTGTGGGCATCTTGGTTTCTTAATAATATTGACTGTTTTTACATGTAATTGGGGTATCTTTGTTTAGCTGATTACGTATAACGTTTTTTTTTTGGGGGGGGGGGGGGTTTGGGGGGGGTACGGGGAGTGGGGAGGTCCCACGTCGCACATACTGTAAATGGCTGTGATGTTGTCCCTCCTTTCCGTATGATTGGTTTTCCGCACACCAGATAAGGGGGTGCTTGCGGAATATGTTGGCTCGTGCTGATGATGGTGGTGTTCTGTTGTAGGGAAGTCGGGGTTGCTGCGTGATGCTGGCATAGTGTAAGGGGTGGGCAGATCCAGTTTTCCATGCTGAGGAATGCCGATTCAGTTGCTGTTGTGGAAAAGTCGGGTTGTGGTGAGTCACAAACTCACGGCATTCATGCGGTGTGGAATGTTGCGGAAAAAGATGTCTAACTTTTTCTGTTATAAAAGTTAGATGCGTGCTATCCATGTTGTTGGTGATGTTGAATGTTTCCATTATACTGTCTATATACTCGGGTATGTATGTAGTGTTCGCGTGACGAAGAATTGATGTATCCAGCCTGGAGGGCAAGTGTGTTCTGTATGCTCCTGGCTTTCTGTGTCTTGGTGTGATGTTCTGACTGCTCACGGGGCTTGGTACAGCGGTTGTGGTCAGGGATGCTCTGTGGATGTGGATGGTCATCTCCCATTACACGACGGTTGGTACTTTGTCATAGTTTTTAAGTACCGGGAATATTCGAGCCGAGAGTGTGCCGGACAGGCTGCTTCCCTGCCCACCACCAGCGGGGATGACTGAGGTGCGGGATGCCACCTCCTCTCTAACAGCTGACTCTCTCATATCTGAACATTCACAGTCAACAGACGACGAGTGGAGTGTGAACTGGGTGGGACGTATGGTGTCCGAACTCGGTGCAGAGATTAGAAATGCAAGTTGGAATGGGGGGTCGAGTTGCTAATGGATGGGGCGCAACTTGGAGTGGGGGTGGTCTCGCGATTTGGTGGATTGGAATGGGAGTGCACCGAGTTGTGTGGTTTTCCTGTTCTCTGCAACAGGCCAAGGCCTCACCAAGCCTCTTCACTTCCATGCTATTTATTATATGTTCCACCCCCACAGGAAGCATGTCCCGGGGCAGCTTCAGCTTCCGCTTGTGGCAACCCTATAATTGGCGTAATAGCATGAAGTGGGTGGGAATGGGAAGAGGTCGGCGGAACAAGTTTTCCGTCCTTCCCCTTGGACAGCATAAACGAGAAAGTCTTCAGATACAACTTCCCAGATTGTGCGGACCCGCTCTGAGGAGGGAGAAGGCGGGTACGTATCTCGTTATCGTCCTCAGCGTTAGTTATATGTTCGCCAGCCTCCTGGCTTGGTAGGAGAGGGGTCGAACTGGCACCGCGGTGCTCTGGACTAACATCGGGAATACTTGTTTCCATAGAGACATCTGTCTGGGTATCGGTGGTATGTGGAATGCCCAGTCTGAGCTCTGGTACTGGGTCGTCACTAACACAAGGTTTAAGTCGATCGCAGTGGATGACTGAGGTGAGGCCATCTGAGGCGCAGATGCGGTAGGTCACGTCCGACTTCTTACATACTACCACATAGGGGCCTTTCCACAGGTAACTCAGTTTACTTGGCACGTTTGCAGAACATCGCGAATTGTGAACCCAAACCATTTTTCCCGCCTCATACGGGTCTCCATGCACTCGCCGGTCATGCCATGTTTTCTGACGCTGGTATGCAGTGGATAATGTTGTGCTCACTAGCTCATGGGACTGTTCTATCACATGCCGCATGAGCTCTAAGTAGAGAGATGGTGAATTTTTTTCCCCTGCAATCCTGGGCATGGCTAATTCATGGCCTAACATTAACCGGGCAGGGGTATAACCCATGCTGGAATGTGTCGAAGTGCGGTATGCCATGAGCACGTATGGGAGTCATATACCCCAATCGCGACAATCATGCGTTTCCTTAGTCAGCATCTCAGCCAAGGTGTGGTTGAATCTTTCTACCATCCTGTCACTTCTCGGATGATAGGGCGTCGTGCGAGTCCTGACTACATGAAACACCTTGCAGAGCTCGGAAATTAGCGGGCTCTCAAAATTACTTCCTTGGTCGGAGTGCAATTCATAAGGCATACCGAATTGGCGGAACACATTGCTAGTCAGGACCTCTGCTACTGTGGATGTCTATTGGTCTGGCAAAGCAAATGCTTCTACCAACTTCATAAAATAATCTTGCAATACGAGGATGCACTTGTTTCCTTCATCCGTCAAATTCAAGGGTCCGAGCGCATCAATAGCCACTCGCTCCCATGGTGCACCAACAATTTTAACTTGTAAGGGGCCGGTTATTAATGTAGAGGATGCCACCTTGCATATGACATTCTCCAAACCTTTGATAGTAATACTTAGCCGTTGTAGAAAGTGAGGTGACAGATTCCTTGGAAGGACGTATCCCTCCTGGATCCATGCGTATATATTCCGTGTTTGCGCGTCCGTTACACCGCAGCTAACAATTCCCTCTTAGTGGTCACGTAACGTTTCTCTGTTTTGGTCAGAGTATGCAAACTGTGACCTGAGATAGAACTGCACCTATTGCATAAGCAGATGCATCAGTGTCTAAGATGAAATCGGGGTTGGGGTTAAGATGAGCAAGAATTGGTTCGGTTGTCAAATGTTTCTTCAGCCCAATGAAGGAACCTTCACACTCACTCGTCCACTCGAATGGTCGATCCTTTTTGGTGATCTGGAATAATGGTGACACAATCTCACTAAAGTGATGGATGTATCGCCGATAGTACTGGCAGAGACCGAGGAAACTCCGGGCGTCAGTGACCGAAGTGGGGGTTTGCTACTCTGCTACTCCTTTAGTTTTTTAAGGTTGAGTAGCTACTCCATCAGCAGATATGACGTGTCCCAGAAACTCGGCAATCTGTCTGAAAGGATGACACTTCTTGGATTTGAGCTTGAGGTTGGCAGTATGGAACCGCATTTAAGACCTTGCCCATGTTGGAGAGAGTCTGCTCAAACGAAGAGCCAAAGACGATTACGTCGTTGATATAACAGAGACAGATCTCTCATTGCAGGGTAGTCAATGTCTGCTCAATGAGCCGCTTGAATGTTCCAGAAGCATTGTACAAGCCATAGGGCATCTTGCGGAATTGGAAAAGACCATCTCTGCATACGAATGCTGTCTTCTCCCTGTCAGCCTCATCCATGGCTGCTCGAGGATGGCCAGTACCCACTAGCTAAGTCATGGGTACAAAACCACTTGGCTCCGGACACGGAATCTAAGGCCTGATCTATCCGAGGAA
The DNA here is from genome assembly GCA_034401795.1 of Chaetoderma sp. LZ-2023a. Taxonomy (NCBI): domain Eukaryota; kingdom Metazoa; phylum Mollusca; class Caudofoveata; order Chaetodermatida; family Chaetodermatidae; genus Chaetoderma; species Chaetoderma sp. LZ-2023a. The sequence continues at coordinate 63,885,026 of CM067371.1, forward strand.
GCGGATAGGCACTCTTGAGGCTAAGATCATTAAGGTGGTGGTAGGTTATACAAAACCGCAAAGATCCGTCCTTTTTGTCTGCTAGTGCAATGGGACTGGCCCAGGCGGATGCTGACGGCTCTTTGATGCCTGTCCGCAACGTGTCATTTAGTTGTTGATATGCCTCCACCTCCTTGTGAATGGGAAGACATCGTACGGGTTGTCGAATGGGTCGGTTGTTTCCTGTGTCGATGGAGTGTTGTACGAGATGCGTTTCCCCCAGATACATGTCTCCAGCTGAGAAACTCTCATGATATTCATATAATATTTTGTGAAACTTTCGCAGTAGTTTCCGTACCTCACGTTTGTGAGGTTGTGCCAATCCAACTGTGGCGCGCAAATTTATGTCATGCAGATGTTCCGGTAAATCATCAGAAGTTGTTGCTCGTGTAGGTGCGGTAGAGGGTGTCTCCAGTGATATCACATCCGCCAGATTGCCACAAGGAACTCCTGGTACTAGTGTTATTGGGTCCGTTGTGCCATTGAATACTCGAAATGGTATACGATTCTTATTGGTGGTATCCACGATCATCCGATGACTGGCGCATTGTGAGAGGATCATGTAATCATGGTCGGGTTCCAGTATAGCTCTGTGTGTGTTGCTTCCTAACTGTGGCCATAAGATTTCCTCTTGTCCCAGCTCAACTGTAGCTGTAGATGCCAAACTTACTGCACATGTATCGTATAGTGATGATTCCGGTCCAAGGGGTATGTGGCGGCCGTGTATGTCTAATTCCTATTGTCTGCAAAGTATGACGGCTTGAATAGAGGAAATGACAATTCGCTGTATGAATTGCATTTCCTCTATCTGTATTACGAGGTTTACCATACCAGCCACAGGAACATCGGCTCTGGTGGTTGTTTGTAAATATATGTTTGTGGGCCTAAGGGGTGGCTTTTTATGAGGTGGGATGCTCTCATACAAGCGCTTGTTGAAAACGGTGATGGAAGCCCTAGTGTCTACGGTGGCACTGGTTGAAACACTACTAAACAGGCAAGCCCACTTGTATATTACTTTGCGGTGTGCTTATGGAAGAGTTTCCAATGATACTGCCTGAGGAATTTCTTTTGGTGCAGTATCATCCTGTATGTAATCCATTTGTTTTTTAATGGATTCCGTGAGTGCAATTGGTGGCTGAGCGAGAAAGGGACCAACCCGTCGTCGCTGCTGCTGTGATTGCTTAGGCGATGACGGAGCTGGGGGGGGGGGGGCAATGGCGGTGTTGTTGATGCTGGTGTGTTGTACCGTGGATTAGTGTAGACAGCAGTCTGGACAGGACTAGTGCGGTCGTGGATAAGGGCTACCTGTGTCAGCCAGTTTTTGCAATTCATCACAGGATGTTTAGTAGATGTGCAAAAGAAGCAGTGGCAGCGCAGTTTGCTGCCTTTTGGACGATGCTTCTTCTTGTAGATCCAAGATGTCGTATGCCGATCGCTGTCCGTGTCATTATTATTACTGCTGCTGTATGCGGTGGGTGATGCTGTTAGGACTTGTGAGTTGCATACCACCAACGGGCATAGGAAATGTATGGGAGCAATATTCAGTCAGCGACTGTTCCCAGGATTTTTTGCCGATCCTCGTGGAACCTAACATATTTGTAGAATCTGTTGACCCGCATGTTGACCTAAAATGTTTTCGGTCCAGTGACCATTTCTTTAGAAAATGCTGTACTCAAACAATTATTTGACATCATTGGAATTCTTACTTCTGTCCCTGGAGTTATTGGTTTGGTTGGTGTCTATCGAGTCCATGATTTCAGGTCCCATTCACGTCATACTAGGCTGGTTTTATTTCAGTCTATTATTGGTAACTTCCTCAGATTTTAACTGATACCCATTTATACTCCTGGGTGGAGAGAGGCACAGAGGGGTGAAGGAGATTGCCTATGTTTCCAGCGATCATCGGTTGGCCGAATGGAGACGCCTGTTTCACAGCTCTGCTCGTTACCGCCTGAGCTACCACATCAAAATCTACTTCTCTCCCTGTCAGAGGGTTAACATTTCATACATCCCTAGATACCAGTGGCTACTATGGTTTACTAAAATAAAATCGTTAGTGAACATATTAACATTTCTGTTATTGCAAATCTGCACACTAAACTTATATTTCCGTGATTTGCTGATAGATGACGGAATTATGGTCGGATTGTTTCAGCATTTAGATCGCCTAATCCGGGGCGGAATTGCCTCTCAGGCACCATTTACAGAACTCCGATATCCCGAACGGTTCATGAGATATAGGAATTTTTTGTATCGCAGACAAATATGTCTATAGGGAATGTATTGGAAATTGATTTGATGATAAATGACCCAGCTTTGGAAATATCATATCTAAACCTGGTACATTTTTAGTACGCACCAGGCATGTATCGATCATCTACAGAACTTGGATCTGGTGTATGGTTACCGAGAATTACACGTTTTCTTGTCCAAAAAGTCCAATTGGAAATGTAAGGGAGTGATATTCGGACAGCAACTCGTCCTAGAGTTTCTTGCAGATCGTGGAGAAGCTCTGCAGACTTCTAGCATCTGTTAACCCACATCTGACACCTACATATTGTCCTGGGCCATTGAGTACTATTTGAGATTTCTAACCTCCAAACTTGAGACAATTTCAGTACACCTTAGGGCCTCGGCAATCTAAAAATAGAGGTGTGGGTTCTTCGAGAATACACCTCTAATGTAATGACCGGCCATCTTATTGCGTCATCATAGCGACTACACTGTTACACAGACTCCACTTCGGAGACCAGACAGATCTGGATCCAGTCTATCTCCGTAGCGGACTGTAAAAGGAACACTGTGGATCATGTTGATTTTGGTATCATCTTCACCTCTGTAGAACTAGCTTGATACAGACATTAAAATCGACTTGATCCATCCAGTGGTTCGAGTGATATAAACATCTACGCAGCGTCAGCATATTCCTGACCGCATTTTGTGTGCGACAGATTTGAACAGATTTGAATTTTATGACGAATTCAGAGGGACTATTTTTCTGTTAACTACTTGTCATACAGACTACTATATGCTTTATATAATCTCGTTTTACGTGAACTAATATTGTCCGGTATGAAGAGAGTAGCGCTCGTGTCCTTTTAAGTTTCAATTCTTTCTACCACCATATTCTGGTGGAAATCACTACGCCAATGGCTACTCAATACATACGAGATACTTTTCTCGATCTCGTATCGAAGGAGATCTCGCGAGATACGAATGAGGCCTGGAATGCTTTTATTTTTCTTTTGCGAATAATTTCCGAGAAATATTCTTCTCCGTGCCCAAAATGTTCCATAGGAAATGCACGAGAGTGATATTTTGATAGTTTTTGCAGATCATGTTGAAACATAAAATCCTTCCAGAATCCGTTGTCACATCAGACCCAAAATCAAGGAAAATGCCATCAAATGTCAAATAAAGGAGAAATTAATGAATTTTGTTTGGCCCAAGTAGTCAGAGACAATCTAAATTCATCAGATTTAATTGCCTCAATCAACTTCAACAGGTGACGGGAGGTAATTCATGCCAAAGCCTAAAATTGGTAACTTTTACCCTTGATTGACCTTGACCTTGGTCGGGTCACTTTCAAACCATCACCATTGGATCTGGCACGCGTGATATACATTTGATATACAGTTTTCATGAAAAGACCTGAAGTTTCAAATGACCAAGAAATTAATGAATTTTGTTTGGTCCATGTAGTCAGAGAATCGAAATTCATCAGATTTAATCGACTCAATCAACTTCAACAGGTAAAGGGAGGTAATTCATGCCTTTTTGTTTTTAGAATGAATTGCCCCCCCCCCCCTTACGTTTAAAGGTGCACATTCAGACCAGAATGCGTGAAAATAAAATTATATACTTAGTATACTTTTAGAAGCTTAACGTGTTTACATCAATGTAATGAAACAAAATAAATCTTAACATATGTCGATTTCATTCCGTGCAAATTATTTTAATTTTTTTAGTTGCAAGATTGAATTAGGAACTCGTGCCACTAACTCAATTTCACAACTTAAAATATTATATCAATTTATACATAATAAAATCATCATATGTTAAGATTTATTTCCTTTCATTTCATCTAGGCCCACAATTTAATCGTCCAAAAGTATACAATTTTAACAATTTTATTTTAGAGCATTCTGCTGTGAATATGCACCTTTAATTCATTAATTTCTCCTTTATTTGACATTTGATGGCCTTTTCATCGATTTTATTAAAACTTCACTATAGCAAATCAAGGATGCCGGATCCAATGGCAACCGTTTCAAGGTCAATTAGGCGTCAAATGCCCAATTTTCGTTTTGGCGGAATCAAATCCACTTGCCCAGACATTTTCAATGGTCAAGTTAGAAGAGGCGTATACTATTTGTTCATGACCAGGCATCGCAGATTTACAGTTACTTTAGTAAATGTTCTCTAGTTTATATTTAATGTTTGGTTTAAACGTGATTTATTTGTTCAGCTGGAAGCACGATAAGACTTAGAGTCTTATGCCCGTGTCTCCCATACACATACAGATTATTTAAAACTTTTTTACAACAAAATGGCGGCAAATCATAATAGTTTAATTAATTGTAGTCTATTGGTGTGCATAAGTGTGTAGATGTTGAGTGTGATGTGGGGGAGAGTAGGAAGAAAGACCGAGATAGAGAGAGAGAGAGAGAGAGAGGGGAAAGGGGGGGGGGGGAGAGGGTGAGAGATAGAGAGAGCGAGGAATAAGATCAAATGGAAGAATAGCAGAGGTGAGCTCTAGGTGCTGCCTTCGCCCCGACCTGTACGTGTTGGACTGCTGTCCATTTACCCCTTAAACTATAAGTTCGCAAACAGGAAGCTACTGAAAGCGGTTGGTGTTAATTATGTATTGACATACCGTATTACAGATCAGTTTGTTCATTTCCAGGTTGGCAGTGTAAGTCCCGTATAGAAGCTGGTTGACCGGAAGATTAGCAAGAGAAATATCGTTCAAGGCAAGCTGATTTTGGAAAACGACTCTTTGCTCGTTAAAAAGGGCACAATGTAAGAGGTAGTGGTTTGTAGATTCATCACTGGCAGATTCCGACAGAAAGTTGTCAAATAGATGTCGGTTTAAAGAACTACAACCATTTCGGAGCCTGCATAGCATTATGTTGGCAAACCTCGGGCCTACGTAATACCACTCAGGGGGTTGTCGTATGGATGACATAGCCTTGAGTTTGCTTTTAAATTCTAGAAGAGTGACAGAATCTCTCACCAGCACAGGAAGCATATTCCAGGCGCGGATCGTTGCTGGGAAAAAGGATCCATAGAAGAGCTCAGTACGGCAGCGGAATGGAGTGAAGAAATTTGGATGACGGATATTGTAAGGATTTCGTGCTTGGGATAGTGTGGGAAGATGGTTATGAAATGTTTATGAAATAAATGCCTGTCTTTGATATAGCGAAACTAAGTTTCTGAAATAAAATTTCGGAAATAGCGTTCTGATAATTTAATTGTTGAATCGTGAACCCCAAAAAAAAGTTTCGGAAACATTTTTGTGTTTATTTCTATTATTTGTTACTTGCCTTCGCAATTCGATCCCCAGTTTCCAGGACAGCACTGTGTAACTATGAGCGTTCTTTTGCACATATGCCGACATCCTGGCAGCCTCAACAGATGCAATTTGCTCATAAACAAATAAGAACAGTCAGCTTTGCCATGCATAGTGGTCAATTTGACTGACCCCAATGGACAGATAATGAATCTATTCAAAAGACACGCTCGACATTTTGTATAGATAACAGCCGTTGTAATTTCATTGCAAAATCTGTCATCTGGCGATTTCTCAGCCACAGCCATTGAAGAGTATGTCAAAACAGCCAGCAATATTGAAACATAATGTGTCCACAAAGCAGCTTTACTATTCGCCATATTTGGAGCCGTTGGTGAAGTCTTGCACTACAGAAAGGCTATATATTATTTATGCAAGCCTACTAGAACAAGGTCATTAAATCGAAATCTATCAAAAATTATTAAAACAAATTTCTTAATTCCACTCATCAAAGCCTGGCCATTAACACTTTAACATTCATATCAGCCAAAACCGGCTTCTGCAGGAGTCTTCAGAAATGTCCATTTGCAAATCAAGAGAAGACTATTTTTGAAAATTTACCACTGGAATGACTGGCTCGATAACCGAGCCAGTCATTCTAGTAGTAAATTTTCAAAAATAGTTTTCTCTTGGTCTGTAAATGGACATTTTCTATGAGAAAATTTAAATTTTCAGATTTCCTTTCCTGTTGGTGACGTCTTCCACCACAGATAGGCTATATATTATGTAAGCCTACTAGAACAAGTTCACTAAATTGTAATTTATCAAAAAAAAAATCATTAAAGGATATTACTTAATTTCTTAATTCCGCCCTCATCAATGTTTTATAACAATTCTACATCCAACCCTGTCTATTGACTGTTTGTACCCTAAATTCTCAGAATCTCATTCTCAAAGCCCAACACAGACAAGTGGTGAAATATTCTGAAACTAATACCTTAATTAGTCAAACTGGATTCCAAATAGTCTAATAAAGAAATGGAGGAATCTGGTTTTAGCTACGTTCTGCCAATCTCTAGCTAAGCTCCGACCACACTTTGCTCGCGTTGGGATCAATTTCCAGAAAACTATATAGGCCTCCAGGTAAGCTGTTGAATATTTTGAAAATAATGGTGTGATATTAGTTTCAAAATATTCAACAGAAGGTTTATTAAATAGTAAAGACATACAATTCGTACAAATTGACGAACTATTAACCGTTTAAGATCGATAGCCTAGATTCCTCCATTACTTCATGAAGACACTCCTGATATTCTTCTACTGCGCAAATGTACAAATAGCATATATATTTGGCATCATACGAGCGATTTAGCCTTTTAAACATGTGATTTTGACATGAAAATTTTCTCATAGAAAATGTCAGTTCCAGGCCAAGATCGAGAAGGAATTTTTGACAATTAATCACTCGATTGACTGGCTCGATTATCGCGCCAGTCATTCCTGGGGTAAAATTGTCAAAACGGTATTCTCTTGTTTTGCAAATAAACATTTCTCAATACAACTGCAACACCCGTTGTGGCCAGATTGACTATTAAAGGGTTAATACCGGACTAATTAAATAAACTTAGTGTTAAAACACTTATAAACACATACGTAAAATATTAAAATTCAATTCATATCGACAATTTTAGACTAGGATTGATAACCCTACATAGAATATTATTTAACTATTTGATGTAAATTGATAATAGGCCAAAGTACGAATGCCGAATTCGAATACGAATATATCTAATATATAGCATCTAATATATGAAACACCACACACGCGTAATTTTTACGTAAATTGACAATTCAGATTAGTCCAGCTCGCCGTTTAAAGCTTTATCTGTTCTGGTGACAACCAAGCATAACGGAAGCTAGCTCTTAAACTAACTTCCTGAGACCATAGACTCAAATTTCGCAACAGAACAATCCCGTGTCAAAAGGGCAAATCCAACCCTTTAAACCCTGAAGGTCCGCGATCTCCATTTCAAATGCTGCATACAGGATAACTTTTGTGAAGCAAATGCTTCCCTGCAAATAGCGGGATCCGATCTGTCACTCAAATATCTGACATCATAATCAAATACGGCACATATTGACGTACGTCACAATCAGAATGCTGATACTGATACTGATATGGTTTATTCTCTGAACTGTACACAGTTATAAATATATATATATATATATATATATATATATATATATATATATATATATATATATATATATATATATATATATATATATATATATATATATATATATATATATATATATATATATATATATATATATATATATATATATATATATATATATATATATATATATATATATATATATATATATATATATATACACACACTACTCTCCCAGCATACATTATTGTTATTGTTCTATGGTATGTTAATGGACCTTCCCAATCTATCCATCCATCATATGACGTCATGATCAACTACGTGGAGAATAGGGTGACGTCATAATCATTACGTCATGACTGGCTCGATTTAGGTAATTTTGAACGCTAGTCTAGTTCGAAATGTTCTACGAATTGTATGTCTTCACCATTTAATATACATTCCATTGGATATTTTGAAACCAACTTCGCTGGGCGCCGTGGCTGCTTTGGCAGCAACTGCATCCAGTCAAACTAGACCCAAAACATTCAACAGCTTACCTATACAGTCTTCTGGAAATTGATAGTTAGGCGTTCGAGGATCGATCGATCCCAACATGGGCTAAGCATGGCTGGAGCTTAACTATGGTTGGGCGGGGCATAGCTTAATCTGAGAGGGTCACAAATGTGACATATGGGAGAACTATACATACATTATTATTATTATTATTATTATTATTATTATTATTATTATTATTATTATTATTATTATTATTATTATTATTAAAATCGTTAAAACATTCATTCACAATTTCACTTTTCTTATCACAGACCTTTAAACATAAAAACAACGATGTCTTATCAATGACGGAGGCGGCACGCCGTAAATTGTGTTTAGAAGTGTCCTCCTCCGCGGCCAATATAGGCAACTGTCTATTAATTGCCTAGTGCTGACACCCCGTCCAGGGTCGGGTGCCACCCTAACCCCTACAATGAAATTTTCAACTATTTGGCTCTCAGATAAGATATGTATTAAATGAGTAAATTTACAGCCAAATGTATTTATATGATTTTGCAATTACTGTCTCATTATATCATTGATCGATATTCATGTAATATCAATAGGATAAAGTTAGCAACTAAGTATTGTCGTGAGTAGACGAGCGACGTTATGGCCGTAGATTTGATTGGTCGAGAGCTGGCGTGACCTCTGACGTTATCTCATTTGAATATTAGGCTACGGCCATATGACCATATATGGACATGGGTGGTGACCTAGTTTTATCTATTTTTTAAATGGGTCACCACCCATGCCGATATATGGTCATGTGGGCGTGGCCTAATATGCACATGAGATAACGTCATAGGTCACGTGACCAGCTCTCGACTTATCAATTATACATCCATATCGTCACTGTTTTCCCGGATGTGTATGTGTTGGTATCTGCTGGTATGTGCTAATAACTTCCAGACGTAATGAGGTGTGTCCGAGGTCATGCAACACATGTAGGCCAATTAGATCTGCAGCTATATCGTCGCTCTGGTACAGGATCATATGACATCTCTAGGTCAATCAGATCTACATCCATATCGTCGCACTGGTACAAGATCACGTGACATTTCTAGGTCAATCAAATCTACGACCATATCGTCGCCCTGGTCTGGGTTTATTGACCGCATCTATGCTCCTTGCAGGACCCAATGACCCATGAAAGGGACACGTCTAATGACGTCCATATCGTGGTCGCATAATGGAAAGGTCTAGCCGACCCGGAACCAGTGAATGCCACCTCTCAGGTCATATTATAGTTACGGATGTCAGTACGAATGTGCAGGCCAGAAAAAGTTAGAGGGATGATTTGCTTCTCCTGCGCATGCGTCGGGCCACTGCGAGTACCCCCGTAGTAGACAGACTTCCTCTAATGATGTGACATGTCCACATTCGCATGATACCCTTGACTGGGTGGACCTTTTTTGGGCTGTAAATACCATTTCTACATCACTTCCTCGATTTGTGGCTGCTGATAACAATACCACCGCTTGTATTTCGGATTGATGGAAAGCTGAAAATGCCAACTTTTTAAAAATCATATCCATGAAGTTATTTTGAAAATGACAACCAAGGAATCTGCACTGCGCCCCCCTCCCCCCCCCCCCCCACCCACCAACCGGCACAGCTCTATTATTTTTAAAGAAATGTGAACTTGGCCATGCCGTTACTCAGCTAGCCTCTCTCGCTTAGATGCTGCTGGAGCTCTCACTCTCACACTGCCGACCCCTGATTGGCTGAGAGCATTTCTAAGATGCAAGCCTTTCGACAGTAGATAAAGAGATCCAGAACTGGCCTGTATAAAAGTAGCCAATTCTGCTCAAAACACAACGAAGAAACAACCCACCAGTGCTCACCATTGACTACTCGCCAACAACTCCAGTTGATGGTCTTCTGCTGTGCTCCAGCTCCATCAGTGAGACCACATCACAGAACTTTCCATTGATCGTTCAATGAGATCGCCATGTACATAGCAGCCAGCTGCTAGACCTTTGCAGTCTTTGGACGGCCACTAGAAAACATGGGGAAATTAACAACCCAACTGTTCCGCCATCTCTTCCGAGGACTTTCCAGCCCAATTGAGCTGCCTGGGATCTTGTGCAAGGCATTTCGCCACCGCAGACTGAAATAGAAACTGTGTAATCTTCTCATATGAAGTGTAGGCCTACCTCCCACAAAACTTCATTACCACTCCCGGACACTGTGCTGCTCACCTGTCACGGAAGAAATGAACACACTTTATGGACTCCGTTCTCGCCTCTGACTGAAGAGTTCTGCTTCTGGCTGTGCTTCTGTTCATGTCTCCATGTGAAGAAAATTTGATGAGTGTAGCCTCAAGGGGTAATGCGCTGCTCCGAAAATTCATCCTGTTCCTCGGCACCGCAGGTACACAGTGCGTCGGTCTGAGGATGCTGTTAGCCAGTCTTGGGAATATGGACGTAAAATTGCATCTCTCTGGACTCCACAGACGAAACTCTAGAGTCAGTGGAATGATCACGTTCCAGTGAGGCTGTGTGACCATTGTCGTGGAAGTTGAACCATACCGTTTCATCCCGACTGTTTGTGTCACCAGTATGTCGGTCCATAATTAAAAATTTAGAAGTGAGACATGAAAATGACTATATTAGAGGTAAACAAAGGTACTCATTTGCTACTAAAGGGTTTAGGTATGTAAGATTGAATGGTGTTTGTTCATTTAGATCCTCCACAGAGGTACCTTACAGATCTACGATTGGTATACTCTGTGAGGTATCCTTGCAAAGGAGGGTCCTAACGTGGCTACTTTAGCAGGTTTAATATAAATGAAATTAATCTCAGGCCAGCCAAGCTTTTTGGCTGCGAGAGGAAAGTGCCTTACAAGTGCCTCCATCAAAGGAAAATGCCTACAACGTCGAAGCAGAGGAGGAGAGATGGGAAAAAGGGCCACTCTCCTATTCAAACAATGCTAAGTGTGAGAAAATGAATCAACCTAGTGTAATTAAAAGTTATCGGGATGCACACTGGTTTATGTGAATGCGGGGTGGATGATTTCCGTAGAATTCAACACCGTCAACTTATGTGGGGAGAATGCTCAGTGCCCGCTATGGACACCACCATGGAGGACCCCCCCCCCCCTCAGGTGGACAGCGTGCAAACAAGTCGTCTGGTGGTAGTTTTAGAATCAAATAATGACCCCTTCCCATACAGCAGCATAACCACAAATAACAACATGGAGACAAGTCACATTGCACAAGCATTTTAGTAAGCACATATCTATTTACAGAGGGGAGAAGGAAATGGATATCCAGCTGTGGTGACCTTCCTGTGAAGGCATGGAGGGCTCAAAAGCAGCACCCAGTCATCGTAGAGTTAGATGGCAATCCGTGTCTTTATCCGTCACCTAGCATTTCGAGAGCTAACCTTGTGAGATCTGCTCCCTGCAGCTAACGTTTATCTGCTTTAGAATTAAAGAAGTTGGCCAAAAAATGCACTGCTGGGACAGGATAATACAATTATGTCTTCGCGGTGATTCCTACTTTAGCCTGAGCTATCAGATATCCACAGATACAGAGGGGGTGTATGCAATCATCGATACTTTGATTCTAACAGCTCAGAAAACCCAATAGTTTCTTAAGTCAGTTCGAACCAACGGGACACAGGGAATGCAGACAATTATTAGGCCAGGTGGCCGGATGAGTATAGGAAGAGAGAACTACTCATTATAAAGAATTTAGGAGGCCCTATGGGGTAAAATGGATACGCAGCTCCCACAAAAAGAGGCTTTACACAAGTTGTCTCCTATCAAGTAATCATCCTTAGCTAGATTTAAACCTATCCTACCAAAATAGCATAGTTAGGTTTAGTTGCCGCATGCCATGCTCACTAGTGAGAGCATGAACAGTGACCTTAGTGAAAAATTGTGGCTGTAGGGGAGAAACAAGGTGGTGTGTTTGCTATTGGTGTGTAGTGTAACGTTAGCGAAATGTGGTCCAAGGATTTTTCTAGAATATAAACAACTAAGCAAAAGGTAATAACTCGGATGGCTACTGCCATATTACAAACTATACAGTAAGGTAAAAATATAAGGTCACAATCGACCTTGCGGTACCTAAAAGTAATCGGTACCTATTAAAAATGGTAAAACAATAGTATTATGGAGTACCTATTAGTCATCGGTACTAAAATGTCCTAATGTCACTGTAGTTGAAACGTCACACGATTGTGGCACGAGCTGGCACGATTCTGAAGTCGCTGCTTGGTGATTAGCTGCAGATGATCTAACTAATGTGGCTCATACTCAGGAATGGTGAAGAAAAACTTACGCTTAGATGACTAGTAGATAGGCAAGTACGAACACATTCTGAAGAATTATGCAGTTATGAAAAGTGTTCCATACTAATGCGGATTTGTAGCTGCCCCTTTTACTACTGACGGGCTATGGTGAATAGTTAGTTTGATACAAGATACATCTTATGGGTCAGAAGATGATATGCACCGCATAGCTCATGCGGTGCATAAAGCAATATCCTTATCTGGACTGCAGTCAAAAACGTTAATAGAAAGAATGAGACATGTGCGGAGTTTGTCCTATCACATTTTTAGCATGGTACGGCAGATCTGGCGAGATATCAGAAAACACCACCATCCTACATACTGTTTTGGATCTTACATGATGGGCAAAGGGCCGCACCACAGAGAAGGGCCCTCTGAAGTGTTGGAGTTGGGGAAACCTCCTTTTAATTTAGATTTGGCCCCTGGTGATATCTGCCGGGAGCCTACAAAAACTTGAATGCGGTGCGGTGCGTGTGCCCGAGAGACTAGAACTCAAAACCGAAAGTCACTGTTGCGTGTTATGGTGCACCAGTGCTAACAGTAAGCGGTACTATTTCATCTTTCTTCTCTGGCAGTCACGCCACCAACTGTCTATCGATTCCAATTTCAGAGCTCTTTTGATACTAAATCATGACGTCATGATACAACCTCTCAACCAATCAGCGCACACGTCATAACAAAGGTATGGTTACCCGATCATGTGATCAGCTGGCCTTCACCCTACCAAGCATGTTCGCTATGGCGATGTTTATATTAGATGAGAGCTCAAAATATTGGATGAATATTCTCCGATATCCCAGTCGTCTCTGAACAGATTTCGATTCTGTAAAAGGTTTTGGAATCCTCATTCGATTCTTGTAACAATTCTTACCCAGTAAAGCGAGGATGGCCTGTGTCTAAGAAATTACGGACACAGGCCCGGAATATTCACAAGATGCCATTCTCTCCACACGCTAACACGCATATGTAGGCTATCTCTTATGGCCGCACATGTGACTGGGCCATCTCACGGACTCTGTTATTGGTCTCCGTGCAATGTTACACCTTGGGAATATACTTACCAAGGTTGGTTCAAAGCCAGTAACGTCCACAATCGCAGAACCTAGACCCCGTGTGACAGACTTTTTTTCATTCTTGTGAACTGTGTTAAATCTTAAATGCACTAACATCCGCAGCTTTCTTATTCTTTACAGATTTAATGATGTTGATATTTTTGCCCAATGCTTAACATCGAGTGAAGTCTCAGTTTTTCTTTTTCTTTCTTTGTACCACAATCTGCTTTTACACTATGTGTCTTAGCTGCCAAATTCAGACAGTGATCTCGCGCTCCACTCAACCTGAAGATATACGTTAGTGTCGCAAACAGTGTCACCTTTCTGCTGGTTACTAGGACGTCCGCCTTAGCTGCTTGATCGGAGACACGTCTTTTTGCCAAAAAAGCATCACCCTTAGAAGACTAGGCCCACCGCACTTCACTTGGAACTCTCCTAAATCATAAATCCCAGGGTTATTGACGGCATCTACACTCGTTGCAGGACATAATGATCCATGAAAGGAGTGTTGCTTAAGGTCTGGTGGCGTGGCCTAATGACTGTCATACCATCACAAAACATAAGTCAGATGCAGTGCAATGGAGGGGTGAGGTGTGAAACCTTAGAGGGTCTGTGTACTAGGTATTGTAGAGAGAATTCGCTGTGTTTGGACTTGGTTAATCTTGAACCATAACCAGAGATGCGTTGTGTACATTAAAAACATGCCAACCTATATGCTACTAAAAGGCCTCACATTTCCGAGTAATCACCTCGATTCTTAATCAGCTTGCGGGTAACTAAACTAGCGGACTCTAGTAATGACAATAATTATGGCGAGTTTGGACAGAGTATCCATCCCTACCAGCAATGGGAAGGGAGACTATATATAGGCTAACCTTAGTGTAACTGGCCATAGTCAGTACCCAGTCTGCCAGATTAGCTCGTTAGCTCACCTGGCCTGAATGGCCAAGTGAGTTTATGCCATGGCGACACTCCATCCTGTGTCCATCGTCCATCACGTTTCATTTAAATGACATATTCTCAAGAACCACTACACTGATTTCAATTATATTTGGCAGGAAACATCCTTAGGGTATAGAGATTAAACTTTGTTCAAATGAAGCAGATCGGCCAATTTGGACAGCGGACATCTTGGATTTTGTCAAATTTCTAGAAATGTCTTTAAAAATCTGCTTCTCGAAAACCACTTTGCAAAACTCAAGCAACATCATCTAGGGCAAGAGCTAAGCCAAGTTTGTTCAAGAGAACTTGATTGACCTAATGGTTCAGCGGCCATCTTGGATGACCTAGTTTTAGCAAAAATTACTTCTCTAGAACCTCTGAAGCGATCAGTCCGAAATTTGGGAGATATCATAAGGAACTAAGGGCCATTAAGATTTGTATACGGAAAGTTGATTCATAAGAAAGATGGCCGCTGTGGGCCAATCAAAATGTAGTGTGTTTGGCGGCCATATTGAATTTTTTTATTTGATGGATTTTGAGTCTGAAATGGATTTTGTATATTTTTCTGGGAATATTCTGTTTTCAAATTTGCCATTTTCGAAACTGTGGGATAAACGGTTTGGTGAGGGGGGCATCGTATGATCATTTTCCCACCAAAAGCTCCCATACTAAAGCAAGGGAAAACTAAAATGTCTTCTCGAGAACCACTGGGCCAATTTCAATTATATTTGGCAGGAACAATCCTAATGGCATAGAGATTCAGGTTTGTTCAAATGAAGCTGGTCGGCCAATCTTGGATTTTGGCTGATTTTTAAAAATATATTTAAAATTCTTCTTCTCCGAAACTGCCTGGGGCATCGATTCAAAAGTATAGCGCCATTGCGTCTGCATTTTCCTCATTATGGGGGGTCCGGTCCGTGCGCGAGGTATGAATCAGCCTGATGGATGTGCTGGTTAGATCTCAAGGATTCCCGTTCATCAGAGGTGGGGGTCAGACGCTCCGAAGAAGACAAAAGCCAATCTTGTGGATCGGCGGAACATTTGACTCGCTGGTCTAGTTAGAGCTCCTATCTCTAGCTGATTGGTATCTCACTACAGAACGACTTACCGTTTAGAATACCTAAATTACAAATATAATAACGGAGGGTCACCAAGGCTTCCTAAGGCTTAATATAAACCGATATACAAGAAATAAAAATAACCTTCTCCTAAAAGAAACTTTCGCCGAGGAGGAAATGTTTCATGCGGGCGTGTCGTCAATATATGTTTATCCAACCGCAGTTGGGCCTAACTTTCTGTATTGGGAAGTAATTATGTGTATTTATACATGGGTGTGCTCTGTTTTACGAGCTGATCAGTCTCTGCAGATACTTGACAGGCCAAATCTCTAACGAATTAAGCTCGGTGGATGCCGCTATAGTTAGCAGTTCTTCAGAGTTCTTCTAATGTTCTTGAAACACAGAGGTTAATGCCACAGAGGCCTAGCACCCTAGCCTATCGTTTATAACAGATTTCGTCTGCTTGCCCAAGGCAAGCTCTGGTGACCCATATGACTCGACGGGTGAGCAGGCCCAACAAACAGACTAGCAACAGAGGACTGAGCTGGCTCCCAGCCTGTGCCCACTAGAGCAAACACAACAAGACAAGCCAAAGACAGGACAATACACAAGCGTTTAGAAGCACTGTAAAAACTAGTTATGGCTTGGATGAAGAAACACTTTAGTAGACCGAAGATGACTTTGATGCTTAGAAAGCATGGAGGGTTCACTCGACGCTTCTAAGTCAACAGGGAATTGGTCTGCCGAGTATATCTTTTGCCTCAAGCCGGAGTGTCAAAATCAAGCCATATAGACTGTACAGAGTTAATTTTTACTCTGCACTAGGTTTATATTGAAGTGCCCAAGATTCACTGCCAGGCTGATATAGTTAGTCAGTTAGTATTATTTTGCAGTAAATCCTTCTTTGGCGTAAAGTTTCTATCCTATTAATGTATCACTGAAGATACTGAGGGAAGTGTGATGCATCCCCGTTAAGATTGAATCTGCCAAGAAACATAATCGATTTCCATGATGGCGGAACCATACTAGAGGAGGGATTTAGTAGATATATAAAACGAGTATTGACATAATAATTCGATTTATTATGGGTAATAAATCAACCATTCAGAAGGTTAGAATAGCTTTTATTCGTTATTGATTGGCTGATTTAATACGCATAATAATTCGAATTATTATGCATAATAATTCGATTTATTATACGTAATAAATCAACCAACCAGAAGGCTAGAATTGCGGGTATTCCTTATTGATTGGTTGATTTAATACACATAATAAATCGAATTATTACGCATAATAAATCAACCAATCAACGCAACGCTCGTGCAGCGCCTGCTATAATTAAAATCTTACAAGGCACGTGTTTTTCTTTTGCGCTGTATGTTACTGTATGTTTCGTCATTTAAGCGCGTTTCCTGCTCTTGTTGAAATATTATTCGTCAGACTCTCAAAATTTTGTCATGTCAAATATTAAACCCTTATAATACCCATCCACCCCCACAGTATTATTAATTATTATAATTTCTTTTAAGGCTAGGCCTATAGTTAAACTTGCTCTAAAGTACACCTCTATAAAATGACTCCTCCATTGAAATATACCTAAAGGACACTAATTAGTCCCAAGCTAAAGAATCAATGTATTTGACCCTCCATAAACAGTACACCTGGGACAGTATTTATTGTCACCAAGGTGTCCTTTAAAGACAGGTTATATATAGCATACTGTATTACCGACTTCTACAATACGGGAGGACAATAAGCGTCTACAGGGAATTAGCGAGAACAGAAACACGCTACGTCACGCCACGTGCCGTAATAAGCCGGTTCCGCGTGACGCCAAGGACGTGCCAGATCTGCACGCTTTTCCTCGATTTTGTAACGTTACTAGGGGAGGGCGTGAAGTAATAGCCCTACTATTTCTTAAACTTTGCTGAGTTGTTTTAACGCGATGGCTTCAATTTACGTTTTTATTATTGTCAAACATTAGGTCTATGAACCCTGTCTTTGACGACGCACTGTCACTATAGGACATTCATCATCTGGAATGCAATTTTACCGTTTTTCAATTTTTCGACCCAAATGGGCTTCGAACCTGGCAAATCTATGGCACCTTTCGCCTAGCGTTTGGGAGGCGAGTGCTCTACCACCAAGACTAGCATCCATAGGACAAAAATCCTCTTTCACCGGACTGGCTTACAACCACCACATCTCACAACCACACGAATTGACTGGACTTTTTTTTTTATGGTGTACAGTCCAGATATTCTCACTTTTGCATTGTTGAGATCCCTCCTGCTAGATCACCAGGCACTCGCAAGTGTGTAGTTTGTAGACGCCATTGCAAAGCAAGAAACGCAAAACAAGGCACTAAAGTTATATAGGCCTAGGGGAGATGGGGGCACATTGAGCCACTGGGTAGGTTGATCCAGACGCCATATAAGGAAAATAAAAAGGGGAATCCCAATATCGTTACGTCATGCATAGCTAATTAGGGTATCCCCTGTTATAACGTCACTAAATCGCAAGAGGAACGTCGCATTCAAACAACAGAGTGAGAAAACCAAATTAGGTAAGTTTATGTAAATTTTTCATCGCCTCAGTCGAGCCCATGTATTATACCATTAATGTGCTAGAAATAGACATAACTCTGGTTTTATAATTATGCTTGTAGTGGCCATACGCTGATATAAAATTAACGTTCTGCCACGTGCACTTTTAGCACGGCGGGAATTATCACGTGGGAGGGTAGTGTGGGGTACATTGAGCCATTGCTGACAGGGCACATTGTGCATGTGGCTCAATGTACCCCACAGAAACTGTCAGATTACAGACAACCGCATCCATCATACCGACACTACCAACAACACTACCACCACCACCACCATCGCCACTACTACTACTTCATCGTCGTCGTCGCCATCAGCTGCTGCTGCTGCTGTTGTTGTTGTTATTGTTGTTGTAGCTGCTGCAACTACCACCGCTAGTAGGTCTACTACTGTTGCTGCTACCACCACCACCACCACGACAGTAACTACTACTACTACTACTACTACTACTACTACTACTACTACTACTACTACTACTACTACTACTAATACTACTACTACTACTACTACTGCTGCTGCTGCTGCTGCTGCTGCTGCTGCTGCTGCTGCTGCTGCTGCTACTGCTGCTACTGCTACTACTACTACTACTACTACTACTGCTGCCGCTGCCACTGCCGCTACTACTACTACTACTGCTGCTGCTGCTGCTGCTGCTGCTGCTGCTGCTGCTGCTGCTGCTGCTGCGGCTACTGCTACTACTACTACTACTACTACTACTACTACTACTACTACTACTACTACTACTGCCGCTGCCACTGCCGCTACTACTACTGCTGCTGCTGCTGCTGCTGCTGCTGCTGCTGCTGCTGCTGCTGCTGCTGCTGCTACTGCTGCTGCTGCTACTGCTGCTACTACTACTACTACTACTACTACTACTACTACTACTACTACTACTACTACTACTACTACTACTACTACTACTATCAACACATTTAGTAAACATCTTTATTTTCCATTCGGTTCAGCAGATTGTCATGGCCCGTCACCGAGTGAGAAAGACAGACCGAGGCTTGGTGGACCCAGATCTCATGAAACGTGCTGCTAAATCCGTAG